>CM038218.1:78262969-78775469 GCA_021442155.1 Cymbidium sinense | reverse complement strand
ATTAAACAATGCAATGCAAAATGATAATAATAATGATTCCAAATTAAGAAACAAATATCAGATTGAGCGGGCTAATACCTTTTTGAGTTCACATTTATTAAATATTATGAATATTTTTGATGGGCCACTTTATATAGAACGTAAGTCCATAGGATGATTATTGGGCTTCCTTTTATAGCCATTGGTCAAATGACCAATTGTTTGAAAATTCTTATACCAGCAATAAGCCATAGCCTTTGAACCGATATAACCCAAATACCCAATGGACTTAAAGTTCATTAGGCAATATTGTGCTAATGATATCTCGCAGGTTCAAACTTTGCATGAATTAATTCCCATGCCATAATTAAATATCGATGCAATCGTGTTGTATACACTTAAATCTTATGCTATTTAGTACTTTAATTGACCACTCATGATAAAATGATTTAAAATCTATATTTCATCCCTAAATTATATATAAAAAAAAACTCCACTAGTGATGAAGGACTCCACTTCATGTGCTCTTCTTCCGCACACTTCATTTATTTATTATCAACCTTATAATAAAATGATTGCTTACATAGATCTCCCTCTCTTTTCCTCTCAAGCCCAAGAACATCATTAATTATGTTGCGTGCTAAGAAACCGATTCTGATGAAGTAAAATTTTCACCTCCGAACATTTGTGAAATCCTGCGTAAGTATTTAAAGAGTGAGCAAACTTCAAATTTTTTTCGGAAAAATCTCGAAAGAGGAAAAAACCATGGGAAGTGTAAAAAACTTCATATATATGTTTTGGAGTACAAAGATCTTCCTAATTGGGATTAGAATTGTATATGAAAAACAACAAATGCTGACAAATGATCGTGTTGTAATAGTTAGTAGTAGCGAATGATGGTGACCGTATGAGCAATCAACGGTGGAAATGTGGGAACAATTAATCGCGTAAATGGGGAACAATCACCACGTAAATGTAGAACAATCACCCATAAACGAATGAACAATCACGTAGAACGCAGAACAATCATGAGAAGTTATCATGGAGACCGCAGAGATCGACGAAGGATAACGCGATACGGCGGCGGATGCTGAATGTGGGTTAGATGGCGAGGATCGATTGGCTGAGGAGCTCTCCTCTCTTGCTTCCCTCATATGAGGAATGAAGGGCTATTTATAGATTGGAGGAGTGGCGTCTAAATACATACACAAAAACCCGTATTCACTCCACTTCATCGACGGCTCAAAATGATCCCCTTGATCATATGATGTATTTTGTGTATTTGAATGCTCAAATGATTCTGGAATTGGATTGTCGATCACATTCTGTCAAGACGCCGATTTGACTATAAATGTTTAAGATTGATCATAATAAATGCTGATCTAGCTTTTGATTCACATCGAGATTTCTCGCATCAAGATTCGCGCTTCACTAGTGGAATATTCTGCTGTTCCTATTTTTGGATGATATTATCTCAATCATCCAAAAAATATATATGTCATATTTGAAAATAAGATTCTTCAATGAAATTGCGTAGTCCGTTAACCATATACATTTTGAGAACATATCTTCACTGAGCATAAGATGGCGACCATGAATCGGAGTGTATCTTGCAAGCGTATGCGCAATTTCTGGTTATGGACCCATGAGGACATTCCGCGCTGCGCACAAGGTTTCGGGTTGGATTAACGCAACGGTCAGTAAGAAATTGCTGGGGCCGCAGCTGTAATCAAGAAAGGTGTCATGGCCTGCGGGCGGTAGACAGGCCGTAGCATCGGACGGCAGTTGGCGACATACCGAACAGCTGGCGCAGGGACCGCTGAACCGGGGCGTGGAATGAACGCACGCTGGGCTGGGGTGGGTTTGATCAGTAGCAGCCAGTAAGTCGTGGAGGTGGATTACCGGTTATCGCGCGTTGGGTGGTCGCAGCGATCGCAGATGCTGCCGTGCTGGTCGCGGGAAGTTCAGTCACGCTTAACGGCGGAGAGGGCGCATCGAACGCGGACGCCGTATGAGGTTGAAGCGACCGGTCGAAAACCGTTTTGGCCCATTTTCACCCATTTCGGCGCTTTGAATGGTTTTAGTCGCTTTGGGTGATTTTGATGCTTTTTTACCCTTTTCTGTAAAAGGGGTCTATAAAACCCCTAAGGCTGGAGAAGACACCTTCTCTTCTTGAGAGAAGGTCGCTCGAGGATCAAGACCCAGTAGCTCATACCGCAGCGCTCCGCTTTCCTCGAAAGAGGTGTTAACTAACCTCGGACAATCGGTGAGAGACGATCAAGACCGAGGTACATATGGTAAGGCTCTTTTTTCTCGAAAGAGGTGTCAACTAACCCCGCCTGACCGGCGGAGAGGCGATCAAGGAGATGATAACCGAGATCTGGCTAATGCGATGCTCGACGATCGCAAGGAGACTCTGCGACTGTCGCAAGGATAACCACGAATGGTGGTGACGAAAGGAGATTGCCGGCATGGACCATGCGACAATGGTTGGCTACCATGGGGGGGTGGAATTAACGCAATGAGACTGTGAATGAGCCACCGGTCAGGTAATCGGGATGACCGATGAAGATTGGTCCGCTGGCGGCCACGGATCTACGAGGTCACGGCGGCCATATATTGGATCCGGGTTTCGAAGCAGAACCGCTACTTATCGATGGTGCGTCACCCAGAGTTGGCGGATGACAAAGCGACGCTATTTCGTAATTAAAATTGCGCGGATGGTCGGCAACGGTGGCGGCTGGTGGTGGCAACGAACCGGAGACTCAGATGATGGTGGCGCACCGGAAGTAGTCAGCGGGAATGATCAAGATCACGGTCTGGCGATCGCACTGGTTGAGTGATTTGGCGTCGACAAATGATAACCGGTGGGTCGACGTGTACTAGTGCGCGTCGGTAAAGGCTAGCAAAGGCGAAGCGATTGACCACGATGCCCTCATCGACCGAAGCGGTGGACGACCGCGCCCATAGTTCATACTCTTCTTGCAGGAAATTAGATTTATTGAAATTCCAATGGATGGTTTAACAACTGACAATTGATGCCGTTAACTTGCATGGAAGGGATAAAATCAAATCTGCTGAGGATTTTGACCCATCCGAGGTTGTTTTTGAAAGTGTTTCTTGATGACGTTAACATGCATGGAAGGGGTAGAATTGAATCCGCTGAGGATTATTGACCTATCTGAGATTATTTGTCAGAGTTTTTGCTCGATGACATTATCTTGTGTGAAAGAGGTTAAATTGAATCCTGAATGAGACTTTCGAGGTTGTATCGGAAATATTATTCAACGATGATAATTGCATGTTGAATTGAATCCGAGGATTTTGACTATCTCGGTGTTGCTCTAATATTATTTGATGATGCTAAGCTGTATGGAAGAAGCCGTAGGATGTCCACCAAGGACCTTCTGACCTATCCGAGGTTGTTTGTCAGAGTCTGCACTCGATGACATTAACCTGTATGGAAGAGGTCGAATTGAATCGGCTGAGGATTTTTGGCCTATCCGATGTTGTTGGTTGGAATATTATTCAATGACGCTAATCTGTATGGAAGTGGCCATAGGATGTCTATCGAGGACCTTCTGACCTATCCGAGATTGTGTGTAGCACTCGACATAACGCGTTAACCTTTATGGAAGAGGTCGAATTGAATCCGAGGATTTTGACTTATCCGGGTTGGTCGTCAATATTCACCACGCCTTAACTGTATGGAAGAGGCCATAGGATGTCCACCAAGGACCCTCTGACCTATCCGAGGTTGTTTGTCGAGTTCACTGATCGGCGACGCAACATGTATGGAAGAGGTCGTAGGATGTTCACCAATGACACCTTCACCTATCCGGTGGTTGTTTTGTGAGCCCACTCGGCGTAACACGTATGGAAGAGGTCGTAGGATGTCTACCAAGGACCTTCTGACCTATCTGAGGTTGTTTGTCAGAGCCTGCACTCGATGACGTTAACCTGTATGGAAGAGGTAGAATTAAATCCACTGAGGATTTTTGGCCTATCCGAGGTTATTGGTTAAAATATTATTCGACGACGCTAACTTGTATGGAAGAGGCTGTAGGATGTCCATCAAGGACCTTCTGACCTATCTGAGGTTGTTTGTCAGAGTCTGCACTCAATGACGTTAACCCGGAAGAGGTAATTGAATGCCGAGATTTTTGACCTATCAGGTTGTCGTGATATTATTCATGACACTAACCTCATGTAAGAGGCCGTAGATACCAAGAACCTCCACTCATCTGAGGTTGTTTGTCGAAGCCTCACTCTATGACGCAACCGTATGGAAGAGGTATTGGGATGTCCACCAAGCGACCTTTTGACCTATCCGGAGGTTGTTGTCGGAGCTGCACTTCGCGATGTTAACCGTGTGGAAGAGGTTGAATTGAATCGAGGATTTTAACCCATCCGGTTGTTTGTTGTTTCGGCTGAGCGTTACCTTATGTGGAAGAGGCCGTGGAAGTCCACCAAGGACCTTTGACATCCTAGGTTGTTGTCGAGTCTTTGCTCGCGACGCTAACCTGTGGAAGAGGTCGGAAGTCCACCCGCGAAATTGACCCATCCCAGGTTATTTGTCCGAGTCTTTGCTCGACGACGCAACCTGTATGGCAGGAAGTCCACCAAGGACCTTTGACCTATCCTAGGTTGTTGTCGAGTCTTTGCTCGATGTTAATCTGTATGGAAGAGGTCATTAAAATATTTGTTTATGGGCCAAAGTTGTTCCTTAACCTTGGCCTTTTTTCATTAGTATGACTCGCGAACTGAGCGATAATTAATTAGATATCCAGAATATCAATTTGGATAATCTTTTAAGATTAAGGTTTGCCCCCTAGTTTCTACAAAATCTGAAGGAATGAAGTTTGATGAATCCTCATTCTTCGCTTGAGCTCTTTAAAAGCTTAAAATGTTACATCTCGATGGTGGTTTTGATCTTGTTGGGGAACTTGGTCGCAATACAAGATGATATAATGGGAATCAATTTTCCACGCATAATGCCAAACTCAAGTTAGAAAACTAGTTGTGGTAGAGTAAAAATTTTTTACTTACAGTTGTGAAATCTAGCACACACAGTATTTAAAGAGTGAACAAAAAACCTAGAATGTGGAAAACCTCGAAAACGGGAAAAGAAAAGCTTCCACTATGTATCATCCGTCTACTACAAGAACTTCCGACAGGATTACGTAATTGTATATGAGAAAGGAACAAAAGCTATGTGATAATGATCAGGTTGTAACAGTTACTAGTAGTAGAAGATGATGGTTAACTGTGCGAAGCAATCACCGGTGGAAATGCGGGGAACAATTACTGGCAGAAATGCAGGGAACAATCACGGTAGAATCAATCACCGGTAGAAGTCATCGACGGAGACCTACTGTAGATTGATCACGGCGAGATCAACGGCGTTGACGGTGGCCTGGCAATGTGGCAGCACGAGTTGAGTGGCGCACCGATTGTTTGGGGATCTTTAGAGCTCTCTCCTCTTGCTTTGCTCCCTCATATGAGAAATGAGGGGCTATTTATAGATTGGAGGAGTGACGTCTCTGTAAATACATGCAAAACCCGTAACTCCACTCCTGGACGGCTCAAAATGATCCCCTTGATATATATGATGTATTTTGTGTATTTGAATGCTCAAATGATGTCAAAATTATGATATCTTGGGCTTGTTAGATTCGGCTCGTCAAGACGCTCGATTTGACTATAAAACTTCATGTTTAAGAGTCGATCGATAATAAATGCTTGATCTCAGTTAGTCTTGATTCACGATCAGATTGCTTTCTACGTCAAGATTCGTGCTTCAATTAGTGAAATTTTCAGGGTCATATCAAATTACATGGAAATCTCTCTAATATCATGAATTTGGCATTTAACTTTTAGGTTGCCAAGTTAAACCCAAAATTAAGATATCTATCTATATCTATATATATAATGAGAGAGATTTTCATGAAATCTTAGGATGACTTAATTCAACTAGAGATCAACTTAATTAAAATTTTGTATATGAGTTAACATATTAAATAATTCATTGATTTTAAATTAGGTTGAAAATATATTCATTTTTTTGTACTAAGCTTTAAATGGTTAAAAAATTGAGTTTTGATGATGTGCAAATTTTGATCCAATATCAAGGTATTGGAGCATACAAATATTTAGGCCATAAATTTTATGAATTGATTTAAAAAAATATATGATTCCATTTTTAATAAATTTATAATTAAGATTGTGAGATTTATCGAGGTGATTCAATGAGACCAAAATCATGTGAATTGAAATGCAAAGAGGCACTTAGAAGCATAACTAATAAAGTTATTGATCAAATTTGTGACACAAAATGCTTCAAAATTTGCATGTTCATAATTGAAATGAGAGTGTTGGCAAAATAATCCTATCAATCTAAGATCACATAATTATTAGTTCAATAAGATACTAAAAAGTCCAAAGAAATTTAAATTAATCATGGATGTGTGATATACTGTATATAATTATAATAAAAATAATCAAAGTAATCTTTCTAAAATTCTATAAAAAAATACATAGTTTCATACATACATGGGAAGATTTTTAAGCAAATGGCTTTGCTCTACCACCATACCTCATTGTTATCTCCTCATGAATCAATGATGATGAATAGCAATCAATAGTGTGTGGTAAAATTGTTGTTAGCTGAAAACAATTAGCATGTAGTTGTTCATAACAATGTGTGGTATTGAATGCCAAATGGAATGGAAGTCAAATAAAAATGGGTATGTGATAGATGTTTAAGTGGCAAAAGGTGTTTGGTGCATAGAATTATAATTGAGAAAAAAAAAAATTTGGGCAATAAGCTCATGTTTAGAAAGAAAAGAGTAGACTAGTGGCTTTTAAAAAGGACATATGAGACATCATTAATGGTTGTGGGCTTCAAAAATTCACCACCGACCTCTCGATAATTATTAAATTGAAAAGAGTATGGTCTAAAGTGTCGGTGTAATTTCAGAAGGCAGATGAGATAGTACATAAGGCACTATGCAGAGATTTATGTGGGCTCCAAAAATTCACTACCAACCTCTTGATAATTTTAAAATTTGATATTGAAGAGAGTGTGATTTGATGTGTCGGTATAATTTTCAGAAGACGGATGGAATAGTAGATAAGACACTGCCCAGAGATTTCGCCCTCACTTTGTGAGGAATTTAGATATGGTTCTAGGTTTCTATAAAGCCTATAGTTAATTACCATCCCAATAAGTGAGAGAGAACTTTCGACAATTAGTCGTTAGACGCTTAATGTGTAATAAGAAGATATAAATTTCAAAATTTAGATTATGAAATTCATCATTTTAGCTTAAACCGGATGGTTGGGGGAATGATGGCGTGCCCAATCTAGATTCCATGGTTTCATCATCCCGGCGTCGTCTACTTAGTTGAGGAGGTAATTCCAACCGGATGTAAGGATCCTCATCAGGAACACATGAGCTACATCATCCAAGAAATCCTTGTAGACCTGGGATGATGTTTGTCTAAGGAGATAATATTAAGTATGCCTTAGCTGACATAGGGCTATTTACCCTATCGAGTATATCTTATAATCACAACTCAAAGGGTAGAGCCATTGGGGAGCATACGGGCTACAGTCATGATCGTAATATAATGGAGCCTGACTGGCCAAACCACCTGATTAGAGGACTCTGATTATAATTGCTTCATCTGTGGAGCCTATTTGTGAGGCTACGTACTCAGAGGACATGGGCCACATCCTTACTGGCATGAGATTGATTGAGAGTGAACATAGTAGAACACTTGATTTGACTTTAGCTCCTTTGTGAGCTAGAGTTTTCTTAATTTGTCATCTTCGACAAACAGTTGTATAAGGTGGATAGATTAAGTTTAATTTAAATTTTTAATGATAGAATTTCATTTAAGCAATTTCAGATTGCTACTTAATTTGATTTGAAAAATTGATTAATTTGAATATGTTTAAGAGTCTTAGATCCTGTCAACTCTATTTAGCTGTTAACAAAGGATTAGATCTATTATTACCTAACGGAATCAGTTTCTCAAATTTTTTACTGATTTGAAACTCTTATTATAGGTTTCTAGGTTTTGTTAACCCGAACCCAATCCTAAAACTAAACCGGGAAACAACATGTGCAGCATCCTCAGACACTTGAATTTAAGCATTCAGCATTGTGTCGGGGCTTATGTGGGTGTATAGTAATTTTAGTTAATTTTATGTTTGAATTATGAGATTAATTTCATATTTTCATTTAATTCCAACTTCCAAGAAATTTTCAACATTAAAATTCACACTTGAAATCTCTATGTCCGAGCACATGCAGGTGTTTATAGCTTAGATAATTCACTTAATTAGTGATTTCATTGATTTTGAAAATCATAATTAGAATAAAATTCTTTAATTTTTGTATTAAAGGAAAGCTCTATGATTTTTATATATATTTTAGTTTAGTATCGCCTTCTATCTGCTTGTACAAAGAGTTGCAGATCCAGAGGCGATTCTTTTTATTTTGAAACTGCAGGTTCAAAGGATAATTTAGTTTATTATTTTAAGAAGAATATTTACTCCTCGAAGAAATTCTCATTTTCCCCCTCTTTTATTCAAACTCTCCTACATTCGTTTCCCCTCCTCCTTTTCTTTTAAAAATAACCCACTCACTACCTCTTCTAATTTCTATAAATGAGGCCAAGAGGGAGTCTCCTATTCTATTTCATTTATTTGAAGGGTTGGAGTTAAGACATTTGAAAGGGAGCGGTTAGGAACTTTAGTGAACTTTTAACTCTGCTTAGATAAATTTTGTAAGTCTTACATTCATTTAGCCTTGATTTACGCCCAATCACTTCAAATTATTTGACATTTGCACAGAATCATCTGAATTGAGTGTGGACAATCTCATTTGATAATTTTTGATATTTTGAAGCTAACGGTGTGATCTATTTCATGAACAGATGTCATTTGATCATTATCGTAACTTTTTGACTCCGATATATGCGTCGAAATATTAATAGCTCGAGCGCTTAATCAATTACTTGTTAGATTTTACAATATTTATATTTTGATCAATTTCAATATTTTGAACACGACGGTGAAGTCCTTTTATAGATTGGAGGTCATTTTGATCATTTTCAGTGACGTCCAGTGCATTTTGAGCCTCAATTTGCACGCTTCCGCTTCTAAAGTCCATCAAATTTGATTTGTAAGCTTAACTTTGACTTATGACATACATATGGAGGTCAATAAATGCCCTCTAATAAATATGATTCGCGCATGAAGCGAGTCTCATTTATTGAAAATTGGTTGACCTTTTGGGCTTCCTTCTTTCTAGCCCTCCCCGTCTTACTTCTTATTATTGTGTCTTGAGAACTGGTGGGTATACTTGATTACACTGTTATTTCAATTTTATGAAATATTTCTCTTATCACTTGGCAGGAGAATGTTCAGCTAAAGGAGACCTGATGATCTGTCACCTTATGAGCCTAGTGAGGAGGCTATCTGGTCAGAGATTGACGGACATGATCCTCGTGGAGATGTTGATATCCTACGAGGATGTGATTTTTACCATGGCTTCTTTTCACGCTCTTCCCTACTCCTTGATTGTACTTCATATTCCTTTGCTTTTGAGGATCCTGCAAACTGGGTAGCTACCCTTAAGCTGAAGTGTGGTGACTACAATCCTTTGGATAGTATAGTAGTGAAGATCAATATTGTGATGTCTTATAGCTCGATAGCATTGAGCCATGAGACACTCTCACTACAATGCCTCACTAAACCCACTTTAAGATTCCTCTATTTGCAGGATTCCTACTCTTCCTCGTGGATATGTCCCAAGGGCTAGGTATATTCTACAGGCTCACAAAGATACTTTACGAACAACCGTCATTTATGAGGCAATATATGCATCTTTATTTGACTTTGGGGGTATGCCTTCTTCTTGGGCTCGTAGAGTAGTGGAGTTCTGGGATCATAGTAGTAACACTTGCTGGATTGGCCCGAAGGAGTTGACAATCACTCTTTTGGACTTATAGGCTATGTCGGGTCTTCCCGTATTTGGTTATCGCTAAGAGGAGTGTGTTCCACCTGATGGAGAGTTATTTCGTAGGCAGCCTTCAGATGATTGTGATCGATGAGGTAGGCTAACTATGTCTTCTATTTATATTGATCTCCTGGACCACTATCACCAAACCTTCAGGGTCTCAAAGCATTCTATATGATCACGAGCCTCATTACCTGTGAGTACATGTATTCAGAGCTTCTTGCAAGATTATGCTCTATCCGAGGAGACTGTAGCACTACATGACCCCTTTCGATTGAGTGTATCTGAAGGTAGTTACTTATCCGAGGAGACTGTGGAGCCTATTTTACCAGGAGGAGCAACTTCTCTAGCAGTACTGGGATTGAGTGAGGATCTGTTCTTAGCCAATTTTATAGTGACATGGCTCTGCATTTTTGTGCTCCCCATTACATAGGGCTTAATTCGCTTAGGCTCTTTATTAGCAGCCAGTAGGGTCTCTCGAAGTGAGTGAGTTTCTCTTACCCTAACAGTATTAGCCAGGCTTTATAGGATATTGGGGGTGATTTCTATGGCAGGTTCCCTAAAGCGAAAAGATGTGATGCTACCTTGGCAGTACTTATATGCTTGGGTTCATCTCCATGTACATGGCGCATTTGCTTATTTTGAGTATCCAGCATTCTTTTTAGAGCGAGGATATCCTAGACTCTTACAGTTATATCGAGCATCCTCTATTTTGGAGATGGAGAGGATTCGCATGCTCTTCTTTGCTCCCCACTTGGTCAGAGATTAATTTTTGTTGGTTCACCAGCCGGATATACTCGGTTTACCCTCTGACTTGAAAGGGATTCATCTTATTGACAGTTTTGATGAGAATGGCAGATATTCCTTGCTTCATGGTCGTCAGACATTGAGAGTTACTGAGTACCTTTTCAGTATATGTCCATGATGGTTATGTTATCAATTTGAGCAGTCAGTTATTATTGAGGACTATAAGCCTAATCGAGTTGCACGATAGTTTGGTTTCTTCCAATCGACTACTCGTGATGGCAGTCCACTTATCCCTAGTGTAACGGATTTAGGAGGATCAGGATGATTCCCCTTGAGGCACGCATTACTTTCGTCACCATCACATTTATCGAGACTGCATTACTAGTGCTCATTTTTGATACTCTCTGTGGTCACATGGGGTTATAGTTATACACAGATGTGGCCCTTTCCTGGAGCATGGTTCCAAGAGATACGAATGCAAGATGAGGTCTTTGGGCATTCCTCGAGATCACACCCATCTTTAATTACCATTAGTAGGAGATTATAGCGCTAGAGGTATAATCACTATTCTCCTCTCTTTCAATACTTTTGTCCTTCTCAAAATATGCTTAGTGTGTCTGATCTTGACAGATGCACCAGTTGGCGAGCAGGTTAGGGCTGAGGATATCACTTCTCGTAGCAGAGTTAGATCTAGGGATTCTACCCTACACACCGATGTTTCTTCGCTCATGTAGTGTAGCTAACCCACGTGAGCTGTGTTGGTTCTATTGTTCCACGAGTCTACCTACAAAGCCATTTATGACTTTATGACCACTGTGTGTCCCAGTGACTGTAAATGTTATGGAGGACTCACGTCGCGTGTGCACCTTTGATACTATCACTTTCAATGTTATTACCCTTCCGTGGAGCCACTTTCTACTAAGCTCGACTCCATGTCCCTGGGAGACTTCGAGGTGAGACCCAGCAAGGTTTCTTGAGAGCCACATAGCCTGAGTTTATCGATATGAGGGTCCCCGAGGATTATATCGCTTATGGTACTCAGCCAGCCGATTCATCATGTTCTCGTACTTTCTCCCTCTCTTTATTTATTTATTTTTATTAACTGCACTTCTTTACATCTGCTTTGTGCTAATTATTTTCATTTATTCCCTGCAATGCCTAATGTAAGTTATGAGTCCGAGATCTACCATCGACATCCCTATAGACCGAATCCATGTGATAGGAGCAAGGGATCGGCTTGGTGTTTTGAGGGATGATGATTACCTTGGACTCACGTTGGTCATTGGACAGCCTTATGTGAACACCACTTTGGACCTTTTAGCTCACTAGCTCGAGGCTTTGTATCGGAGACTCTTTGTAGAGAGAGACATGAGTTCTTATTCCACTAGATGAGATTGCTATTGTCGCTATAGCACCATGACAGAGCTTCGTGAGCGTCGCTTTGTAGGGAGGTAACTAACCTAGCACATGATGAGTTTAAAGAGAGTGTCGAGGCTCTATGACATGACCGTTAGAGTTCGCTAGATGCTTCTTCAGATTGACCGTCAGTTCAGAGTCGCAAGTTGAGCGTGAGAAGAGTTCAAGCTATGAAAGTGTGCAGAACATTATCAACTACGTCACCGGGCTATGGTAGATACTGAGGTTGCTTTGACTAGAGCTACTGATGCTTTACAGTTGGCTGAGAGTAAGCAACCATATTTAGCATAGCTTTGGGAGTTACAATCTAAGCTCCCATTATGTACTTTATTTTTCTCTTTCTTTTTATCAGTCATGTCGTCTATCCTCTTGTTATATTAGTGGATGTTAGCATTCCTCTGTTACTTCTGCACTTTCATGCTTTTGTGGATTTGATGAGAAGATTAGCTTCGATTTATGCTCTGGGCTTGATTTGTATGCTTTGTGCTTTAGGTTTAATTTGTGTGCTAGCTATGAAACTTGGATCATTTCAGGTTTGAACCATCTACTTTCTGCTTCAATGGTTTTGTTCAAGATCTCTTTCTTTTAAGTCCTTACGGATTTGAGCCTCTTTCGACCCTAGTTTCATGCTTGGTTGGGTTTGATGGAGGAATTGGTCTGCCTATTTTGACGGACTCTGCTTGGGAATCGATTTATTTGTGCTTAATCAAATTTGAAATTCCTTCTATCCTAGCTTTGAGCTTGATGAACTTGATGAAGGACTAACCTGATTTATCCCTATTGACTTGTCAGGAAGCGTATGCACTCCATGAATCTTATGCTTGTTGCTTTGATGGATTTGTTAAAGGATACATGCAGATGACCCAGCCTTCCGGCTTATATAGGGTCAATATTGAGTTATTAGTCTAGCAACGTGTGCTTTAACAGACTGAATAACCACAAAATTTCTTTAGTTCACCATCTTTGTATGAACTATGGAATTGCTTCTCCCCCGTGAACTGATGACTTGATGAGGAGATTGGCTTGTGGTTGAGCTTGATCATCATTTGAGAATAAATTGAAATATCACCTTGTGTAATATGAAGATTGAGGAGCTCAAATTGAGTTTTCTCATTGCCTTGATCTATCGATCAAGTAGAGATCTCTTAGATCTGTACTTGTAATCACTAAGCTAGATCTAGTTTGAGATTGAAAGCCTATCATCATTGACCGACGAAAGGGGCTCTTTCACTATGGCCTTTTCTTATGGCTTGAGTGAGGAGAGCATCGAATCCGCCATATTTGGGCTTGTTGAGTTTGACCTTTAGAACCTACTCGAGTCTTCAACTTAAGCTGTAGTGGGTTGGTGGTTTTGTCATCAGACTGACGAATGGGGGCTCTTTCACTGTGGCCTTTTCTTACGGCTTGTTGAGTGAGGAGAGCCGCAACCCGCCATTTATGGGCTTGTTGAGTCCGACCTTTAGAACCCATCCATGTCCAGACTTTGATGTAGAGGTTGATGTTTCTCCAACTTGATTGAAGCTTCAGAGTTCTTCTGACTTGATCTCCAGAATTTGGTAAATCAGGGAGATAAATTTCTTGATATTTAGGGTTGCTTTTTCATACATAGAAATATATTCTTTTTATTCCTTCAAAACATGTAACTTAACAATGATAATTATGGATATATTCAGGGATTTCGCATAAAGCTCGATGTCAACAATCAATATATATTTGAGGATCTCATATATACGATGTCAACTCAAATAAACTTAATATAAACTAAAAAAATGCCCCTCTCTTTGGGGAAATTCTAAAGTACATTTAGAGAATTTTCAAGATGAAAATACATAAATACATTAATATTTGAATTGATATACTCTAAACCGAATTTTAACATACAATATTGATTTCATCTGTATATAAAAATCTAAAAATGCCCTATGTGTAACAAGGGAATTTTCACAAAAAAAGTTTTTCAACTGAAGTATGTTTATTTAGGGATCTTGGCATGAAGCACGATGTCAACCTTAATAGCTATACTAAAAAAAATGCCCCCTATCTTGCAGGGGGATTTCTATTGTACCTCGAGATGGTCATCAAGTATGTACTTTTTCAAGTATCGACCATTAATTGGTGGCATTGGTCTTTCACCCTTTAGTTGATGAGTTGGTATGCCCTCCTTGGTATACTTTTCAATGACAAAAGGGTCTTCCCGCTAGGCTCAAATTTGCCACCAAATTTTGATTGGGATAATTGGTCTTCACACTAACCAATCCTTTTTTTGGAATGTTCCGACTGTATGGTCAAAATCCCTGACATCTTTGCGATAGACTTCCATTTTGATGAGCTTGCAATCTAACTTCATCAAGCACATTAAGTTCCTCCATTCTCGTGACATTTTGATCTTCGCTAGATTATATTGATGGCTACTCAAAGTGAAGGCAACTCAACTTCAGGAAGAACCGCAGCCAAATACCAATGAATAGGAGTGGCTTTAGTCGATCTTGTAGGTAGTTGATACACCCATAGAGCCTCATTAGCTTGGTATGTCATTTTATTTTAGTGAGAATCTTCTTGAGCAGCTTTGACTAATGTCTTGTTGAAGGCCTCCCAAACCATTTTGCTCTTGGATTATATATTGAGTATCATCAATCAATTTTGTGTCGATCGATGAATCTATAAATCTTTGCACTTTTGAAAGTTGTGACATTATCAAAAATTATTCAGCGTGACACCCCAAATCTATTGACTACATTATGCATGAAGAAGTTGATCACTTGGCCAACAGTAACTTCTTTAAATGCAGTAGCTACCACTTAGAAAATAATCGCCACGCTAGATGAAGTAATGTCCAACGATCGGGATCAATTGGTCCAATTATATCGTACCCAACATTCAAATGGCCGTGATTTGTTGGGTGTAATGATTTGGAGGTTGATGGATGAGATTCCCATGTACTTGACACTCATGACACTTAGCATGATTAATCCTCTCACCATAGGCCAATAACCATCCTTTTGATCTTTACTATCATCTTGGGACCACTAATGTGCACCACAAAGTCCTTCATGAACTTCAACCATCACTTTGCTAGCTTCATCTACATAGTAGCCACATTTGTTCAAAGGATCTACGATATAAAGTGTTGTAAAGCATAGCGTAGCATTCTATTTTGATTTGAGCTGCCAGTGATTTATTATTTGATAATTTGCCCTCTTTAAAGTAGTCGATGAAGGTTGCCTCCAATCATGTGACTCTTGTGCAACAAAGGCTTCACACTGCTTTTGAGCAATGTCATTCTTAGCTCTTCTTGGTACAACTTCTTGTTGATTTTGGGAGATGAGGAGCAACCCGAAGCATCTTGCTATATCGATTTGGTAACCCCTCTACCTGTAGGGATTGATACTTTATTTTCTCTAAGACTCATCGAGTAAATATGCCGATCATGACATAATCACCATTCATACTTGTCATTTCCTTAGCTAATTTTGCCAAGCAATCGACTTTATTATTCTCGGATCCAGAGACTCGAGTTAGTGTGATATTTGGTATCTGCTTCATAAGCTCAAGAACTCTCTTATGATAGAAAGCTAACTCAAGCTTGTTGATTTTATAGATGCCAAGTACTTGATTTATAATAAGCTGAGAATCGCCAAAAATATGCAAGTTTTGAATGCCTATGAAAATAGCTTCTTCAAGACCTACCACTAATGCTTCATATTCATCTTCATTATTAGTTCTCATCAATCCATATGATCATCTCATTATCCCTCCTTCGGTGTTATGAAGATGATGTTGATTCTCGCTCTTGCTTGAAAATTTAGATGTTGGACTTGTTTGATCGATGAGGCTCCATCAAAGTACATTTCCCAAATTTGTGATTTTTCTTTTCATGAATGAGCATAATTTGCTCATCTGCAAATCATCATTAAGAGAAGAGTCCGAGGATGTGCAGCTAGAAAATTTGCTAAGACTTGTCCCTTCACTACTTTCTAAGAATGTATGTGATATCAAATTGTAAAAGCAATACTGCCCATCTTGCCAAGTGACCTGTCAATGCTGGTCTTGTCATCAAGTACTTCAATGGATCGATCCTTGAGATGAGGGTAATCTTGTGAGATAACATATAATGATGAAGCTTTTGGACTGCAAAGATCAATGCAAAAGTGCTTCTATCTGAGTATCTCATTTATGCTCCAATCGACGATATAATAAAGAGCATTCTCTTTACTTTTTTTATTGTTTTGTGCCAACAATGCTTTGAGAGACTCTTCTAATGCAATTGTGTATATAATGAGGGCTTGTAGGAGTAAAGGATTGGATTTAATAGTAGCTTTTAATGCTATTGAAGGCTTCGCACTCCTTGTCCCACTTTGAATGGAGCATCCTTCTTCATTAACCTTGCAAATGGTTGACAAAGATCCCGATAAGTTTGATATAAATCGATGGATGAATGCAGCTATCCTTGTAAAGAATGAGTCGACAAACTTCTGGTGGAGGCATCTCCACAATTGCCTTGATTTTAGTGATCGATTTCAATACCTCTATGACGCATAATGTACCCAGAATTTTCAGAGGATACCAATGCACATTTTAGAGGATTCATCTTGAGATCATATTTTCGATTCTCTAATACAATTCTCAAGTCTTCAAGTGGTTTTCATGATTTAAGCTTTTCACCACCAAATCGTACATAACATTCCACCTTTTGATGAATCAACTCATCAAAAAATATGTCATGGCTTTGGTATGTAGCTCCAAAGATTTTTCAGCCAAAGGGCATGACCGTAGCAATAGATGCCAATAGTGTTATGAATGATGTATATTTTTTCATCTTCGTCATTTTGATTTGGTTGTATCCATGATCCATCCATGAATGAGAACATGTCATAGTTGGAAGTGTTGTCCACTAGTAGTTCGATATTGGAAGTAAAGTCATCTTTTGGGCATGCCTTATTTAGGTCCTAAGTCAATGCAGATGATTTGATTATTCTTCTTCTATTGGACAATAGCTATCCAATGCATACTTCTCCTGGATGAAGCCGCTGCTTTTAGTTTACAATTACCTATTCAATCTCCAATCTCATTCACTAGGAGCTTGTTTAACAGGCTTGCATCCGTTTAATAGCTAGTTTATGAACTGCTACATCAGGGGATAAGCGGCATTTCAATATGTGCAAAGCAATCCTAAATTTACAAAGTAGCATTTTTAGCTCTTCAACTTTCTCATCAGGTAGAAGGGCACTCACGAAAGTTGGATGGGATCATCCTCAGCTCCTAGGTTGATTTCTTTAAGTTCATCCATAGTAGCTATCCACCATCTTCAAGTTCGCTTTGGCTTCTACTTCTTCATTTTTAAGAAGAATTTCATGGAATCATCTTCATCACTATGAGTTTCTATCTCTTATATTATATTTTTTGATGATGAGATCGGATGAACTTAACTTTTAGTGATAAACTTTATGCTTAGTAATTTGAGAACTATGTATTCCACATGGAGATATATTCTTATTGAGTAGTGGTTCAAAATTTTGAGTCGAGACTCTTCGATTTGTAAAATAGAGTTCTGCTCGCCACTCTCACTCAATGGCAGCATATAAAATGTTATCAATTCTTCAATATTATGAACCTCCAGTGGACTGATTTCTTTGAAGCACTACTGAGGGATGGGTATAATTTTGAGAGTCATCTGACTGCCAAGTGAGCTATCCTCTTGATGCATATCGAACTCTATTTCCATAAGTAGATTCAAAATCATAGAATTAGAATCACTTATTTCATACCGCCTTTCTTGAAAGCTTATAAGTTTTAGATTTAGAATATTTTCCTTCTTATGTGTCGATTGCCTTCTTTCTTCCCTTTGCTTGCTTTCTTTCACTTTGTGAAATTACTTTTAGTTCCTTGGATACCGCTTCAAGAGGCTCTAGCTCTTTGAGGATGAAATATTTTGCATCTTCATAGATCTTTGCTTCATTGAGAGAATGGTTGTAGAATTTAAATTCTTCTCCATCTTTCGATACTTCATACATTGATGCATAGTTGATGGGACCATGCCATACTCATGCAAGCCATACGCCCAAGAGAGCTCTAAATGATGTATCGATCGATTACATGAAACTTGGCTTATAAATATAACGGAGAGAATAAAAGAACCTTTTTTTCCCCTTTTCATTGAAATCCATGAACCATCAACTTATCTCTCCCAAGATGTTGGATATCAAGTGATAATCCTCTTAATACCTTTAGACTCATAAGATTGATAGAAGAACCTGGATCAATCAATATTCGATTGATCGAGATGTCATCACTCTTTGCAGTAACATAAAGATGATGGTTGTGATTCGTTAATCCTAACATAAGATCTTCTTCAGAAAATATGATTACTGGGAGATCTTGAGTTTGCAATGCTTCATCATGCATTTTTTCAGAAAAGTAAGCTTCATAACTCTCCTGATCTTTGAGAGCTTGTATCAAAGTTTCTGAGGTCTTTGACATCAAGAGAGCCTCATACACACTCGCCAGGGATCTTTCTCATATGATAGAATATTATAATCTATCTTCTCTTGATTTAGGCTTTATGATTTTGGAATGATATCTCGTTGACTTCAATTTGTTTATCTTTATTTGTATTTTCCTTCTTTGATGAAGGTGGTAAGACTTTACCACTTCTCAACGAACTTGAATCACCTTTGTCTCTTCTTTCTAAAGAGGTAGTTTCTTCAAATTCCTTCTTATTCGAAAGATTGGCCAAAAGGGCTAGACTCATTTTCAACATTTCATACGTGATGATATCGATGAGTCGACTCTTTCTCCATCGAGAAAACATAGATCTTCATCTAAATTATTATCTTGTTGAGTCATTAAATAAAAATTCATACATTAGCTCCTCGCTCTTCTTGCTTTTGATAAAAATTTTGAGTTGGTCGAAGTTTGTTTGACTACCCTTGTCATTTGAGTAAATGTTGAAGAATATTTGACATCATGCGATGATTGACATGTCTCTACCTGACAAGATTCACCATTATCTTCTTTGATTCAATGCAAAGTTTAGGCATGAAGTCTGTAAGCCTAAATGGTTGTCTTGTCAACTGGTGATACTCCTCTAGATTGTTAATGATCTTTTGAGTTGTAGTTCTCTTCTTGATCTTCCTTTTCTTAGCCAGCTTCTTTGATTTATGAGGCTATTTAGTAGACTACTTCATGATGATAGTAGCCTTATCAATGCTACCGAGAAGCCCAAATACTTGGTTTAGCATCTCTTAAGTCCAATATAGGTTCAAGTGGTGATTTCCACTTAACACTAGGGACGCCTTTTAGCCAAAGATCTTCACTTTTGGAGACTACTATGTCATTCTTCAAATGATTTCTCCTTCTTTGCCTTTATTGGATGATAAAGAGGATGTAATCATCCTTGTAGACTCTTTTGGGTTGACTAGAACACTATCGGATAGTGTAAATTCACACCCCGATACTTTCTTTCTAGCCAATCTTTGAAGACATAACAATCTTCATAGATGATCATCATCCGATGATAGGATAGTAATTTGATTATTGACTTGATCGCTTCTTCGTGCCTTTTAATTTCTAGTATAGACCGCTTTTAACTACAAAATAGCCACACTTCCCTTCTAAAGGAATATTCTTTGTTCATCTTTTTTTAAGAGATGGCTGCATTCGCTCATCATCTCTTGTTGCTTATTTTGGATGCTCCCCACCACTGGAAAAGTCGAGGTTTGTCATTACCTCATAATACCAATTTTGTGGATTAGAATAAATGTTTTTTTTCCCTTATCATCATTATACATCGCTTTCCTTTATCCACATTATATATCACCCATTTTTGCCATTTGAGCTATGAAGCATGAATTTCATTTCTTCTTGAGTCTCAAGGTTTGTTTCTCTTTGCTTTATCTCTAGACTTTAACTTAGGCGATTCAACTTTTCAATTTAGCCACCCTATCGAGCAAGTCCCGAATGTTGAATCGATGTCATGCATAAAGAAATGGTGCCATTTTATCATCCATATTGCCCATTAGCAATTGGATCGCATGTTCTTCTTCCATTGCTCACTTCATACTTAGTTAATGACTTATGAATTTTCATCGACTCATCTTTCCTCCTTTTCGCAAGGCAAGGTCGTGATTGTGATTTTCTCAGACTTGAACCTCTTCACAAATATAATCTCTAATTCAAAGAAATATTTTAACTAATCATTCAATTCTCATACCATTCAAAGCGCGAGGTTAGCTACTGACAAATTGATAAAAAAGCATCGTTCCTGTTACCCACAAGTAGCCTTAAATTGGGCTAGATGTTGCTTTGGATTACCAAGCCCGCTAAAGTATTAAATTTTGATTGAGTAACCTTCGTATGACACTTGATCATATTCACGGGTAAGACCCTTACTCACCATCTTTTCACCGCCAGGCTATGACCGCTTTATCTTTTCATTGATTATCATTTCTACCGAAAGCATGCTCAGGTAGCCGATTATCTGAGAGGTAGGTTAACTTCATTCCTTGCTTCATGTAGCATGTACTATAGAGTTTGATTAATGTGGTGATATAGAAGTTGCATTATTAGCTACTGTTGATTAGCAAAAAATAGGTGTTGTACTTGATGTGATATTCTTACAATATCTCCATCATGATGTTCATTTGTACCATCATATCATTCATTTTGGTACCAAGTGCAATCTCCTTATCTTTGACCTCCATTTGACGTACATTTCTCTTGCTCTAGCTAGCCATGACGCCAATCAGTACTGCTCTTCTTCTTCTATTTCTATTGTTTTTCTTCCTTGCTCATTTTCGGGGAAGAACTTGACTTCCTTCTCTTGTGCATTTGCATAGACATTGTATGACGATGATGTTGATTATAAAAGCTGTACCAGTCATTTCTGTTCAACCATATAGATAGCTTCAACCCATGATCTCTTCTCATTCTCTTCTTCTTCTTCATCTTCGAAAGATCAAGATCCATCCTCTATTTTTGTGAAGACTCTTCTTCATAAGCATCAAATTCGTTTGATTCGGATTGATGTTGTCGATGGTGCTGGCGGAGTTCATCTATATCTCACCATATAGACAACTTCACTTCCATAGAATCTTCTTCATTATTTTCTTCTTGCACATGAATTGATCGACGTTTCGTGGATCTCGTTCAATGTGCAACACTTCTTCTATTAAAGGACCATCAACGTCAACCTTCTCTTGTAGGGGTGAAACTGATCGACGATGGGATCCCTTAGAGGATTCTCCAGGGTGTCGACCATCATATCTTTCATCAATGATATCCCTTCTTTTGGGTATCCACTTCTGATGAGTTGATTTTGAGACAAATTTTTGAGTATATGTATATGTCACACCTCTCTATTACTCAAAGTTTCATTACGGCCTTGGCCTCCATATTGCTTATCCTTTCACGGACCTTCTAGATTCTTGGACACGAGGTCCAAGTGTCACGCCTCGATGCTCACCATGTGAGCTCGGGCTACCGTAAGAGATGCAACTTTTTGGTGGAGCTGATTTTCCATCACCACGTGCCTCAAATCTTCTTTCATTAGCCCTTGCTACTTTGAGAACTTTATATGACAAAGTTGTTTCGTGCTCTCCTTGGTGGTGGTGGAGCTTGACGTGGTTGGTTCCAAAGATTGCTTTATTTCACCGAGAGCTATTCTCTTTACCCACTTTAGATTGTCAAAGTTGTTGTGGGGATACTTTTCAGTGGATTGCTTGTTCACTAGGTCATTCAGTGGATTTTGAGCTACCAGATTTCTCCTTCTTCTCTTAGTTAATTTGCTTCATGAGGAAGCTTCATGATCATGCTTTCGGACACAAAGGTTCTCGGCAGATCATGAGGAATTAAAGACTTTGCCGATTCTTTTCACATGAGCTTGATAGCTTTTGAAAATTGAAGTTCTCTGAGAATTTTGATACTTCTGAACTGAGGCATGGCTAGAGGAGTTTCGAACTTAAGGCCTTCGATGGCTGTAATAGAGTGGGCTGAGTTCCATGATAGCTGAAATTCAAGCTACCAAATTGAATGGTAGGACATCTGTTGATGACATTGGCTAGAGCGCACACAACCTAATGTGAAATGAGTTTTGATCTGTGATGGGGATTAGTAATTAATTATTATTTCCCCCATACTTTCAAGATGAGGTATGAACAAAATAATAATAAAGATATACTCTACAAAATGATTCATTCTACATGACCATATTGAATTTATTACACACTTAAATCACCATTTTGTTATTTGAATTTTTAAATTTTATTGCACTATAGCACATATATGATTAGCCAAAGATGGAAAGTGATAATTTTATCAATTAAAGAAATGAGTGAATAAGATGATGAATAGCAAGATACTATTAGATTTCATCCATAGAACTTTAGAATTCTGTGTTTCCTATACAATATAGTTAATAAAAGTGAGAGAACTGATTAATATTCATTACAATGATATTAATATCAAAATTTTAAATCTTAAATCACCATTTTGTTATTTTGAATTTTCAAAGATTTACTACTACACATATATGACTAGCCAAAGATGGAAAGAGAATCTTGTCCTGGATCAAATCGTGGGCTCCAAAATTCTTCACCAACAATTTTAAATTTGAAAAGAGAAGTGTAAGTGTAATTTTCGTAAGATAGATGAATAGTAGATAAGACACTACTAGAGATTTCACCTCATTTTATAAGGACTTTAGATCCGTTTCTATAGGCAAAGCTATAGTTAATTACCCTCCCAAGTAAGAGAGAACTTTCATTAAATAGTTGTTAACGCTTAATGCATAAGCATATATAAGTTTCAAATTTAGATTATGAAATTCATCATTTCAAATTTTAAAATGGATGGTTGGGGAATGATGACGCGTCCATCTAGATCTCATGGTTCTCATCCCGGCAGTGCCTACTCTTAATGTGAGGAGTACGAACCCAACTTGAAGGATCCTCATCAGAACACATGGGTTACGTCAAGAAATTTTGTAAACTGGTGGTTTATCTAAGGAGACAATCTTAAGTCTACCTAATGAGAGGGTGTTTTCCCTATCAAGTATACCCTATGATTCACAACTCAAAGAGCGGGGAAGCATAATTATGGTCGTGATCATAATATAATGGAGTCATGGCCAAACCACGATCGAGGACTGGTCAACTACTCATCATTTGGCCAAGCCACATAGGAGAACATGCACATTATCAGAGATTGACAAGAGTAAACATAAGATACTTGATTTGACATTGGCTCCTTTGTGAGCTAGAGTTTTCTTAATTTGTCCCCCACAAATAGTTTGAAGGTGGATGGAAGTTTGATTTAAATTTTAAATTAATTTCATTTAGCAGATTAATTTGATTTGAAAATTGATTAATTTGAATATGTCTTAGATCTAACTCATTTAGCTACTAATATTAGATTAGATCTACTATCACTGTAATTTTCGATATTTCACCAATTTGAAACTTTTATTATTTTGTTTTGTTAACTCAACCTAACACCAAACTAAATAACCCGCAAACATCCTAACACTTGAATTTAAGCATTCAACATAGTGTGCCCAGGGTGTATAGTAATTTTAGTTAATTTTATGTTTGAATTAGATTGATTGATTTTTTCATTTAATTCCAACATCTGATTTTTAGACATTAAAATTCACACTTGAAACCTCTATGTCAGCATATGCGTGTATTTATAAGATAATTTCACCTAATTAGATTTTTATTTCATATAATTAATTTAAATGAATTGATTTTGAAAATCATAATTATAATGAAATTATTTTAATTTTATCAAGAAAAGCTCATGATTTTAGATTTTGATTTAGTATCATTCTATCTACAAAAGAGCAAGAACGATGATTTCTTTATTTTCAAAGTTCAAAGGATAATTTAGTTTATTATTTTAAGAAGAAGATTTACCTCAAGTAATTCTATTTTCCCCTCTTTTATTCAAACTTTTCACATTCATTTTGCTTTTATTCAAAATCTACATTCATATTTTTTCTTTATTCAAACTCTTGTTATAATTTCTTTATTAAACCATAACATCATTTTTTCCCTCTTTTTCTTTTTAAAACAACTCAACTATTCTAATTTATAATAAGGCCAAGAGAGTCTATTCTATTCCACATTTTTTAGTTACATTTGGAGTTAGAACTAGTGGGCTTTCAACTCCACTTAGATAAATTTTATAAGTGCTTTTCACCCTTCTTTATATTTTGTTTTACTTTTATATTTATTGTATGTCATTTTACTTTCCCCTTATTTTTTCTAAGTCTAGAAATTAGACAAAAATTTCAAATTTTTTGGGAGACATCTAGGGTCTTGGCTTACCCATTTGCCCTAAGATAAGTGAATGTCTATACACCACCAATTTTTCATCTTGTCGCTCTCAGATTAACAACGAGGTCTTCAAACCTCGAAAGAAACAGAATATATATATATATATATATATATATATATATATATATATATATATATATATATATATATATATATATATATCCACATTCACATATCACACATGTTCTAATGCACTTTTCGAGAGCAATGCTCGTAAAAGGAATGAGGTTATATGCATGAGAATATAATGCAAGGACGACGCTAAAACAGAATTCCTCTTGATGATGTTCTTCCCTGGTTTCGATAAAATGAAAATAAAGGCTAAACCGAGGGTTTACCAAAATCGAAAAAGAAGATATTGATGATGTTCTGATTTGTGACAAAATGATGGGATGGGTTGAATCGCAGGAAGGCCGGAGTGGGATTTGAGAAGGGATACGGAGGGAGGGCTATAAGAAGGGTGATCCATGGGATCTGGAAAGCATCCTGATGCGGCAGAATTTGCGGGCCTAGGCGGGACACGAGGAGTTGGATGGAGCAGATTTTCCAAGGTCGCGATGGGGAGCGGGAGCATGATGGACGAGATAATACTTTATGGTTGGGAATGGCAGATGGATGAGAAGGATTTCCATGTCATTATATTATAATCATGAAGAAATTGTGATGCCCAATGATTGCTCAGTTTAATGAGGTGATAGATAGATTAGCAAGGTGGATTTTAAATTGTCTCCTTATACAAACACCAAGTCTAAAGGATTTCTTTGGACGTGAACATGTGTTGAAGGATCTGCTAAGAATTACCTCCTGAAAGACTGAGCGACGGAGATGATAACGATGATCTTGATAGCATAATTTAACCATTTAATTTGTTTAAATGAATTTCATAATCTTAAATTCTAAACTCATATGTTCTACTATAGATGTATTTAGAAATGACTATCTTTAAAAGTTCTCTCACTCAATGAGAGGTAATTAACTATAAATTTTATATAGAAATGAACCAAATCTAAAGCAAAATGAGTAAATATTTATTCTTATCTACTATTATTTTTAAAAACAAAACATTTCAATCACCTCTTAATTCAATTTGTCGAGATGTGGCTTAATTTTGAGCCCACAACATGCTAGTCCCAAGATGAATTACCTTAAGAGCTTGTCACACGTGGCCAATTTAAAGAGGTCATCTACATCAATCCTCCTCTTCTCATTATACATTGTTGATCCAATCATTGCCATGCTCAACAGACTCTTGTTGTGAAAAATTCTTCTCCTCACACATCAATGTTCTCGACAATGTGCTCTAGCTAGCTTTTATTATGAAATTATCTTCTCCTCTCATGTTGATAGTATCATTAATGATCCCCTAAGAAGCTCTTGGTCTCGAAATCTTAAGTTGTGGTCCTGAATGCATATATATATATATATATATATATATATATATATATATATATATATATATATATATATTGGTGTATCAACATCAATATATTCTTTATATATTTAAATATAACATCTACATTTTTATATTTACTTAAATAGCACTCAAATCTTGATTATTACATCAAAATTAATACTATTATTACTTTTTTAAAAGTGAAATGCATCTTCTTATGCATAAAAAAAAATACTATTTTTATAAATATCAAAGTTAAATTGTTAGAAATATAAATGCATAAGAATTGTGTTCTAATTTCTATATATATATATATATATATATATATATATATATATATATATATATATATATATATATATAATTTTATAAAGCCTGATTATCAATCAACTCGAAAAATATTATTAACTTAGCCTTGTCTTTTGCTTTGATCGACCTTAGCGGTAGAGTAATTATTAGCTCAAGAAAAAAAATTTCTATTTTGTAGTGAGCTAGATTTTCAAGAACTTGATTTTAAAGATAGGAAGGCCTTGATGCTGTGAAGGATATCACCATGGTGCCAAGATTTATATATTTACACTATGAAGGCAAAGTAGTCAATGTCTGAATTGCGGGTAATGTCACGCTAGATTCAAAACTCAAAGAAAAGATAGAGCCCATGCCACAATTTGAACTGTTAAAGATGAGGGCAACAATGCTAGCAGAAGCAGGATCAGCACAATGCTAAGAGACTTCAAATTTAAGCTATTTTATGTTGTTTTTTCTATACTTTTCTCTATTATTTTTGAGTGAGAATGAAGTGCTTTAAAGTGAGTTTAAGTGAAAAGTGGCTTGAGTGAATGTGCTTGATATGACTTTTCTCAAAAAAAAATTTCATAGTGAATTTCTTGATGGCGTGGCTCGATGATTTTTGTTCTTGTTTTTAAGTTTTTTTCACGTTAAATTTTGTATCTTCTAAATTTGTTTTATGATTTTATGATTTTATGATTTTATTACTTCTGTTAAATATTTTGCTCTGGATGTCTTCCAGCAATATATATATATATTAAAAATTTTGTTTGGTATTTAACATCATCGAAGGAAACTCCAATATTACAATATTTAGTTGGCAGAATTTAAGGGAAGTGGCCAGTTGCTTAATGCTTTGATGCCAAAATGTTTGGCTTGGTACGACAAGTATACGACTTCTTTGTGTTTTTAAATATATTCTCGCAAAGGCTGATAATTAGAGTAAGGTAGATGGACTTCCTATGTATGGATTGGTGTGGGTCATCCATGTGAGAGAACATTGAGAAGAGGAATAAAAAATGTGGGATTGAGATGCCATCCCACATGGTCTTCGTCGGCCTCTTCGAAGATTATTTAAAATTTAACTCGTTTTATCACAGAATATCTCTGGCTTTAGATTCGCGATACAAGGACGGATTTTTGCTCCCTTTCTCTTTCTCTTAAGCCCTAATTATGTCCATATAAAGAATCTTTAATTACAAGAAAAAAATTTCAACATCCACAAGTGTCATATTTGTAATCCCGTTAATTTGTAGATAAAAGTGTAAATGAGTCAAATCGTGAGCCAATTTGTGCTCTACTTGATAAATAATTCATGAGTTGAGCTTAATGAGCTAATAAACCAAGCTCAAGTTAACCCCGATGTGACTTAGTAGCTCGCAAGCCGACTCGTATAATAAATATTAAAATAAAATATTTAAAATATATTATAATTTAATAGTTAAAGTATTCAATTGTTAGAAATATTTAAAAAAAATTATATATCATTCTCTTATATCAAGTAATTATTATTTTATTTCTAATTTTAATTTTTTTAAAATATTTTATCATAATAATTATTTGAATCATAATTATTTTATAATTTTCATGCTAAATGAGCCAGCTAGAACTCATAAAGTAAAACTCGAGCTTGAAATTGATAAATTAATCAAGCTGAAGCTCGAGCTTAGGATGGCTCGAGCCCTGCTCGACTCATTTATACCTCTATTTGTAGACTACCAAACTTTGTGAGCACATATGCTTTTGATTTGCTTTTAATTTTTCGAAATCATCAAGTTTCTCCAGTGTTTAGCAACTATTGAGGAATGAGAGGTGAATTTCAAATTATCGAAATCTAATGGTTGAGATTTTAGATTGTATCAAGATCTTAAGAAGATTTATATATATTTATTTAAATTTACAATTAAACTCATTGAAATATCCCAACAAATTAAGTGTTGAATTAAGGAGTCAATTTGGTTGTGGTAGTTGCCCATTTATATTTAAATAAATGTATGTAAATATATATTAAATTTTTTAAAATTTTATATTATGATATATATTATGGAGATTTCTTCTCTTTAAATTTTGATAAATTTTTTATCTGTTGTTATTTAAAATCTTAAAATCATTGATAAAAGGTTCATTTATAATTAGTTAAATACCACACATTTATGACCAATCTATTTTCAATTTTTTGAATTGAAAACTAATGATGGCATGCATATTTAACTGAAGACTATGTCACTGCATTCTGACAAGTGAATTTAAGATTTCATTTTAGTTACTAATAACCTTTAATTTGGTAATAACATTTGTCCATAAATAAAAGAGAAACTAGGTCAGTATACTCCAACAATCTTCTGCAAAAACTAGCATTATTTGCTTTTCGCCTTTCATGACTAGCTTCTTTTCAATCTTTATAGTAAATGTGAGAGTACGAAGTAAATTCTTATTCTTTCTGTTCATCGTCGAAGTTCTCATTTTTTTCTTCTTTCGGCGAAGCACTCAGAGGAAAGAAATTACGAAGATCCGTTATCAAACTATACGTGATTTCATGTTCTGAATAGTTGATGGTTTAGTTTTTTTTTAAATTTTTATTTTAATAACTTAATTGTTTTGAACGTGTGTTTTCTCTTTGACAGGAGAGGCGTAACTAGATGAATTACTTCGGATAGTTCAAATGTTTTCAAATTTGTGTAAATGTCAAGCATTCTTCTGTTCATGCTGTTGGGAGATCAAATCTTGGAAATGGATTAGACACAATTGGAGAAATTTTTTGAAAATAAATGAATATAAGATCATGAAAAATATTATATTTAACGTGAAAAAAATAAAATAATGAAAAAAAAAACATAGAATCATACCACACTAAGAAACCCACTATCAAGAAAGTGAGAAGAATAATATAATTTATAATTAACTCAAGTCTCTTCTCACTCCTCACACTCTCTACTTACACTCACAAAAGAATAGGAAAAAGATACAAGAAGTTCAGAAAAAAATTACAAAAAAATTGTATTATCATGGTGTCGCAACTTTGACTTTGTTATTCTTCGTACTCTTTTGCATAGGTTATAGCAGAGTGCTATCGTAGTAAGATGTTTTCTCTGCTTAAAATAAATACTTGGGTCTTAGCTTTGTGACACTGTCTGTAATGCTAGTGCAAATCCACTAATTATAGTATTGGGTGTTGTCTTCTCTGTCTAAAATCATTGCATCTACCACTGAGGTGCTATATATAAAATATATATATATTAAAAAAAATCAAAAGTAGTGTTGTACCTCTAGCCCTCTAGTATGCTCACAGATGAGCTCGACCTGCAAAATTGAGAGATCTAAATCCTGATTGATCGACACAATGAGACTCCTCGTATGTGAACAGAGAAATGCAGATGTCAATTAACTTTCTTTCTGCAATTGTTATTTTAATTTTTAAAAGCCCACATAGTTATGGAAAATTAAGAAATGTTGTTTTTGAATTCATCTGAATCAGGAGCTTTAGAATCAATTTGATCGATCTAATTACAAAATGATCACAATTTTTAAAGTGTCCTTAGCAATAAAGTAATACGTAACTGAACGAAGTACAGATCTATTCAATTGTTGATAAATTCTAAGTCACAATATTTTTTTTTTAAAAAATGTTAATTTCAAATATATTAGTACCTTTCAGTCATTCAATTGCAAGATTATCTGCATTAATGACTTCTCTCCTCCCATGCCCTTCTCTACTCAGTAGAATGATTTCATTGTTATAAGTGGATCTCAACATTGACTCTCACAAACTCAATATTTCTGCGTTCTTTGCCTTTTGGTCTTATTTTCAAAGAGTCCTTCAACCAAATATTTGTAGTTCCCAATTTGAGTTATTCCTCTATTGATGTTGTGCCAATAGGTTTAGAATCAGTTGCAAATTCTTCTAGAGAATTGATCAGATTTGATGATGACACAAGCCCTTCAAAATATGAAATTCTTATTTCTCGCTCATCACAAATAGCTTAGAAAGAATAAAAGAAAGATTTCATAAGTTCTTGGAGTTATCTGAAATCTTCTAGAAGGAGATTTATCAAATATGATCTTTCTGAATGAAAATTGATGATGGATAATCGTTGCATGATCTAAACCATTATTTTTATCTTGCCAACATTTAATTCTTTTGGTGGACTTTCTACTTTGAAACTAATATTGTGTCCTATCTTATAATTTTATTTTGAATAATGATTTTTTTTTTTCTAGAAAAAAAGGCAGAAAAGCACATTACTTGGCCTCACTTTATTTTTTATTTTTTTTTAAATTTTATTTTTTATTTTAATTGTGATTGAAAATAAAATATGTGTAATATCTTAGAAATATATTCTTATTTTTAAATGATGATGGCATTAGTCATTAGTAGTGCAATAATTATTGTGATTGAGACTGATGGATGATTACGGGTAATAGTTAGTAGCAATAGGTTAATAGTGATCATTGTTCTTAAAAAAATTCAAAACACTCAAAATTATTTTGAATTTTTTTAAAATAAAAATAAAATCACTTAAAATATATATTTGATAAATTTTTTTTAAAAATAATATTAAAATATAAAAAATTAATTTCGTTTTAAATTATTTAGATGATAAACATAAGAATAGGTTAAATAAATAAAAAAAATGAATATAACCAAATTAAAAAAATTTTCTCCCCTGATTGAGAGGCAACCACAAGCGAAAGAAAGAGGAAGTGCAATTCAAAATAAAGAAACTTGTTTATTTGATACTATAAATTTTGGATAAAATAAAGGAGGATTAGCCTTTATTTCTAATTTTAAAGCTGTCTTCTCTAACCTATTCCCTTGTTTCAACGCCAGCTTGCACATTAAACTTTTCGCTTTTAATAATTCAATACAATTCAATCAATTCACATGGGGATTTACATACATAAATTAATTCTTATAAATTTATGTATTTCACACCCAAATTTTAATTTTCTTAAATATCACCTAAATTTTTATTAATACATCAAAATCATCATATTTTTTTCGAAATGCTCAAAGTCAATTAATTAAATATTCAAGTTTTAAAATATGAAATGCAGAATAATTGCAGATGATGTATTTCAATCGTCTGGTTCTCATCTCTCTCTCTCTCTCTCTCTCTCCCCTCCAACCTTGATGTGCAAATGGCTATCTCACCACCAAGTTTTTTAAGTATCACTAATGAACTCATATAACTTTGCGATTGATAAAATGACTGTAAAGTGCCTAATAATTATTTCTAATAAACTGATATTTATGACGGCATAAGCGGTTTGTCAGGAAAAAAAAAATTAAGTATTTGGCTGTTACAACTAAGAACTCAAAGAGGAATTCACGCCCAAAAAAGATATAATATATATACACTCGAAGACTAAAAATGAGGCTTGGATTGTATATCGATATTATTTGTGTAATTTATATCTGAGGATCATTTGTTAGACATAAAGATCGACTCCCAAATCTTTGTAAGTGAATTGGTCTATTATGAAGCTGCTTCAACCAACTCAAGGTGAACTCGTCAGGCTTTTGATAGTCTCTCTATTTTTCTTGGCATTTTGAAATCTATTCATCTCGGTAGTGGTGAACTTGCTCGGCTTATGATATGCTCGCTTAGTTTAAGGTGAACTCGTCTTATGCCGCTAAGAAGATAAATTAACTTCACTCAATATTGTTCTTACCTATTTACATTGCATACTTTACTAACTCACTATATAATTATTTTTTTACAGCATCATATATAACATTTCCTAGAAAGTTGAGATTTTTATCTAAACATATAAATAGAGGGTTGAGAGAGTGAGTGAGTGAGAGAGAGAGAGGGAGAGAGAGAGAGAGAGGGAGAGAGAGAGAGAGAGACTTTTTCAAATTATAACTTAATAAATTTCTAGATGTCATTCTAAAAATCTCGATCTCTTTTTCTCTCTCTCTATATATATATATATATATATATATATATATATATATATATGTGTGTGTGTGTGTGTGTGTGTGTGTGTGTGTGTGTGTGTGTTAATAATAATGCTAGATAGATTTAGATTCAATGAAATGATAAGATATATGTATAAGCTAAATCTCAACAAAAAAAAAAGCAGTAAAATGAAAATAATGAGAGAAAATCTTCACCTATCAAGAGAGAAAAATGTTGGGAGGACTTTGTTGGTCACCATGCTCAGATGCTAGCTACATATCATTTAATGGCATATTAAGGGGTTATAGAGTGAAAGAAAGTATTATGTGAAATATACTATGCATTTCGATCATACAATTTATGCTTCTACACTGTTATAATGACCAACTATTATGTATTAATAATATTAATTACATTATATATATATATATATATATATATATATATATATATATATATATATATATATATATATATATATATATATATATATATATATCAATACAGATTAATATATAGTAATTTATAATCAATACACAATAATTATGTATTAATGAGTGTCATATGATGCTATATTATTAGAGTTTGAATATAACCTTTACATACAGACTCCAAGTGTAATAATTTTTTTTGCGCAAAGAGGAGTGAGTGGGATGAGGTATGGTGGGAAATTGTGTTACATATTTGGAGATCAAATGGGGAAAAAAATAGGGGTAAATTAGTTCAATAATTGTCACAAATTAATTAAATAACCATCTTGCAAATGCATTATTTTAGTGATATTTTTGTTAACAATGGAATTACGATGGAGTATAACTTAGGGATTATTTTTAAAATAGGCTTAGTGCTAATGATAATTAGTTGTTTAGGCACGAAAAAAATATAATTAGCAAAATAGGTCTACCATCGTCAAACGAGACATTACCTTGGTGGTTTTACAAACCACGACGGGGGAGAGAGAGAGAGAGAGAGAGAGAGAGAGAGAGAGAGAGAGAGAGAGAGAGAGAGAGGGAGATTTTATTTTTATTAATTTTTTTAAATAATATAATTATTTAAAGTATTATTTTTTATAAAATATTTAATAACCAAATATTTATATATTTAGTTATTAATTTTTATTTATATATATAATTAAATATATAATTTAAAAATATTTTTAATTATATATATAAATTTATAAATTTATTTAATATTTTTTATTAATTAATATAATTATGTATAATATATAATTGTTATTAATTTTGTTAATATATAATAAAAATATTTAAAATATATAAATAAATAAATAAAGAAAGGAATAAATTATATAAATATTTTATAAACTATATAAATAAAGTAATTATATATATATATACATATATATATAAATTTATTTAGTTATTTATATATTTAAATTATATAAATATTTTTAAGTTAAATAAAAATATTTAAAATATATAAATAAATAAATAGTTATATATATATATATATATAATTAGTTATTTATTTATTTAAAAATATTTATTTCTTTAAAATATATAATTAGTTAAATAAATAAATAAATAATTGTAAATTATATAAATATTTAGTTATTTATATATTTATAAAATATTTAGTTATATATATATATATATATATATATATATATATATATATATATATATTTATTATATATTTATTATATATTTATTCATTTCTTTATTTATTTATTAAAAATTATTTATTTATTTATTTTTTTATATTTTTATATTTTTTATATTTATTATTATTATTATTATTAAAGACTTATATTAATAATATTTTTTATATTTTTTTCGTGCCTAAACAATTAATTATCATTAGCACTAAGCCTATTTTAAAAATAATTCCTATAACTTATAGTTTAACTTCTATCATAAAGACGAAACTTTTAAAACATTAATTATTAATGTCTAATATTTAAGGATTAAATTTGCTCAACAGAAACCAAAAAAAGCTGTAAAAGGAGTTCTCTGTACCTTCCATAATACTAATGCAGACGCTCATAATCGCTAATATTAAGTCCTAAGAATCAACCATGAGGCTATTAATTAGAACAAAATATAAATGCAATTACGTTAGCTCTTCCTTAATTTCATCACTGGACGTCGTAGGCGTGCTTCTCGGTCTTTGCGCTACACGGCGAGGCTCCATTTGCGAAGCTCTATAGCATGAACAGAGGGAAAGAGTCGTTAATAATTATAATAATGGCACAAGCTTATTACACGAGGTTATAATAAAAATTTTTAAAAGGCGAATTTTAATTAAAAAAACTAAGACTCAGGTCTTCAGCTACACTTATTATAAAATATACATATTTTTAAAAGATGTTGTGAGTATTTTATTTTTTTTTAGTGGTTTTATTATTTATAATAAAAACTTCGATCAAAGTAATTCCCATATATATCATAATTAAACCAATGCAAAAATGATAATAATAATGATTCCAAATTAAGAAACAAATATCAGATTGAGCGGGCTAATACCTTTTGAGTTCACATTTATTAAATATTATGAATATTTTTGATGGGCCTCTTATATAGAACGTAAGTCCATAGGATGATTATTGGGCTTCCTTTTATAGCCATTGGTCAAATGACCAATTGTTTGAAAATTCTTATACCAGCAATAAGCCATAGCCTTTGAACCGATATAACCCAAATACCCAATGGACTTAAAGTTCATTAGGCAATATTGTGCTAATGATATCTCGCAGGTTCAAACTTTGCATGAATTAATTCCCATGCCATAATTAAATATCGATGCAATCGTATTGTATACACTTAAATCTTATGCTATTTAGTACTTTAATTGATCACTCATGATAAAATGATTTAAAATCTATATTTTCATCCCTAAATTATATATAAAAAAAAACTCCACTAGTGATGAAGGACTCCACTTCATGTGCTCTTCTTCCGCACACTTCATTTATTTATTATCAACCTTATAATAAAATGATTGCTTACATAGATCTCCCTCTCTTTTCCTCTCAAGCCCAAGAACATCATTAATTACATGGACATCTCTCTAAAAGCATGTATTAAACATTTAATAAGACAATATTATTATTTTTCCATCTTTTTTCACTTATGAGATTTTTATTGTATTTATACCCAAATGTGAATTATTTAAAATGCTTTTCTTTACACATCGGATAGTTCTTTCAAACCTAATAAATTTGGTAATTTTCTTGTTTCCCATTTTGCTCATATACTGTCTTATAATACTCATATCATATTAACTCTTTTAAAGACTTCAAATAAGAAGCCTAATCAAAATTAGATATTCTTTGTCTTATTTGTCAAAAAAACCTTTAAGTACTTTTGAATAGAAAAAGATCATATGTATCACCTATCTAATTAGAGCTTATGCATTAATAAGGCATTTTAAAGACTATTAGTATGGAATATATATAAAACTAAATGCCCTTTATAACTTACTCAATAAGTGAAGTTATCTATTTGTCAACTCAATGGAGGCTTACAAATTAATAGGCCTTCTAAGGGACTTCTAATAAAGAATTTATTCAACACTGATGTTCACCACTATTAAGCACTCATCAATTAGAACACTTAAAACTTTTGAGTATGAGAGAACTTGATTATTTTCTTGTTTATGGTTCACATGTTAATGCTTCTTCTTGGAGACATTTTAAGTGTTAGGGAGCTTATTTGCTCATCTATTTCTTTTCAGCTTGTTCTTTAGGTGTTTGTTTAGATTTTTTTTTATAGAATTAGAGTGTTGCTTTATTCACATGCCCTCCTAAGACTTGTTAATTAGGAGTTAGCTACTCTTGTTAACTTATAAAGAGTTAAAATCTAGGGATTACTCATAAAAGAAATCATTCTTTGGGCTTCTTAAGATTCGGAGAATATATTTTATCACTTGTCCATATGGGGCTCACCCTCAAAGAGTGACTTTTACAGTTTTTTAAGTGCTAGATAGCTTGCTTTCTCATTTTCTTAAACTTTCATTCTATGAAGATTTTTCAAAATTCTTATAATTTCTTTGCCCACTTATCCTAGTATAACTCACTCATCAAAAGCTACCCTTAGAGATTTTTAATATAAAACTTATTGAGGTGATGATGTATATGTAAAAAGTATTAGTACAATATGATGATGATCATTTGATAATATAACTTGAAAAAAAATATTGATGATGCATAAGGAAGATTATATAATTATTTTATATATTTAGCATTTTGTGATGATTGATGGAGGTGCATGTAGGTCATACAAATATTATATCCTTGACTTAAGTTAGTGTATGCCATGATCATGTCATAATCATCTTTATTTTTGAAAGATCATACTCAGATGCTAATGTAAGAGGTTCATTATTATCCCTTAATTCTTGATGAAGGGTATATAACACTTTTAATTTTGATGATTGTTTGAATAAGGAGGATGTTTGAACTTAGTGAGTATTACAATATCGCCATTTCATGGATCTCAATAAATGGCATTATATCCTTATAAATGCATGTATATTAGTCTATTTGAATTTCATCAATCAATGATAACATTAAGGTACCACTTAATTGTAATAATTCCTAGATTATTGATGTAAATATCCTCTCAAAGTTATAATATAAGTTTCCTTCTAGTTATATCCAAAGTTCATAAATGATGATTTAATTTTATGATATTTTGAGTATGTAATTCATTCCTTATTTGAGGGTGAGTTGAAAATGGTGATTTGTTAAAGTAGTCTATATGTGAATGATCATTAATTATAGGTTTAGAGGTGAGAATATTTTGAATAAATGATATTAAAATATTAAATTAAAAGTCATAATAATAGCAAGGGAAAGAGAGATTGATCACCTTAGTTATATATGACACCAACACCTAACCACTTTAAAAAAAAATAACACTAATTATGATGCATGAAATTATTTATATGGAAAAACTAAAAAGAAAAAAACATATGGTGCCAACCTCAATTGAAATAGATTTTATTATAAATAATTTTAAATTATAAAGGGATTATGTTTCCTGAACTTAATGAAAGTGTGAGAAAGAAATCAAGTAAAAGTTGGCTATTATTAATATCATTAATATTGATGATGCAAGAAAGTTGAGTATCGATATAATTTTTCTCTATGAGTTAAAGGTCGCACTTGAAGAGGACAAATAAAGATCATGTCTTGAAAAAGATAAATCAATTAACTTAGGAAGGTCATGCTTGACGGCCAATGAGGATAATTAAAATGATTATTTTCATAGAGTTGATGGTAGCACTTGAAGAAGATAAATAAAGGTACACAAAGTCATGTTGCCAATTAGTAATGACTTAATTAATATGTCTATTTCTTCAAGGTGTATGCATTATTACTTGAAGGAAATAATAAAAGAATATGATAATATTGAAAAAAAAATGATTTGCTATGTTGCTTGGAAATTAGGTCTAAACAATCTTGTGATTCATAGGCTATTTTTGCTCTTATTAGTTATTTTCATACATAGTGGATCTATTGTTCTTCCCTCTTCTTCTACAAAAAAAACCCCATATTTCTTATAGAATTAAAAAAGAGCCTAGCTATTATGTTGCTCGGGGACTATATTCAAGTTAAAAGAACTTTTTATTTTTCTTTGAAGATGTGATTTTTTTGTTGACTTGAAATATGTAGTTAAGGGGACTGTTAATATGAAGTATTTATCAAAAATCATAAAAATTGATGTTCATATTAGTGTAAAAGATTTTTTTATTGATCTTTAGATTTGACCTGTTGAATTATGGAGCCATTTTTGCTCCTAAAATTATAGTTGTGAGTCTGGTGATGACGGAGAGAGGGTGTGGCAATGAATGGAACAACGGAAGAAATGATGAGAAAACTAATTTATTTCTTATTTTTCGATGAAAAAAATCACATGCAATGTTAGGTGAATGCTTTTATATTGAGGATTAACAAAGCAGTCATTAGAGAAAACTAAATGAAAATGATTTGAATAATCTAGATAACATATTTTCAAAATTATGGGCCAATTATAATGCCATCTATACCTTACAGTTATGTGTGTGATTTACTTTATTTATTTAATTGTTAGCATTTTATGTCTCATGAGCTCTAGGTAGGTGGATGTGATGATATAAAAATATGAAAAGGATGTGCCATAAAAATTCATTTGATTAACAACAAATCTCTACGTAGAATTCATATTAGAATTTTTAAGATTGAATTCAAGATCATTTAAACATCTAATTAAAGAAGCATATAATTGAACTAAATGTTTCAATGAGATGAACTCGTTGAAGTCAAAAATGTTTTTATTGAAATCTAAACAAGCCAAAATCAATTACTTGAATTATAGTTGAAAAACTCTTGTGACATTAATTAGAGAACAAAAATATCTTCTAGTTTTTTGAACTTGAAATTAAAAAAAAAAAATGTGCTCAACAAGAATATTCTAACAAACCAAAGATCATTTACCGTTGATGTTATTGATGTTATTGATGCATGGACATATAAATGCTAAAAGAATTGTTTATGATCAGAAGAATTAACAAAGGCTATTTGATATAATGTTTTGTAAGCTTGGTTAAAATTATCAAAATGCTATTCTTAAAAATTATAAATAAATATGATATCTACATGAAAAAATTATACAGTGAATTTAGAAAGAGCTTAAAGATTTGAATAACTTAAGAGCTTCATCCGTAATTGATATTGATGATCATCTCCAACAATCACTACCACTCAGCTACCATAGTTCATTCATTATAGCTTGATCACAAGTGCTTGATCGTCAAAATCGATTACCCTAACTCGACTATCATTTATTATAGTTGTTTAATTGTGGTCGCCTGACCGTCATTATCACTCTTCAATAAATCTCTAATAATCTTCATTAAATTCATAAGAATCAAATTTTTGTTCAGAATTCTCTCATCTTATCTTCTCTAATTGAGAAGAAGAATGAGCTATTATAACCTCAATTATTTAATATTAACATTTTAGCAAGATTAGTCCTCATGATTTTTTTTCGTTTTCATATTTTCATGTGATGATGTCACTTCTCTAAACTTATTTTATCACTATGAGTGCAGGAACTTCATATAAGAATAGGAAATGAAAATCTCAATCTATTATAAGAATTTTCCAGCATGAAATAAGATAGTTAAATAATATATTATCATATAAATACTTCTTACTCATAAGCGTTAATTCTCTTTTTTAATTCAAAACTTCTTACATGTTTATTTACAATATATTAGAAATACTTATAATCTTGCTTCCTCGTGAGCTTTGGAAACCCTAGTACAAGATTTTCATTAAGTGATACCCTTTCTGAAGTTATTGCCATATCAGACGATGTTGATAGACTTGGAAAAAAAAGCCAGGTAGAAGGTAGATAACTCAACGGATGCTTCCTACTTTTTATAAGTGAAGACAATAAACTAATAGAATCTGTACAATGAATGCCAACAAGGTAACTGAGAGAGAGAGAGAGAGAGAGAGAGAGAGAGAGAATCACTGGCCATTAGCTCATGAATAAGAACTAATAGAATGGTGAAGCAGACCCGACCAAGTAAATCTTCATTTTGGTGGAATTCGTTTCAGTGTAGACATTATCTGACTGGATTGGAAGTAATAAAAGTAGTTCTCGTGCAATGGTGGAATGTGAGGGGTTGGGTGACTTTTGTCTTCTTAGATTTTGATAATTATATACATATAATGATGGAGTTAGGATTTTTTTTTCTTAAATAGGAGTATATAAATCAATTATATGGTTTGAAGGGGGCATAAATTGAATTTTATTATTGAAATGGTAGCAAAAGTTTTTTTTATTTGTATCTTATATAAAGATATATGAAAAATTTAAGTGGGGCACGTGCCTCCTGATTCCTCTTCAAATTCAGCCTAAATAACTATGTAAAATTTTAAGGACTGTACTTAAATTATTTTACAATCATGGATATTATATAAGCTTCGCACCTTTGAGTTTAGGGGAATCATGTTGCCTTCTTTTACTTCAAATCTTAATTCCACCATTGATTTTGCCTACAAAGGCGCTCTATTAAAGTTTAATCAAAGAATCTCAATTGAACTGATTGCAAGATTTATATTTTCAATTGATGTAAATTTATAATTAACCAATGAATTGATTATGGTTTATACATTATTGATAAATAATAAAAGCAATTATCACCATCCAATAGTCATAATTTCACTATAATCTAATCAGATGGCTACACGAAAGTTGAGACTTTTGACATTCTTGAAGTTGGGTTCGATAAGATGGATGACAACTATAATAATTCAAGGATACTACCACATCCAATAACCAATCAAAAATAATAGATATGCCTTCAGGGAAATCATGATCTTAATTATGATGATGATTTAAAGCTCTACTTCATAAGTTAACAATAAAAAAAAATTGTAGATATTAACCTTGTACCTTCTAGTTAAATTCAATGAATAAAAAAAATCCCATAAGTATGAAGGATATCACAAAATTATTCAAAAGTGAAATGGAACTAGTAATTTGAAGAAAATTTAATTTTTTTTTATTTTATGTCACTCACTGACAATTGAGATTTCTATCGGCATTTTTTTTTCTAGGCATGGGTGATGTGGAACTTAAGTAGATAGCTCCTTAGTCATTAGAGGTGACTTTCATAATTGTAATATCACTTATTTCTTTAGTGCATGCATTATCTTAAAAAGGGTAATATCGTTTGTTTATGCCATACCAATCTAGGATCTATTTAGACTATTTGAGCATATTTTGATCCCAATTTAATGGATTTAGGTGTTGATGAACTCTATTTGATATTAGGGATTAGTGGATTTACTTTTGACATATATAAGCACTAAAATTCAACTCAAGCTAAGCTAGAGCTTTCGTAGTTGCTTCTATTGTCATACACACATTAAAATACTGTTTGTGAATGGATTTTTAAGAACATAACAAATAAGAATATTTTTAGAGCAATTTGTCAAAATATTGGACTTTCTTTAAGTCTCTAATATGGTTAATAAGCTAACTCTGTATTGAGGTTGGTTGTAGTAACTGGCTTTCATATAATTCTATATCTTGAATGGGCAACCTTTTTAAGTCAAATAGAGCTCTTATTCGTAGAAACTAATCAGCTAGTTTCTATTATGAATCAGATAATTATATAGACAATTTAGCAAGCAAGTAGTAAGCTTTTAACTATTTCTAACTGAATTTTTATAAGGTCATGTAGGGCAATGAACAAAGTATAGTTTTAAATGTGTTACGTAATTGTTGATCAAAGATTAATAGGTTCTATTATTGGATTTTATCTTATCTAGGACAACTTATTGAAATAAGAACAAGAAAAATATTCTTGATTGGGTCTTATTTAAGAATGTTAACTAGTTAACCTTTGGCCAACCCAATTATAGTTAATGATTTGCTTAAAGTCATTTGATTTAATCCAAGTTGAATTACACTAAGATAAACATTGCTTAATCTAATCTTTGCTTTAGTCATTATTAGCATCTTATTTCAATTTGAGCTAGATCTAAGGCTAAAATATCTTGAATTTGGCATTAAACTTTTAGGTTTCCAAGTTAAACCCACAATTAAGCTATCTATATATATATAATGAGAGAGATTTCCATGAAATCTTAGGATGACTTAATTCAATTAGAGATCAACTTAATTAAAATTTATATATGAGTTGACATATTAAATAATTCATTAATTTCAAATTAGGTTGAAAATATATTCATTTTTTTATATTAAGCTTTAAATGGTTACAAAAATTGAGTTTTGATGATGTGCAAATTTTGATCCAATATCAAGGTATTGGAGCATACAAATATTTTGGCCATAAATTTTATGAATTGATTTAAAAAATATTTGATTCCTTTTTTAATAAATTTATAATTGAGATTGTGAGATTTATCGAGGTGATTCAATCAGACCAAAATCATGTGAATTGAAATGCAAAGAGGCACTTCGAAGATTATTGATCAAATTTGTGACACAAAATGCTTAAAAATTTGCATGTTCATAATTGAAATGAGAGTGTAGGAAAAATAATCCTATCAATCTAAGATCACATAATTATTAGTTCAATAAGATACTAAAAAGTCCAAAGAAATTTAAATTAATCATGGATGTCTTGATAGACTGTATATAATTAAAATAAAAATAATCGAAGTAATCTTTTTGAAATTCTATAAAAATATCCATAGTTTCATACATACATGGGAAAATTTTTAAGAAAATGGCTTTGCCTACCACTAGCTACCACTAATTGTTATTGGCTCCTCATGTGAATCAATGGCTGATGATGAATAGTAATCAATAGTGTGTGGTAAAATTGTTGTTAGTTGAAAATAATTAGCATGTAGTTATTCATAACAATGAGTGGTATTGAATGCCAAATGGAATGGAAGTCAAATAAAAATGTGTTGGTGATAGAAGTTTAAGTGGCAAAAGGTGTTGGGTGCATAGAATTATAATTGGAAAAAAAAAATTGGACAATAGGCTCATGTTTAGAAAGAAAAGAGTAGACTGGTGGCTTTTAAAAAGGACATAAGAGACATCATTAATGGTTGTGGGCTCCAAAAATTCTCCACCGATCTCTCAACAATTATTGAATTGAAGAGAGTATGGTCTAAAGTGTTAGTGTAATTTTCAAAAGGTGGATGAGATAGTAGATAAGACACTAGTAAGAGATTTCATCCTCATTTTGTGAGGACTTTAGATCTGGTTCTAGGTTTCCTATAGGCGCAAGCCCCTATAGTTAATTACCCCTCTCAATAAGTGAGAGAGAACTTTCGATTAAGGCTACTTGTTAGATCGCTTAATGCGTAGCATATAGTAACAGCATATAGAGTTTTAGACTTTAAGATTTATGAAATTTATCATTTCAGCTTAAACCAGATGGTTGAGGGAATGATGACATGTCCATTCTAGATCCCATGGTTTCGTCATCCCGGGTTGTCGTGTTCTAGTCCGAGGAGGTAGTCGACGATCGAAGGATCCTTATCAGCAACACATGGGTTACGTCGTCCAAGAAATCTTTGTAGACTGAGGGTGGTGTTTGTCTGGAGACAATCTTAAGTCTAAGAGAGGGTTGTTTATCTATCAAGTATACTATGATTCTCAAAGGGCAAGCCATTGGGGAGCATATGCTGATCATTGATCAATATAATGAGCCGAATGGACAAACCACGTCGAGGACTCGGTAATACTTCATTGAGAGCTCTTGGTCAGTCATTGAGGACACGAGCCACATCCTTCTTGAGATTGATTGAGAGTGAGCATAGTAGAACACTTGATTTAACGTTATTCTGTGGCTAGAGTTTTCTTAATTTGTCAAATAGTTGGAAGATGATGGATAGTTGAGCTTTTAATGATAGAATTTCATTTAAATAATTTTATTGATATAATTTGAGTTAATTTGATTGAAAAATTGATTAATTTGAATATTTAAGAATTTTAGATCTGTCAACTCTGTTTAACTACTTGAGGATTAGATCTACTATCACTGACAGTCATTTCTCGGATATTTCCACGATTTGAAACTCTTATTATAAGTTTTTTAGGTTTTGTTAACCGGACCCAACAAGACTAAGCAGGAAAATAACGCACATCCTCATACACTTGAGCATAAGCATTGTAGTGTGGGGCTTATCTTGGTGTATAGTAATTGTAGGTAATTTTATGTTTGAATTATGAGATTGATTTTGTATTTTTATTTTTTTTATTTTAAGCTTCTGTGCCTTTTCGAGATATTAAAATTTGCTTGAAATCTCTATATTGAGCATGTATGTGTTTTAACTAATTTCATCTAATTAATGAAATTATTTAATTTGAAAATCATAATTAGAATGAAATTCCTTAATTTTTGATTGAAGGAAGCCCTATGATTTTTATAGATTTTGATTTAGTATCGTATTATTTACTTGTACAAAGAGTTCGCAGTCCGTTGAAGGTGTAAATTGATCCCAATATCTTATTAGATTTCATTCATTTTCCTCCTTTTCTTTTGAAAACAACCCACTCACTACCTCTTCTAATTTCTATAAATAAGGCCAAAAGGGAGTCTCCTACTCTATTCCATTTATTTAAAGGGTTGGAGTTAAGACATTTGAAAGGGAGAGGTTAGAAACTTTAGTGAGATTTCAACTCTGCTTAGATAAATTTTGTAAGTCTTACATTCATTTCAGCCTTGATTTACGCCCTATCACTTCAAATTATTTGACATTTGTACAAAATCATCTGAATTGAGTGTGGACAATTTCATTTGATAGTTTTTGATATTTTTAAGCTAACGGTGTGATCAATTTCATGAACAGATGTCATTTGGTCATCATTGTTACTTTCTGACTCCAATATATGCTTTGAAACATTAATAGCTCGAGCGCTTAATCAATTGCTTATTAGATTTTATAATATTTATACTTTGATCAATTTTGACGTTCTGAACATGATGGAGAAGTCCTTTCATGGATTGGAGGTTGTTTCAACCATTTTCGGACGCCCAAGCATTTTGAGCTCACTCAGACGCCACTTCAAGTCCGTCAATTATTAGAAGTTTAACTTTGACTTATGCACATATGGAGGTCAACAAATGCCCCCCAACAAATATGATTTGAGCATTAAGCGAGTCTAATTTGTTGAATATTGGTTGACCTTTTGGGCTTTCTTCTTTCTACCCCTCCCCGTCTTACTTCTTATTATTGCGTTTTGAGAACTGGTGGGCATACTTGAATACACTGTTGTTTCAATTTTATGTAACGTTTCTCCTATCACTTGGCAGGAGAATGTTCAGCTGGAGGAGACCTGATGATTTGTCACCTTAGGCCAATGAGAGGCTATCGTCGAAGATTGACGACATGATCCTCGTAGATGTTAATATCGAGATATCAGCAAAGACACATGACTGGATGTGATTTTTACCATGGCTTCTTTTCACGCTCTTCCCTACTCCTTGATTGTACTTCATATTTCTTTGATTTTGAGGATCTGCAACCATAGTTACGGGCGTGGTGACTACAATCCTTTGGATAGAAAGAGTCTGTTAGTGATATTGTGATGTCTTACTACTGCTTCGATAGATTGAGCGATCTAGATTTCAGCCACCGTTACCGGGCTCAACCCACTTGATTCCTCAGAAGGATTCCTACTCTTCCTCGTGGATATATATCATGGGCTAGGTATATTCTACAAGCTCACAAAGATACTTTATATGGACAACCACATTTAGACGATATGCATCTTTATTTGACTTTGGGGTATGCCTTCTTCGGAGTAGTGGAGTTCATCATAGTAACACTTGTCGATTGGCAAGGAGTTGACAATCACTCTTGGACTTATAGTCCGTGTCTTCTTCCGATTTGGTTATTGCTAAGAGGAGTGTGTTCCACTTGATGGGGAGTTATTTTGTAGGCAGCCTTCAGATGATTGTGATTGACGAGGTAGGCTAGCTATGTCTTCTATTTATATTGATCTCCTGGACCGTAAACAAGACCTTTAGGGTCTCAAAGCGTTCTATATGATCACGAGCTGCATTACCTGTGAGTACATGTATTCAGAGCTTCTTGCAAGATTATGCTCTATCGAGGAGAAAGCATGACCCTTTGAGGGTTAAGGTAGTTACTTATCCGGGAGACCTTTTATTTTACCAGGAGTGACTTCTCCAAAGACTACCGAGATTGAGTGAGGATCTGTTAGCCAATTTTATAGTGACATCTGCATTTTTGTGCTCCCATTACATAGAGCTTAGTTCGCATGCTTTATTAGAGGTCTCTGAGTGAAGTTTTCTTACCCTAGTAGCCATTTTATAGGGTATTTGGGGTGATTTCTGCGGCAGGTTCCCTAGAGCAGCAAGATGTGATGCTATCTTGGCAGTACTTATATGCTTGGGTTCATCTCCATGTACATGGCGCATTTGCTTGTTTTGAGTATCCAAAGATTCTTTTGGATATCCTACCTTCGCTATATCGAGCATCCTCTAGTTTGGAGATGGAGAGGATTCACATGCTCTTCTTTGCTCCCCATTTGGTCAGAGATCGATTTTTTTTGGTTCACCAAATATATACACCCTCACTCGATAAGGAATGATCTTATTGACAGTTTTGATGAGAATGGCAGATATTCCTTGCTTCATGGTCATCGAACATTGAGAGTTCGAAAATTTTAGTATATCCATGATGGTTATGTTATCGATTGGAGTGCGCAGTTATTGAGGGCTATCAACCGAAGTTGCGACAATTTGGTTTCTTCCACGATGCCGTGATGGCGGCCACTCATCCCAGTGTAGCGGATTTTAGGAGGATCGGATGATTCTCGAGGCACGCATTTTTGCTTGCTTTCATTTCATCGAGAGACTGGTGCTCATTTTTGGATACCTCTCTCCACGGGGTCACTGGGGTTAGTTATATTTACCTCACCATACCAGATTTTGGCCCTTTCCTGGAGCATGGTTCCAAGAGATACGAATGCAAGATGAGGTCTTTGGGCATTCTTCGAGATCAGATGACCCATCTTTGATTACCATTAGTAGGAGATTATAGTGCTAGAGGTATAATCATTATTCTCCGCTCTTTCAATACTTTTGTCCTCTCTCAAAATATGCTTAGTACATATGATCTTGACAGATGCACCAGTTGGCGAGCAGGTTAGGGCTTAGGATACCACTTCTAGTAGCAGAGTTAGAGCTAGGGATTCTAATCTTAGCTACACTGATGTTTCTTCACCGGCTCGTAGATGTAGGTGTAGCCAACCCATAGAGCCTGTGCTAGTTTCAATTTATTATTCCACGAGTCTACATACACAGCCATTTATGACTTCTGATGAAGTTCCACGTGTGTCGACTAGAAATATTATGGAGGACTGTGAGTCCGTATGCGTGTCGACCTTTGATACTATCACTGATGTTATTATCCCTCCTGGAGCAACTTTCTCTACTAAGCGACTCATGTCAGGGAGACTCGAGGTGAGAGACCTCGTTTTAGCAAGGCTTGAGCCAGACATAGCAGAGTTTATCAAATAGTGAGGGTCCGAGGATTATATCCATGATACTCCGTTGATCATCATGCACTTTCTACCTCTTTATTTATTTATTTTATTAACTACTTCTTTACATCCGCTTTGTGCTAATTATTTTCATTTAGCGATGTAAGTTATGACTCTGAGATCTACCATCGACATCCTTATAGGTTGAATCCATGTGATAGGAGCATGCGAGATTGTTTGGTGTTTTGAGGATGAGGTTTCTGATTACCTTGGACTCACTAGAGTCATGACACTTCACGCCTTATGAACACCACCACTTTGGACCTTTAGCTCGCTTGGAGGAATAGGCTCGTATCGGAGACTCTTTGTAGAGACATAATTCTTATTCCTGATGAGATTGCTCTATTGTCAGTTATGCACACGATGAAGAGCTTCGTGAGCAAGTCAGGCTTCATAGGGAGGCGACTGACCTAGCACATGATGAGTTTGAAGAGAGTGCCAAGGCTCTATGACATGACCGTTAGAGTTTGCTAGATGCTTCTTATAAGTTAGACAGATTGACTGTCAGGCTCAGAGAGCTACAAGTTGAGCGTGAGAAGAGTTCAGCATGAGCGAAGTAGCACATTATCTACGCCAGCTATGGTAGATCATCGCTTTGACTAGATCTATTGACGCTTACACATAGAGTAAATGAATGCCTTATTTAAACTTTGGGAGTTACAGTCTAGGCTCGCATTATGTACTTTATTTTTCTCTTTTTATATCAATCATGTCGTCTATCCTCTTGTTATATTAGTGGATGTCAGTATTCCTCTGTTACTTCTGCACTTTCATGCATTTGTGGATTTGATGAGAAGATCAGCTTCGATTTGTGCTCTGGGCTTGATTTGTATGCTTTGTGCTTTGGGTTTAATTTGTGTGCTAGCTATGAAACTTGGATCATTTCAGCTTTGAACCATCTACTTTCTACTTCAATGGTTTTGCTGAAGATCTATTTCTTTTAAGTCCTTACAGATTTGAGCCTCCTTCGACCCTAGTTTCATGCTTGGTTGGGTTTGATGGAGGAATTGGTCTGCTTGTTTTGATGGACTCTGCTAGAGAATCGATTTATTTGTGCTTGATCAGATTTGAAATTCCTTCTATCCTAGCTTTGAGCTTGATGAACTTGATGAAGGACTAACCTGATTTGTCCCTATTGACTTGTCAGGAAGTGTATGCACTCCATGAATCCTATCCTTGCTGCTTTGATGGATTTGTTAAAGATACATACGATGACCCACTTCCGCATATAGGTCAATATTGAGTTATTAGTCTAGAAGTGCTTTAAATGATCGAATAACCACAAAAATTCTTTTAGTTCTCCATTTGTATGAACTATGGAATTGCTTCTTCAGTCATGTGCTTTCTACTTTGACAGATTTGATGAGGAGATAGGCTTTGATCTGTGCTTTGAGCTTGATCAGATCATTTGAGAATAGATTGAAATATCACCTTACAGGTAATATGAAGATTGATTTGAGGCAGCCCTGAATTGAGTGCTTCCTCAGATTGCCTTGATATATCAATCAAGTAAAGAGATCTCTTAGATCCTAGTTACTTGTAATCACTATATATTTGAGATTGAACAACTATCATCAAACTAACGGGGCTCTTTCATGGCCTTTTCTGGCTTGAGTGAGGAGAGCATCAGCAACTCGGCCATATTTGGGCTTATTGAGTTCAACCTTTAGAACCTACTCGAGTCTTTGACTTAAGCTGTAGTGAGTTGGTGGTTTTGTCATCAGACTGATGAATGGGGGCTCTTTCACTGCGGCCTTTTCTTACGGCTTGTTGAGTGAGGAGAGTGTCAGTAACTCAGCCATTTATGGGCTTGTTGAGTCTAACCTTTAGAACATATCTGTGTCCTAGACTTCAAGATGTAGAGGTTGATGTTTCTCCAACTTAGTTGATTGAAGCTTCCGAAATCAGGAGTTCTTTTGACTTGATCTCCAGAATTTGGTAAATCGGGGAGATAAATTTCTTGACATTTAGGGTTGCCTTTTCATACATAGAAATAGATACTTTTTATTCCTTCAAGAACATGTAACTTAACAATGATAATTATAGATATATTCAAAAATTTTAGCATAACACTTGATGTCAACTTGAATCAGAATATATTTGAGAATCTCATCTTATGGCATGATGTCAACTCAAATAAACTTAATATAAACTAAAAAAAATGCTCCTATCTTGCAGGGGAAATTCTAAAGTACATTTAAGAGAATTTTCTATATGAAAATATACAAATACATCCATATTTGAATTGATGTACTCTAAAGGAGATTTTAACATACAACATTGATTTTATCTATATATAAAAATTTAAAAATGCCCCGTACATTACACGGGAATTTTCACGGAAAAGTTCTTCATCTGGAGTATGTTTATTTAGGGATCTCGGCATGAAGTATGATGTTAACCTAAATAGATATACTAAAAAAAAATGCCCCCTGTCTTGCAAGGGAATTTATATTGTACCTCGAGAGTGTGGTCATCAAGTATAGTACTTTTTCAAGTATTGATCATTAATTGGTGGCATTGGTCTTTTACCCTTTAAGTTGATGAGTTGGTATGCCCCTCCTTGGTATACTTTTTTAATGACAAAAGGGTCTTCCCAGTTAGACTCAAATTTACCACCAAATTTTTGATTGGGGATAATTGGTTTTCAAAGACCAACCACCTCCTTTTGGAATGTTCGATCGCGTATGGTCAAAATCCCGACATCTTTGCTCGATAGACTTGATTTTGATGAGCTTGCAACTTCATCAAGCATCAAGTTCCTCCATTCTCGATAGCATTTTGATCTTCGCTAGACTATATTGAATGGCTACTAAGGCAACTCAACTGCAAGAACTACTTCCAAATACCAATGAATAGGAGTGGCTTTAGTCGGCATCTTATAGGTAGTTCGATACGCCTATAGAATCTCTATTAGCTTGGTATATCATTCTCTTTTATTTTCAGTGAGAATCTTCTTGAGCAGTTTGACCAATGTCTTATTGAAAGCCTCTATCAAACCATTTGCTCTTGTATTATATATTGAAGAGTATCGTCAATCAATTTTATGTCGATCGACGAATCTATAAATCTTTGCTCTTTTGAAAGTTGTGTTATTATCAAAAATTATTCAGCGTGGCACTCCAAATCTATAACTACATTATGAAGAAGTAGATCACTCGCAAATAACTTCTTTAAATGGAGTAGCCCACTTAGAAATAATCAATCGCTGCTAGGATGAAGCAATGTCCAATTGATGACGGTGGATCAATTGGTCCAATTACATCTACCCAACATTCAAATGACCGTGATGCTATTGTTGAAATGGATTTGAGGTTGATGGATGAGATTCCCATGCACTTGACACTCATGACACTTCTTAGCATGATTAATGCAATCTCTCACCATAGAAGGCCAATAATAGCACATCCTTTTGATCTTTACTACCATTTGGAGACCTGACTAATGTGCACCACAAAGTCATTCATGAACTTCAACCATCACTTTGCTAGCTTTATCTACACCTAGGTAGCCACATTTGTTCAAAGGATCTACGATATAAAGTGTTGTTGACTAAAACATAGCGTAGCATTCTCTTTTTAATTTGAGCTGCTAGTGATTTATTACTTGGTAATTTACCTTCTTTAAAGTAGTCGATGAAGGCTTGCTTCCAATCATGTGACTCTTCTACAACAAAGGCTTCACACTACTTTTCTGAGGCAATGTCATTCTTAGCTCTTCGTACAACTTCTATTGATTTTGGGGAGTATGAGCAACGAGTCATCTTGCTAGTCAATTTGGTAACCCCCTCTGGGATTGATACTTTACTGGCTCTAAGACTCATTGAGTAAATATGCCGATCATGATATAATCACCATTCATACTTATCATTTTCTTAGCTAATTTTACCAAGCAATCGACTTTATTATTCTCGGATCGAGAGACTCAAGTTAGTGTGATATTTGGTATCTGCTTCATAAGCTCAAGAACTCGCTATGATAGAAAGCTAACTCAAGCTTGTTGATTTTAGATGCCAAGTACTTGATTTATAATGAGAATCAAAAATATGCAAGTTTTGAATGCCTATGAAAATAGCTTCTTCAAGACCTACCACTAATGCCTCATATTCAGCTTCATTATTAATTCTTAGCTCGATCAATCCATATGATCATCTCATTATCTGTCCTTCTGGTGTTATGAAGATGAGGTCATTTCCTACTCTTGCTTGAGAAATTTAGATGTTAGACTTGTTTGATCGATAAGGCTCCATCAAAATACATTTTCCAAATTTATGATTTTTCTCTTTCATGAATGAGCATAATTTGCTCATCGAGCAAATCATCATTAAGAGAAGAGTCCAGGGATGATGTGCTAAAATCGCTAAGACTTGTCCCTTCACGCTTAAAACGTATGTGATATCAAATTGCAAAAGCACATCCATCTTGCCAAGTGACTCACAACACCGGGTCTTGTCATCAAGTACTTCGGATCGATCCTCCAGATGAGGGTAATCTTGTGAGATAACATATAATGAAGCTTTTGGACTACAAAGATCAATGCTAAACAAGCTTTCTCTATCGAGTATATCTCATTTACTCAATCGCTCTCGATATAATAAAGAGCATTCTCTTTTCTTTCATTGTGTGCCACAATAGCTGAGACTCTTCTAATGCAAATGTATATAATGAGGCTTAAGGATTGGTGGATTTAATATGTAGCTTTTAATATTATTGAAGGCTTCTAGCACTCCTTGTCCCACTTGAATGGAGCATCTTCTTCATTAACCTTGCAAATGGTTGACAAGATCCGATAAGTTTGATATAAATCGACGGATGAATGCAAGTTGTCCTTGTAAAGAATGACGTAAACTTCTGGTGGAGGCATCTCCACCATTGTCTTGATTTTATAGATCATTTCAATACCTCCGATGATAATGTGCCCAAGAATTTTCTAGGATACCCAATGATTTTAGAGGATTCATCTTGAGATCATATTTTGATTCTCTCAATACAATTCTCAAGTCTTCGAAGTGGTTTTCATGATTCAAGCTTTTCACTGCCAAATCGTCAACATAACATTCCATCTTTTAATGAATCAACTCATCAAAAATACGTTTCATGGCACTTTGGTATGTAGCTCCAAGAGCCAAATGGCATGACCGTAACAATAGATGCCAATAGTAACGATGTATATTTTTCATCCTCGTGTCATTTTGATTTGGTTGTATCCGATGATCCTCCATGAATGAGAACATATCATAGTTGGAAGTGTTATCCACTAGTTGTTCATATTGAAGCGAAAGTCATCTTTGGGCATGCCTTATTTAGGTCCCGAAGTCAATGAAAGATTTGACCATTCTTCTTCTAATTGGGATAATGTTGCTATCCAATCTGCATACTTCTCCTCTTGGATGAAGTCTGCTTCAATTAGATTTTTAGTTTATGCAATTACCTATTCTTCAATCTCTAATCTCATTCGTCTAGGAGCTTGCTTAATAGGTGTTGCATCTGGTTTAATAACTAACTTGTGAACTGCTACATCAGGGGACAAGCCTGGCATTTTAGAATATATCCAGGCAAAGCAATCCCTAAATTCACAAAGTAGCATTTTAGCTCTTCAACTTTCATCGTAGAAGGGCACGACAAAAGTTGGATGGGATCATCCTCCTCTAGGTTGATTCTTTAAGTTCATCCATAGTAGCTATTTGTCCACCATCTTCAAGTTCTTTAGTGCTGGCTTTACTTCTTCATCATTTTAAGAAGAATTTCATGAGAATCATCTTCTTCACTTATAAGTTTCTATCACTTTCTATTATATTATAACTTCTATTTTGATGAGATTTGGATGAACCCAGACCTTTAGTGATAAACTTATCACTTCTTCACGATGCTTGAGAACTTCTTTGGCTCCACATCTTATTAAAGACTTGAGTCCTATGTTTAGTAGTTTCCATATGAATTCCAAGCTTATGCATCATTCATCGTAATTTTTGTGGATAATATATTGGTATTCTTATTGGTACTATCTCATCAAAACTTTTATGTTGAGTAGTGCTCAAAATTGAGGTGAGACTCTTCATTTATAAAATAGAGTTCTGCTCGCCACTCTCACTCAATCCACTGATATAGAATGTTATCAATTCTTCAATATTATGAACCTCCAAAGGACTGATTTTGAAGCGAGGGATGAGTATAATTTTGAAAGTCATCTGACTGCCAAGTGAGCTATCCTCCTTGATGCCCATAACTCTATTTTCATAAGTAGATTCAAAATCATAGTTTGAATCAATCACTTATTTCTTAGCGCTTATAAGTTCCTTTTAAGGGAATATTTTCCTTCTTCTCGTGTCACTTCCCAAATGAGGAACAAATTTTTAACTTAGAATCAAGTGCTTTAGGGAGAGTCGGCATTGCCTTCTTTCTTCCTCGCTTTGCTCTTTCACTTTTGAAATTACTTTTAGTTCTAAGTGGATGCTACCGCTTCAAGAGGCTCTATAGCTTAGGCTTTGAGGATGAAATATTTTGCATCTTCATAGATCTTTGCTTCATGGATGAATGGTTGTTGGTTACAAGAAATTCAATTCTTCTATCTTTCAGGTTCATATATGATAGTTGATGGGACCATGCCATACTCATGCATGGCCAAGAGAGCTCTAAATGATGTATCACATCGATTACATGAAACTTGGCTTCAGATATAAATCCAAACTTGAGAGAGAATAAAAGAACCCTGAGTTTTCTGGCCCTTTTCAATGAAACCATGAACCATCAACTTATCTCTCCCAAGATGTTGGATATCAAGTGATAATCCTCTTAATACCTTTAGACTGATAAGATTGATAGAAAAACTTAGATCAATCAATATTCGGATGATCGAGATGCCCATCTTTAAGAATATAAAGAGGATTGTGATCCACATTCCCAACATAAGATCTTCTTCAAAAAAATATGATTACCGGGAGATCTTGAGTTTGCTTTTCTATCATGCATTTTTCAGAAAGTAAGCTTCATAACTCTCCGATTTTGAGAGCTTGTATCAAAGTTTCTGGAGGTCTTTGACATCAAGAGAGCCTCATACACTTCGTGGATCTTTCTCAAATATGAATATTATAATATCTCACCGATTTAGGCTTTATCTAGGATTTAGAATGATATCTTCGTTGACTTCAATTTTGCCTTTATCTTTATTTGCATTTCCTTTGATGAAGGTGGTAAGACTTTACCACTTCTCAACAACTTGAATAACTTTGTCTCATCGCATTCTTTAAAGGTAGTTTCTTCAAATTCCTTCTTATTCTAGAAGATTGGCCAAAAGGTTAGACTCATTTTCAAGCCATATTTTTTTCATACATGATGATATCGATGAGTCCGACTCTTCTCCATGAAAATATGATCTTCATCTCGCATTATCTTGTTTTGAGTCATTAAACAAAATCGACATTAGCTCCTCGGGCTTTTCTTGCTTTCCTGATAAAAATTTTAACGGGTTGGTCGAGTTTGTTTGCTTGACTACCCTTGTCATCTCAGAGTAACTGATGTTGAAGAAAATATCTGACATCATGCAGATAATTCGACATGTCTCTATTGGACAAGACTCACCATTATCTTTTTAATCTGATTTAGCAATATAAAGTTTATGCATGAAATCTACAAGCCTAAATGGTTGTCTTGCCGGCTGGTGATACTCCTCTAGATTGTTAATGATCTTTTGAGTTGTTCTCTGATCTTTCTTTTCTTTGCTTCTTTTGATTTATGAGGCTTGCAGTAGACCGCTTCATGTGATGAAGTATCCTTATCAGAATGCCACTGAGAAGCCTAAATACTTAGTTTAGGCATCTCTCTTAAGTTCAATATAGGTTCAAGTGGTGATTTTCACTTAACATTAGAGACGTCTTTTAGCTGCTTCAGCATCTTCATGATATTTTTGGAGACTACTACTTGCCATTCTTCAGTCTGAATTGATTTCTCCTTATGTTGGTCTTTGTTGGATGTTACGAAAGAAGACATAATCATCCTTGTAGACTCTCTTTTTGGGTTGACTAGAACACCTGATAAATTCACCTCGCCGATACTTTCTTTCTAGCCAATCTTTGAAGACATAACAATCTTCGATAGGATGACTAATCATCTGATGATAGGAATAGTAATTTAGATTGTTAACTTGATCAGCTTCTTCAGGCCTTTTAATTTCTGGTAACTATAGATCTTTTTGACCGCTTGCCAAAATAATACCACCGTCCTTCTAAAGGAATATTCTTTGTTCATCTTTTCTTTAAGAGATGGATGCATTCGCTCATCATATCTTGTTGCTTATTTTGGATGCTCCCCATCATTTGGAAAAGTCCAAGGTTTGTCATTACCTCCTAATACCAATTTTAGTTGTGGATTAGAATGAACATGCTTTTTTACTTATATCATCATTGTACATCGGCTACTTTCTTTTATCCACATGTATATCACCCGCTTTTTGCCATTTGAGCTATAGGAAGTGGCATGAATTTTTCTTCTTGAGTCGAAGTTTGTTTTCTCTTGCTTTATCTGACTGACTGGGCATTCAACTTTTCAAATTTAACCACCCTATCGAAAGCACCGAATGTTGCAATCGATGCCATGCATAAAATGGTATCATTTTATCATCCATATTGCCCATTAGCAATTGGATCGCATGTTCTTCTTCAATTGTTGCTCACACTTCATACTTAGGTTGCAATGACTTATGAATTTTATCAACGACTCATATTTCCTCATTTTCGCAAGGCAAGGTGATTATGATTTTCTCGCAACCTCTTCACAAATATAATTTCAAAGATTTAAACTAATCATTTGACAATTCGAAGAGCTACCATTCAAGAAGAAGGATCTCATCAACAATACATGGGTTGTCGTCGAGAAATTCTTGTAGATCTAGGATGTTGTTTGTCTCAATCTTAAGTCATCTTAAATTTGTGAGGGCTATTTTCCTATCAAAAATGATTCACAACTCAAAGTATGAGCAGAAGCATACCCATTATGATAATGGAGCATTGGCCAAACCACTGATCAGGACTTTATCTTTCATCTATATTTTATCGTTGTAAATGAGGACATGCCACATCCTATACAGATTGATTGAGAGTAAACATAGTAGATCACTTGATTTGACATCCTCTCATGAGCTAAAGTTTTCTTAATTTATCACCCTCACAAACAAGCATTAAAGGTGGATGATTGAGTTTGATTTAAATTTTAATGATAGAATTATATTTAAGCAGTTTCAGATTGCTACTTAATTTGATTTGAAAAATTGATTAATTTGAATATGTTTAAGAGTCTTAGATCATGTCAACTCTATTTAGCTGCTAACAGGATTAGATCTATGCCACCACTAATTTCTTAGATTTCACCAATTTAAAACTCTTATTATTATTTTGTTAACCAATCTACACAAATCGAAACAATGCATAATATCCTGACATCAATTTAAGCATTCAAATCTTCACGTGTGTATAGTAATTTTAGTTAATTTTATGTTTGAATTATGAGATTGATTTGAGAATTTTATTTAATTCTTTTTCGGATTTCAAATTAAAATTAGACTTGAAATCTCTTCAGAATGCTGTGTTTATAGCTGATAATTTCACTTAATTAGTGATTGGATAATTTCATTTTAATTAATGATTTCATTGATTTTGAAAATCATAATTATAATGAAATTCTTTAATTTTGTATCAAGAAAAGCTCCATGATTTTGTAGATGGTTTGTCGCCTTCATCTCTTGTGTTCAGTTCGATCGAATTTTTTTTTTTCTACTGTTCAAAGGATAATTTAATTTATTATTTTAAGAAGAAGATTTCGGTAACTCATTTTTTTCTCTTTTATTCAAACTTTTCTGCATTCATTTTCCCCGCTCTTTTATTCAAACTCTCCTACATTCGTTTTGCCCCCTCTTTTATTCAAACTCTCCTACATTCATTTTCCCCCCTCTTTTATTCAAACTATCCTACATCCATTTTCCCCCCTCTTTTTTTTTTGAAAACAACCCACTCATTACCTCTTCTAATTTCTATAAAATGGCCAAGAGAGTCTCCTATTCTCATTCCATTTATTTGTTGGAGTTCATTTGAAAGGGAGCTTATTGGGAACTGCTTCAATTTAGATAAATTTGTAGTGTTTTTCACCCTTCTTTATATTTTGTTTTACTTTTATGTTTGGTGTATGTCATTTTACTTTCCCCTTATTTTTTCTAAGTCAAATTAATAAAATTTAGATTCCCAGGGAGAGCGATCTATGGCTTTACTATATGCCATTGGAAGGGTGTCTTCATAAGACAAGCTTTCTTCGTCAGAATCAATCCATACTTCAAACCTCAAGAAGAACACTATATATACATATATATATATATATATATATATATATATATATATATATATATATATATATATATATATATATATATATATATATATATATATATATATATATATATATATATATATATATATATATATATATATCCATTCACAGATCTTTATGCACTTTTCTCAATGCAGAAAAACAAAAGTTGTATAATGAGAATGTAATCAAGGAGTGACGCTAAAACCAAGCGAATTTGCCTCATTTGCAATGTTCTTCCTAGGTTTTTAAATAAAATGTAAAGGCTAAAAAGCAATCAAAAGAAGAATTAGATGATATTCTTCCCCCATATTCTAAAGGATGGGATGGTAAAAATACGCTGCACCCTAGTGGGATCTGAGGGATCGGATCAGGGTCATAATAATGATAGTGGATCGCAATTTTTATTGTGGTGAATTTTGTATGAGGCATATTGGGCAGATAATGAGCCTTTTTCGTAAGCTGCTACGGATAATGCCAGAGCGTCAACCTATGCAAGATTACGATATACATGTTTCTGGGGAATAATGGTATTCTAGCAAGGGATTACATCCTATGAAAATCTTATCTGATAGCCAGACATAATCAACTCTGAAAGCAGAGAGCCCAGATCTTAGAGTGGTTCAAAACTGTATTACTTAGCCAGAAGATCATATGAGTGACAAGAGAGCACTAGGAGATCGAGGGAGAGGAAAATTACGTGTAGATATTTAGAGAATGAGGAGAGATTTTCTTTCTTTTGGAGAAGTTGGCCATAAAAATTGAAAAATAAAATGAGAATAAAAGCAAATGGATGTTGGGATTTTAGTTTAATTTTTTAAATTAAGTAATAATATTTAAATTGAGTTTTACTGATGTGATTGAATTATATATATATATATATATATATATCAATATATTGATCTTAAGCAATGATCCGTGATTGTGATTTGGTTTAGTTTGAGTCAAACATTTATTTTCATCTCAAAATGCACGTAGTCGCTTTCAACCACTCGATTTTTGCACAAACTTATCTGAATTGAGTGGCAATAGTCTTATTTGATAGATTTTGATATTTTCAAAGCTCAATAATTTCATGAGAGGTTTGCTCATCAAGACCTCCTCGATCGATATGCTAGGGCATCATTATGAAAATTTGATCATCATCATGTCACATTTATATTAACTAGTTTCAATATATTCAATGCAATGGCAAAGTTCTCATCAATTGAGGTCATTTGAGTTAATTTTGAGACGCCCAATATATTTTAGCCTCGATAATTTACTTTCAAATCATTCGACATTTATACTTGAATTGAGATGGTCTCATTTGATAGTTTTTGATGTTTTAAAGTAAACGATATGATCAATTTCATCAACGAAGTTCATTTGGTCATCATCATAGCTTCCCAACTTATATGTTATGAACATAGCTCGCGCTTAATCAATTACTTGTTAGATTTTGCAATAATTATATTTTGATCAATTTCGACATGTTGAACACAACGATGAAGTCTATTTGTCGATTGAAGGTCATTTCGACCATTTTCAGTGACATCCAGTGCATTTTGAGCCTCAGTTTCTACACTACCATTTCAAGTGTCAATTATTATATGCTTGAATTTGAATTTTATGACACATAAGAGGTCAATAATTTTGTCCTCATTTTGAACTTTATATCTAGTTAAGTTTCCATGACGCAAGTATAAATCTCTCAATAAGTGAGAGAGAACTTTCGAATGTTGTTAGATCGCTTAGCGTAATTATAAGAATAATGATATGAGTTTTAAAATTTAAGATTTATTAAATTTATCATTTTAAACCGATGGTTGAGAAATAATGACATGCGATCTAGATCCCATGGTTTAGGCGGTCCTCTACTAATCGGAGAGGTGAAACTGACTAAGGATCAGAACATAATTACATCCACGTTTAAGAAATCCTTAGACTAAGGAGCAGACATCTTTTACCTTGAGGGTTGTTTGCTTATCAGTATACCATATGATTCACAACTCAAAGAGCAGCCATAATGCATATGCTATGATCGATATAATAAATGAATGGCCAAACTACCCCATCGAGGACTCGATAATTTCATTGTTACTGGCCAAGTGAGACGCCACATCAATGCAGAGATTGAGAAAGATAAGAAAACACTTGATTTGTTATTGGCTCCTTTGTGAGCTAGACTCGTGACCGATAAAATAAAGGTGGATGAGTTGGCTTTAAGCTTTTACTGATAGAATTACATTTTAGCAGTTTCAAATTGATATTTAATTTGAGTTAATTTGATTAGAAAATTTGATTAATTTGAATATGTTTAAGAGCTTTAGATCTCAACTCTGTTTAGCTAAGAGATTAGATCTACTATCTTTGATAATGCCGATATTTCACCGATTTAAAACTCTTATTATAGATTTTTTAAGTTTTGTTATAGACTTCACCCTAAGACTAACTAAAACAACTATTATCGACACTTGAACTTAAGCATTCAAAGAAGGTTTGAGTAATGGGTGTAAGTAATTTTAGGTAATTTTATGTTTGAATTATGAGATTGATTTTATATTTTCATTTTTTTATTTCAATATGGCTTTTGACATTAAAATTTACTGATATCTACGTAGCACGTAGTGTTTATAATTTTATCTAATTAAGAAATCATTGATTTTAAAAATCATAATTAAATAAAATTCTTTAATTTTGATTGAAAACCTGAGTTTATAGATTTTGATTTACATCTCAAAAGAGTGCATCAAAGTTGTAAATTGATCTAATATCTTATTAGATTTTTTATTAATATTTAATATATTCAAATTTAACATACGCCTTTTGAATATTAAAATTTACACTTTAAATCTCTAGTCGAGCACATGCGTTTATAAATAATTTCACCTAATTAATGATTTCATTGATTTTGAAAAGCATAATTTAGAATGAAGTTAGTTAATTTTGATTGAAGGAAGATTATGATTTTAGAATTGATTTAGTACGCCTTTGTCTGACAAAGAATTACAGATGATTATTTTTTATTTTGAAGCTACAAATTCAAAGGATAATTTAGTTTGTTATTTTAAAATAATATTTACCCTCAAGTACTCATTTTCCCTCTTTTATTCAAATTTTACTACATTCGTTTTCCCCTTTTTTTATTGAACCCTACATTCATTTTTTCCTCTTTTCTTTTGACCTTTCTAATTTCTATAAATAAGGAGAGGAGTCTCTATTCTATTTCATTTGTTTGAAGGGTTGAGTTATTTAAAAGAGCGGTTAGAAACTTTAGTAGGCTTAACTCGCTAGACAAATTGTAGTGCTCACCTTTTTTTTTTATTTTACTTTTATGTTTATTGTATGTCATTTTACTTGACCCTTTTTTTTCTTGTTTGACGCTTTTAGTTTGAAATTAGCTGCAAGTTTTCTTATTTAGCATTCTTAGTTAGATCATTTCACTCTCCCATTTTTCTAACCAAAAGATTTGATAATTTTATACCCGATGTCATCATGTCAGATCGAGTGTGCTCTTACTCAAGACGTCTGTTGACAATAGCCTGATGACCACAGCCTTCCTCTTGAGCGCCAACTGAAAAATAAATGCAATATATATTCATTCCCCACAAGTATAGAAATTAGAAATTTGAAAGATTTTGTCACGGGGAGCAACATCTAATGGATGGCTTACTCGATCGGCGTGGCCGATTATGACACCACAACCGATTTTTTCATCTCGTATGTTTTATACTCTTCAAACGCGAAACATAAAGCATGCATGTATATATATATATATATATATATATATATATATATATATATATATATATATATATATATATATATATATATATATATATATATATATATATATATATATATATATATCCACATTCATGATACATATTAAAAGATTAGATGCGAAAATCGAGAAGAACTGACGGTATTTCACGCTGGCAATTATAATGACAGAAAGAATTTGGAAAATAGAAAGAAGAATTTCGACGATTTTTCCCTGCGAAGAAAAAATGGGAAGGATAAAGCGAGGAGTGCGACGCGAAATCAAAAGAAGACTGGCCTCTTGATGCGATGATTTGAAGAAAATGGAAGGGTTATGGGCTGCAGGAAGATGAGCGGACAGCGGAATAGTGCATGCTTGCGGTTTGAAGACTGTAACGCGGGCTAAATAGGCCGGCAGGAAGGTGGGCTACGGACCAGAATGGTGCGGTAGTTTGGAGAAGCGGCGCAGCGGGTTGGTGATTTGAAGGCTGGACGCTAGATCGGAGGTACGGCGCAGCGGGCCGGCTGCAGAGGCGGAACAGGCTGGCAAGATGGGCTAGAACGGAGGCGGACGCATATGGCGATGCGGATGCGCGGATTGGGTCGGATACGACGGAGCTTCAGGCCGGAGGCTTATGACCGGCAGGCCGAAGGCAGGACGCGCGGCGGGTCAGCGCACGACGCGTGATCCAGAGGGGCAGGCCTGCGGCGGGTGGGAGCGCAGGACGCGGATCAGAGCCGCGCAGAACAGGATTGGGGCAAACAGGACAGCGCAACGGATGTAGCCAGGATGCGGAACAGGATTGGAGAAAGGCGGCAGGATGCGCGGCGAACAGTGGAGCGCTGGAGCAGCGCAGTTTTGAGGCAGCCGCTGGCTGTGGAACGGGATTATGCACCGGCAGCGGGGACGCAGGCTGCAGTGGAGCAGCAGAGTGCGGGACGAGCGGGGTGCACCCGAGCGGCGGATGCGGGACGCGCCGGAGCGGCGGGTGCAGGATGGCGAGCCGAAGGAGGTTGAGAGGGGAGAAGGAATCACCTGTGCAGGGAGTTTTGAACCGGAACGTGGGAAATGGGAAGGGGAGAGAGGAACCGTTCCCCTTTTTCCTTTTTTTTTTTTTTGTGGTTGATCATAAAAATGAAAAATCATAATGGGGGGAACGGTTAAGCATGGGTTAGAGGGATTTAGGGATTTTAAATAAAATTTTAATTTATTAAATGGTTTAAATATGAATTTTGTGCCGATAAACTCACAATAATATATATATATATATATATATATATATATAAAAGGTAATTTATTCGATTAAAACACATGATGCTTTCAAGAGTCGTTTGTCAGGATCAAATTGGATCATTCACTCAAAATGCGTCGCCTTTTCGACCACTGGACATTCAACATAATTGTCAGAATTGGTCTTTTATTTGATATATTCGAGTACTCATTAATCGGCTACCTCCAAAGTCTGTTGAATTCAATTTGTACGTTTGACTTTGACTTATGGCACACATATGGAGTTCAACAATGGTGTGTTAGTCTTATTTGTATAAATTGAGTGTGAATAGTCGTCGTGCTCAAGGGGGAGGGGAGGATGAATATATATTGTATTTATCTTCTTTTCAAAAGATCGGTGCTCAAGAGACGAGATAGATAAAACTGCATGTCGTAAGACACTTCGTTATTTCGAGAGGCGTCAGAGTAAACCCGAGCACTCTCTACACTGGATGGAGATGGCTAAAAATCGTCAAATCTTTTGATTTAGGAAAAATGGGAGAGTGAAATGAACTAACTTAAGAATGCTAAATAAGGAAACCTGCAGCTAATTTCAAACTAAAAGCGTCAAATAAGAAAAAAAAAAAAAAAAGGGAGAAAGTAAAATGACATACAACAAACATAAAAGTAAAACAAAATAAAAAGAAGGGTGAAAAGCACTTACGAAATTTGCCTAAGCAGAGTTGAAGGCCCACTAAAGTTTCCAACCGCTCCCTTTCAAATGTCTTAACTCCAACCCTTCAAACAAATGAAATAGAATAGGAGACTCCCTCTTGGCCTTATTTATAGAAATTAGAAGAGATAGTGAATGGTTTGTTTTCAAAAGAAAACGAGGGGGGAAAATGAATGTAGGAGATTTTGAATTAAAAAGAGGAGGGAAGCGAAGGTAGGAAAATTTGAATAAAAGAGGGGAAAAATGGGAATTACTTCGAGGGATAAATCTTCTTGCTCAGTTGATCATCAAGTTGTGCAATATTTATATCCTGACCAATTTTGATGTTCTGAATTCGATGGCTAAGTCCGTTCGTCGATCGGAGGTCATTTGGGTTGATTTTCGCGACGTCATGTGTATTTCAGCCTCGATTTGCGCGATGCCACTTCAAATCATTCGACATTTGTACAGACTCATCTGAATTGAGCGCGAATAGTCTCATTTGCTAGTTTTGAATATTTCGAAGCCAAGGGCAATCAATTTTGCGAACGAAGGTCGTTTGGACATTGTCGCAGATTCCCGACTCCGATATGCGCGTTGACACATTGATAGCTCTAGCTCTTAATCGATTGCTCGTTAAATTTTGCAATATTTATATTCGATCAATTTCGACGTTCTGAACGTGACGGCGAAGTCCGTTTATCGATCGGAGGTCGTTTCGATTATTTTCGGTGACGTCCAGTATATTTTGAGCCTCAATTTGCGCACTGTCACCTCCAAAGTCCGTTGAATTCAATTTGTAGGCTTGACTTTGACTTATGGCACACATATGGAGTTCAACAATGGTGTGTTAGTGCCTCAAGAGATGATAGTTGTGATTGTGCTAGAATGTTGTAAAATTTTGAGTTCTATGAACCAAGAAAACCAAAAAAAGTAAAGGTTCAAATAAGATTCAAACATATGAAATCTTAAAGCACAATAAAGAACCTCTTTGTCGTTCCATGAAAGGTTGCTTGTAGGGTTTATAGGGAGTCCTATATATCTCGACTCTCTTGCCTACGTAAAAAGTTGGGTGACATGATAGACTTTTATATCTCCTTTCATGTTGAAGAAAAGAGAAAGATTTAGTGATTGAAAAATGAGGCCCAAGGACTTGAGCATGTAGATCAAGGGATGATGCTAGAGAGAGATGGTGGCATCAGAATCAATTATAAGAATCACTTAGGTACTTGCCCTCAATTCAGAACTCACCTAATATTTCTCTAGCTACTAATTGACTACAATTTTAACTCGTCTATTACATAACTAATTATAGTAAGCTCAATGTTTACATTCACTATGTAATTATACTATCTAACAAATTCTGTAATATTGACCTTGATTATCACCTCTAAAGAGGAGTGGTCATTGATCAAGCAAGGATAAATATAATATCATAGAGAATCTCACATAAAATCCCATTAAAATTATCTACATAATCTTTTTCTCTCTAAATTATTTCTTTGTAGATTAAATTTGACTCCATCTTTTTCCATTCAAAATTGGGTTCTTTGTGAACTAAATTTTTAAGAAATTCATTGATATGGATCATCTGTTTCTCTTCTTCTTACTTTTTGGACAAATTATTCTCTCTAGCGAAGTCTTAATATTTTTTCATTAACAACTTTGGACCAATACACATAAATTATAGTTTATAATTTAAAAATATTTTACTTTTTGATTCCAAATTTGGATCAAATCAATGCAAAATTAATAATGTTTTCAATGGCAGAAACGAGATCAATGTGTTTGATTAGAAACCACTCAGAACTCAACCTGCCATAATCCTCGGGTCTCTATCCAATTTCAGAATGCTTACTCACAAAATAAACATTGCTATCAACTCTGTGGCGAATATGACTGATTTCTGAACCATAAAATACTCCAATGAAAACTAATGGCCATTAAAGACTGTTTAGATATTTGGAATCATTATGCACTTCTTCTTCTTCTTCTTCTTCTTTCCGCTTGTTTCACCACAATTATTTGGTCCAATCAGAGCAACTAATCATTTGACACTTATAAGAGATTTCATTATATCCTTGTGATATTATTGCAATATTTTTCATGTGCAGAGAGCATCTACAGGATTGCCAAGCATAAATGTAAATTTGGTTGTAATTAGTAATAAACTCTTAATATGACCTCTAAGCATTTATATTTGACCTTAATCACTATGAAATCTTTCTAAATTTGCGCTTTAATTGACGAAACAAAATATTATGCTATGAAATTAAAGCACGAAACATCATTCTGGTATAAAATTATTGTCATTTATGATTGATTACTTGATATTTCAATGTCCATAAAGGGATTAATTAACCATTTTTTAGTATTAACCACTATTGCAGGAGTTATGTGATCTTCTTTGAAGCATTGAATCTTCGTTGAAGAAGAATATGATGAGCCGTTTTTAAATAGAAGTAATTAATTTAGCGAACAAAACCACAAAATTAGAATTTTTCTTAATCATTTGAACAAAAAAAAAACTGTATGAAAAAACATATTAAGAATGGGGTTACTGCTTCTTGCAAAGGTCATTAAGTCGGTTATTGAGGCTTCCATAGGTATAATCTTAATGAAAATGCAAACCCACAAGATTGAAAAATAACTGCTGTTTAGGATTGTTATTATTTCTTACTCTTTATTTTATTCATATTTTCATATGAATAAATATATTTGATATTTTTATATATTTATTATTATTATATATATATATATATGGAGAAGCTAATCTATTTAAACTTTCCAAGGAAAATAATCACAATAATATACTTTAAGTGTTAGTAGGGGTGAGCAGTCACTCGGTTCGGTTAAATTTTTTGTTAAACCAACAAAAGAATAAATAATTTAAAATAACCAAATCCAATAACATATAAAAACCCAATTATAATTGGTTTATTGATTAGGTTTTGATTAAATCGAATAGCATATAAAATAAAAATAAAATATTTTTAATGAACTAATTAATTAAAATAATCTAATAAATTTTATATATTAAAAAATTTTAGTCAAGTAGAAATCTATAAATCTATACAAATAATTAAGCATTTATAATCAAAATTACATATTTATATTTGACTTTTAAATTAATTTTGATTTATTCGGTTTATTCGATTTATCCAATTTTTTTTTAAAAAAGAAAAAAAAGAAAAACCGAAAACCAAATAACTTGGTTAGGGTTTCAGTTGAATAGGGAATGCCTAGCCTTGTTAAGATGAGATACATCAATCAGTTTTTTATATTTAGTTAATTTATTCAATAATATTCCATCTATGTTAGATTTTGAAATTTTATTCAATTGGGAATTTATATATATATATATATATATATATATATATATATATATATATATATATATATATATATATATATATATATATATATATATATATATATATATATATATATATATATATATATATGTGTACCCATAAGATTAGAATCTCATAAGATAACCAACACATGCTTTCTTTAAGACACAAAGATATTTTTCCTTGGAATAAAAAAAAACATGAATTCCTAAGAAATAATTTAAGTTTTGTAGTTTTTATGTGAAAGTGCCTAGGTAGGAATTCTTATTGATGATCATGTCCTATTATAAGAATATTATTAATATAAATAAAAATATTGGTAAATGAGGTATAATAAAAGTATAATAAAAATTTTCTTTGAGGGAATAGCAACTTTTGTGTGATGATAATAATTTTTTTTTTTTGGAAGAGAGGGTTGCACTCTAATTTTTTTAATGAAAGGATTTATTTATATGGCATGCGGCTCCCCTTATCAACAAAGAATTAAAAAATGTTCTAAATATATGACTTCATTTAAGTCATCATGAAGAAAAATATTTTTAAAGTTTGATTAGTAGATAACTTAGTTCCGTGCTACAACAACAGCCAAAAGGCATCAAAGGGGGTTTAGTTATAGGAGAAAATGTATCTTGATAATTGACATGTTTAACTTGATTGTTTCCTTAAGAAATTAGATGAGCCTTGTAGTGATTTATAGTCCCATCATACATATATTTAAGTTTGTAAAACCATATACTTATGATTGGTTTTTATCTAATGATGAACTAGATACCATGTGTGATTTTGATCTAATTCTTGTAATTCAACATTCATGGATTATTGTTAATATGGATTGAAAATGGCTTCATGTGACTTATGATGTTAATAGACAATATTGAATAGGAAAGTGATAAGTGTGAAGTTGTTGAGAGGATACTTTGAACTTCTAGTAAAACACTAGCTTAAAGAAGACTAATTGAAGGATTATATATTCTTTGTGTCATATTAAAGGTTTTTCAAACTATTTAGAATGTCATAAGGTGTATGGAGTTTTGAAGTGGTAGTAATGGGGGAATATGTATGGGATCATCTTCATAAGTTGGTTTGATTTCAAGAGATGGATTATTACAAGTGAAAGTTTGATCAAGGGTTGTAATTTATGTAATTTTAAAGAAAAGGTTAAGTAGTCTATTGTCTTAAATATCATGAGTTGAAATGTAGAAAAGAAAAAATTTGTTTGGCATCACTTATAATAATGAAATTTTGTTGTTTTCATATCATATAATTTAAATCCTTTATGGCCAATAGGGTATCCAACAAACATGCAATGTTTGACATAAATTTTAATGTTTTAATATGAATAAGCAATAATTATTAATTGAAAAAGTGATGACAATCTATTTTATAAAAAATCCAAAACCAATTGTAATTTACAATATAGGTATAGGCAAATAATTTATATGATGAAAATACTATAAAATAAGTAGTGGGTGGGGTTGAAAAAGTAATGCTCATATAATGGTGAGAATATGTCTATGCTTTCATCCTACAACTCTCTATTTTGATACGGACTATGGCACAAGTGTGTTGATGTTTAATCATGTTATCATGAAACAAATTTTTTATTAATTCAAATTCAGACTTGTTGACTCCTATAATTTTAGCATATTGTGCAATTGGTTATATATAATAAAGGAATTCAAAATCTTCAAACATATTTGCATGAGAAATATCAACAAGCATTTTATGAAGTTTTGATAATGCTGAAAAAATAAGCCCTTAAATGTTTAAACATTTTTTTATGGACCCAAATATCATAATGCAACAAATGAAATCTTTGTGAACTTGACATAAATGAAAGCTTTGTGCATCTGACTATAAGAAAAATGATATAATTATTATCATAAGAAATATCATCCGAAGCTAAAGACGGAGAAACTAATTATAAATGAGAAGATAAAAGGATGCCCAAGATGCATATTCCAAAGATTTTGAGTATGGGAAGCTTAAAAGGAACTAGGTATCTATTTGTTCCACTAGGAATTTTTTGATATCTCTAGTTTACACTAAATTTTAATTTTTTAATTAGCTAAATCACAATTAAATTAAGCATGAGAAAAGTAAAATAACATAAACATTGTAGTGCAAAATATTTTCTTATATATTAACTCCATCATAAATAGTACACAAATCAATCTAAGACAGTTATAAATCTAAAGCACTATTACTTCGGTTGCTCAATATACAAAATGAAAAAAAAAATTGTCGTACCATAAATATATGAGATCATCTGAGAAATATCAAAGAAAGGAAAGATAAAACTAAAAATGGTCTTCTAAGTTTATCTAAATCTAAGCCCTTCTGCCTTCCAATGTGGATTTCCCTTCTATAAGATCTTCTCCTTTTTCAATCCTCAACACGAACAACATAGAAACGTCATGAATAGCACTACACACACTACACTTGGAGTCTCACTCTCCAAGTGACGTTAAACAATCACTCTAACACACATAACACTCCACACATTGCCAAAACTTTTCTTCTTTCAAATAGACTCTATTTTATAAATGGAGTAGCCCCTTAGCAGTTGTCCCCACGCCTTACCAAGCAACTCTCTCGAACCTTTCTAGCAACTCCCTAAATCAATCACTAAAATGGCTCAAAACTATTCTGTCAAGCTGTAGAGTTTCGATGTTGCAAATGTAGTGTTTAGGAATTAGCTGCTCTATCTTTGGCTTAATATTTAGTTCTTGTAGCACAATGGTGCCAATTCTTCAGTGCTTAGGCACGCTTCTTTCTGTCTTGGACTTTTTTATGTTGAAATTTTCTAATTCCGTAGCATTGCAAAGCTAACTTTCCAACTCTAAGGCATTGTGTTCTCTATCTATGGACTAAATTCTAAGGGAATGAGGCGCCTCGGCCTTGGTTACCCAATGCCTTGCTCTTTTAAGCACTTTTAGGCACGAGACTTACTATCTTGAAGTCAAAACTTCTTCTCTTATAGGGCTACAACACTGGCTTCCAAGAGTTTAGGTGCTAACCTTTCTATCTCAACACTTCATTTTAATTCATTCTAGCCGAGGTGTCACTCTTCAAATTTTTCAATTTTTTCTCCCTTTACTTCATTTAGGAATTTTCTATCAAAAACATCAAAAATATTTTGAAAGTAACACATCTTACTATTAATTAAACACAACATTTAATAAAATTTTATGCTTTTCATAGATCCAATGGTTAAGTTAATAATAAGAATTGATGAGAGCTTAGCTTAACTAAGGAGTTTGAGATCAAAAATAATATGATTAATAGCTCCATAATATAAAAGCCAAGAATTTGTAAGTATAAATTGATAAAAGCATTGAGGAAGACAAGCAAACATGTAGCATTAGCATAGGTGTTATTGTTATCAGAGGTTCTTATTCATTAATAATATTGCATAAGTTGTTGAAGTTATTATGTGAATAAAAGATACATGGAAGAGTTTATTGAAGCGGAGAGGCAAGCATTGATACCTATATCACACATATATTCTTCATGTGCGAGACATGAAGAGTCCATAGCATTAGTAAGACATAGGAAGTTTTGCATGCTTCCTCAAGAAAAATATCTTTTTTGTTGTGGTTAAGTATATCAATTACTTTGTATTATTTCATAATCAAGGACTCATGTCCCATTCATATATTTGAATCTTTTGTATAACCTTTTCAATCATAAAACTTACAATAAAATTTTAGACTCAAATAATTTTCAATTTCATGCCTAGTCCTATTATAATATTTGCATTACTTATCTTCAAAATGCTTTGATTGATTATTTGTTCAATCGTGATTTAGTGCAATGATGAAAAATTCTTGAATGATACTGACATTATTTGTAGAAGCATTTCTTCCTAAACTGTGATGAGAGTAGACTTGATAGACATTAGGTAATTTTATCCTCATGAGAACATTAGTGTGAGCAACCTTACAAGTGTCATTGAGCTCATGAGAAATAAATCAATTGATCTTATTCTCTTTGATCATCATATGCTAAGCATGAAGTCTATAGATGTCTATATTTCCTTCTATAGACTAAGTGAAATATGATGAAACTATCATAGCATCTTGCATATGTAAAGCTAAAGACCTCAAAGCTTTGTAAATGGTTGATGCATTCTTTCATGATAATTGATCTTTAAAATCTACGTGAGTTTGTTGCTTACTTTGACATTAATTAACATTTTGGCGAGGTTAAGGTCTACTAACAAGATCATGTTGTTGTACTTACTGCAAATATCAGGCATGTTGTCGTCTTTGGAGATGAATGAATTTGATTTCTATTCTTAGTCATGAGAACTTGGATCCTCTAAGAAGGATAGTTGGCACCATTTAATTTGGTTAGGAAGAGCATATGTTTATGTTGATTTAAATGGTAGTCATTATATGAGTTTGATGTCATTGATGTTGTGCTAGCAAATTTTGTGATGAAAATTGGACCTTATTAGTAGGGGTGTAAATGAGCCGAATTTTTGTTCATGTTTGGCTCATTCAGAAATTACTCTGTTTTTGTTAGGCTCATATTATTCGAAATGGCTCAAAAAAGTAATAATATGAAGAAAAAAAATATGGAGAGTAAAATATTTGAATCTGAGCTAATTTTTTGGATGTCAAAAATTCTAACCACTAAGCTTATTATTATTATTATTATTATATATATTATTTTATATATATATATTGAATATAAATTATTAGCGAATAACGAGCTATTTTCACCGCCCTACTCGTTAGCCATAATAATGATAAAAATCAAGAAAAATCATACATCAAATAATTACTCTAACATCATATTAGATATATTGTGGGAAGAGGAAGAATAGCTGGAATCAATGTGTTTAAGGTGTTATATTTGATTAAAATATTATATTATATACAATCATATACAAAGATTAATTAGTCTCATAAGGAAAGATAATAAGATTCATTAAATACAAAAAATAGTGACATTAAGAAAATATGAGGCCTATTTGGTATTATTTTTATTTTTAAATTTTTTATAATTTATTTATTTATTATATTTCATTACTATTTTTAATTTTAAAATAAATAAAATATTTTTTTAAGTACAAGATAATTTTTAAGTGTTTTAAGTAATTTTAAAAACAATTATAATCATTGGCAGTCACTAAAGCTAGTCATTTGCTAGGTTCACCTCTCCACCATATGTTGTCACTACCACCACATGATAATCATTGGTTGTTGTTGCCACCCTCTCTCCTATCACATAAATTAATTTATTTAATAAAAATAAAAATAATATATATTTAAGATGCAAAATATAATTTGTTTAATGTTAAAACAGAAATAAAAAAAATATATGAAAAATAAAAATAGAAAGTGGTCCTAAAAGAAAAAGTATAAATACAACATTAATCTAATATAATACAATATTTATTAAGGAAATCAATCTCATTTAATACAATAATATTTTTAATCGGATAAAAGTTACTAATATTGCTGCGTTCATTTCAAATTTAGGAGGATGTATTATAGGAAGAAGTTAGATGTTCATTCAATAAATATAAAAAATTGAATATTATGCATGCAAAGCGATATATAATTACACTAAATTTAAACTATATTTCAAAAACATTAATTAATCGGCTAAAAATTTGATTAAAACGAAATCCGTTACGTGATTTGAGATTTGCGCGTTTGATCTCAGGTTATCACATTACCGGATAACACCAAACCCTAGTTTAAAACGTGTGGCTTAAACCTCATAACACTAGTGCAGTCTTTTATTCCTTTTACCCCCACAATCCTCATCCTTCAATTTTCTTCCGTTTCTCTTCCCAGCCCTCTTTCCTGCATTCCACCTCCCCGGTTCTACACGTCTCTACCTAATCCCCAAACCCTAACCCTACTTCTTCCTCTTATCTTTTAAAAGGTCAAAAATAATCAGCAATGGAAACCGTTACGAAAATCAGAGACCCAGATGTCAAGCTGAAGGGCTTTCCTCTTCCGAACGGCGAAGCAAAGAAGCCTCACCGGACGACTCCACCGCCGCCGCCGCCGCAGGCATCGGCACACGAAGCGGATGAAGTTCTCTATCGCGAGTGCCTGAAGAACCACGCCGCCAGCCTCGGCGGCCACGCGCTTGACGGCTGCGGCGAATTCATGCCGTCTCTAACTGCTAGTTGGACCGACCCAACTTCCCTCAAATGCGCAGCCTGCGGATGCCACAGAAACTTTCACCGCCGGATCACCATGAGCCACCGCGCTGCCGGAGCCGCGGCGTCTGGAGACGATGGCCTTGAGGGAGAGGGTGAGCGCGACGGGCAGGATGATGATGGTGAGGACGCCGATGTAGACGATTCTCGTCCAAGAAGCCCTAGCCCCACCCCGCCTCCGTACTTCTCTTCGGCCCCTCACATGCTACTTGCGCTAAGCAGCGGTATCCGGGACGGGGATCCACCTGCCGGTGCCGGACTACCCTTTACGACCCCGGCCCCCGTGGTGTCGGTAACGCCGCTAAGGAAGCGATTCCGTACCAAATTTAGCCCAGCGCAGAAGGACAGGATGCTGGAGCTCTCGGAGAGACTTGGATGGCGGCTTCAGAAAAGAGATGAAGAATTAGTGGAAAAGTACTGCAATGAAATTGGAGTCTGCAAGGGCGTTTTTAAGGTATGGATGCACAATAACAAGCACCATTTGTATGGGCACTCGGGCTCTCGTAGAGGTGAAACGATGACCGGTGCTCCCCCCTCCGCCACCGCCGCCGCTTTAGCTGACGGTGATACTGGCGTGCAAAGGGTTGATGAAAATAGCAATGTGATGAATGGTGCTTGTTGAAGAGAATCTGAAATTTATGATCTTGTTTTGGCTGTTAACGCTGCTCATATTATTTAATTAGCTTCCTAGTGATTCAGATAGGATTAGGACGAGAGGTTCAGAGAGTGCATGATGATTGATGTAGGGCTTGACTCCAAAGGGATCAACGATTTCAATGAATTCATCATGATATTTTTCTTTTATGAATATTTTTATGTGGAGAGGTAAAAGATTAATTGTTTCTGATCTAGGCGTAATATGAATCCTTTATATTTTTAGTGATTTCGTTAGTCTTTTGCTCTGTAGTGAGCATCTTAAAAAAGTTAAACATGTTAATATTTCTGACAAGTTTCCTTTAATTTTCAACTTATTACAGTGATCACTGGGGCAGTAAAGGGAAGAAAAGACAAAAAAATATTCATTAAGTTTTTATTTATCGAAACTTGAAAGAAGAAAAAAAAATGTCATGTTATAATTAATTAATTATATATATATATTAGAAATTTTTATTTTTATTTGGTATTATTAAAAAATTATGTGAAAGAATTCTTTTCTTTCATCTCATATTTTATTTCTTCTTTCTTTAATACTGACTCTAAATCCGAAAATTAATCTCTATTTGTTTATCAACTCGTTGGAAAAATGTTTGTTAAAATTAGATTTCAAAATCGTTACGTTTGCTTTAAATTATATTTAATATATGATTTATTAATCAAATTTTTTTAAAGGTTATCTCAAATAAATACAATTACGTTAATATTCATCCGATAGGATTTTGATTACCAAAGCCTAATCTTAATATTTAAATTTTGATTAGCAAAGCCTTATCTTAATTTTGTATCATAAACGTGTAAGCAACCTTAACATTTAACATTTCAAATTTGAAATGCATTGCTGGGAAAAGAGTATGCATTGATATGAATTCTGACAAACGTCGCCTCCTCTTTACCTCTTTATGACTTGATTTATTACTTTCTATTATGAGTGGACTTGGTTGGAGAAAAGCTGTTACTGAGAATTAATTAACGCTTTGAAATTAGTACTGTGTCATTACACATTACCACTGTTGTGACATGTGAGCTATGCAGGTATGTCTCTTATTATTATTATTTTTTTTTAAGTTTAGGGTATGTTCATTGGGTCGTTTAATTCCAAATCTATCAATATATTATTATTTTTCTCTTGTCCTGCAAAGTACTTTGGTATACTTAGAACAATTATAAAATTAACAGACCTTTTAAAAATAAACAATGGGAAAAAAAAGGAAGCCTTTAATACTGTTTTTTAAGTAAAAGTCAGCTTTCTTGATTAAAATAATAAACCTGTTTACTTTCTTATGTTTTTTAGCTAATCATATTAAACCACATGATTATAAGTGATGCATGTATGTTTTGCACGGTTCATGAAAGGCGATATATAATAATAATTTAAATTTGAGATGGCATATAAAATAGTTAAGCCACGAAGCATCTTGGTGTTTTTTTTTTTTTGGAATAGTTATACATCTAATAACTCATCCATCTCATGACGTGATAATTAATAGCCACATTCATCACCCACACTGCGCCCCACTGATTCACCTAAGATAGGCCCCTGGAGGATTCAACTTCGGGAGGTTCCCGGCCGTACTCGCCCACCAACTGAGCTGAGAGACGGTGGGTAGCATCTTGGTGTTTGGTATCTATGGATCATATGCTCCCCTGCTATGCAGGTTTTTTTTGACTTAAGCAAATGGATCATTATTCAACAATTTGTCTCTATTGTTTGATATGATAACTTTGTCTTTTTAGAGAAGGATTAACGAAATGAACGGCAATTATCTTTCCTTAATTCCATTTTTAGGCATTTTATATGTTTTCATAGATGTTAATATGCTAAATATATACTTTCACTTTCATCTTTTTTCTTTTTTTCTTGAGATGGAATTTAGGAGTTCCTCATCCGATAAGATTAGCTAAGATGCTTTGTTTTGTTTGAAAAGGTTTTTTTTGCGCACTCATGTCTTTTTCTCTTTAGTTAATGAGTTCATTATTCAAAGACTTTTATTGGCAATTTGGCCTCTTTCTTCTAGTAGCATGCATGAGCTCTAAAGCTTGATGACTTTGGAGTCCCATTGATTGAATTCCAACACAGGGACCAGGATAAGCTAATTTGGGTATTCCTCGATGTGCAAATTATTTTGGGAGTGAAGAGATAAATATGAAGCGCTCAATGTGTGTATTTCTTTTTTCCTTTATTATTATCTTCATAAGGTAAACCATGTATTCTTTTGAATTATTGAGATTGAGCGTTGGTTTTTTCAGATTCTAAAGTTTTAAAGATTTGTTTTTTCTTTTTTGATTAAACTAGCTTTTAAGATGGTTTAAAATGTAGCTTCAAAAGACACTATTCAAATTGGATCAAAATTAAAATTCAGCTCTCAAAACGCAAAAAAAAGCTCCTAAACGAAGCCTGATACTACTTTTTTCGTAATTATTTTGATTCTCAATCATTTAAATGATTCGATGAATGAGAATTGAGAATTTTATTATCTAATCATCATGATAATTGAAAGTGATCTGAATCCATCCTTTATATTGTGCATGCTCCTTGATTTAAATATAATCTATTGGATCTTATGCTTGTTTGTCAAATAAATTTGATTCTAGCGCACAACGGTTCTATATTTTCCGGTCAACAAAATCTGCTTTCTATAATAAATTTGATGTATTACACAATTGATTAAATTTACAAAACAAAATTGAATTTTCTTTCTTTTTTAATGTATTACACAAATGTTGAGTTAGTAATTGCAAATTCATAAAAGAAATGGACATTTGCACATTAAAAGTATAATATATACATAATATGTAACCAGTGCAAGACACTCTCGTAAAATAAAGTTTTCTTTGAGTCAGATTAAAACTCAGTTTCAAAATTTTATTAATAGGAAGCTAAAATTTTAACGAGAAAAAGTAAAATAATTTGCAAATGATAAGCTTGAAAACTTATTGCAACTCCCGAAGATTTTCTACGCATATTTTCATCACCATTTTAATATTTCTTACATCTATTTTTCATATAAATTATTCAAAGTGACGTATACTAGTTGCTTCATTTTTATTTTTTTTTACTTAATGTAAAAGTATAAAAAATTGATGAAAATGAAGAATGACATCTGCTCTAATGATTTAAGGTTCATGAATATTTTAAAAAGATAAAAAATTTTATCTTCTTTCATAATTTTGGAAAAGTTGGGCATGTAGTCAGGAACACTTATATTCAGTTGGAAAAATTAATAAAATCATTTTGAGAATATGAATCAAGTCCAAAAACAGTTGATTAAGACTTGACTTAATCCTCCTATAACTCTAAACACGCCAAACTTGACTTAATCAAATTAATCTCAATTAATTTACTCATAAGTTAGCTCTAAGTTGGTCTTCTTTAAAGACTTGAAAAGTCAGTCATTAATCAAATTTCTCTTTTAATTGAATCCATCAACGATCCTAGGGTACTCCTAACTGGCTAAGAGTACTCTAGGATAACTAACAACTGATACTTGTCTGAAGTTCCTTTGATGCTCACCTACAAATTTAACTCTCTTATTACACATATTTTTGCATAGAGTTCAACATGTGTGTTATCTATGTAATCATACTATATAGTCAATTTCATAGGATCTATTAATAAGGATTTGTTGGTCAAGCGCATGCATCAAAAATCTCTTTCTCTTTGAATTGTTTTTCTATATCTCAACTCAATTTCTTTTGAAGAAATTCAACAAAAAAAATTTTAATTTTAATTTTTAAGAGATTTAATTTTCTTCTCACTCTTACTTGAGAGCTTGATTCATTTTAGCATTTAATTATTTTTTAAATACAACTTCAAATCCAACATTGAAAGATTTCATGTTAAAATTGATCTCTATAAAACTATAGTCATGTAGCCTTCTTCGTCAATGTTTAAGCTCATTGCCATCGGTAATGCTTAAATTTATCTCATAGGAGCATGATTATGAAAATCAAACTGGTCGGACAATATAATGGCTTTTAAATTATTTTTAATTTATTAAAAAAATTAGATTTGCAAGACAACGATCATATCGTAAAATTAGGCTAAGTGGTTGAATTAGTTTGAGTAAAAATTTGAATAAACAAATGGTATTAAAATGTAATATTTCTTAGACATATTTTATATACATTCATTATATTTCATTGTATCATACATGTACATCGGCAAAATTTTTAAAATAAGCTTAGTCCTAATCGTGATTAGCAATTTAGGCACGAAATTTTTTTTTTTTTAGCAAAATAGGTCTAGTCGTCCGTCAATGGACGCTATGTGGCACCATCGCAAGCCGTCGCTCAAAGGACGACTGGTTTTTTTTTTTAAAAAATAATAATAAATAAATTGGGTCAGCTTTTGTATTTTGCATGTATCGGAGTCATACGGTGTCGGAATCTAACGAACTTAGTATCGTTGGAATCGTACCAAAATTTTCTACAACTTTTATGTTGATCAAAATTTAAGATTGTGGCTAGCAGCTTTTATAACGAAAAAGCACCGAAATAAATTTTGGAAGAGTCGTATTTTGAATCGAGTCACGTATGAATCTAGCGAAATTGATATTGTTGAAATTGTAACAAAATTTTCTACAACTTTCATGTTGAAATTTGATTGTGACACGACAGCTTCTCTTATTACAAGTATTTTTTTAATATATTATTTTTTAATTATAGCACAATTATTACTTTTCAACATTATTAGATTATTCTTATTGAGGTATTTGATTCTACTATATTTTTTGTTGAAATTATAAATTTGATAAAATCAAAATTTAAATAATTTTATTTTTTATTTTTAGAATTATTTAAATAGAGAATTTCATTTCTATCTTATTAGTAAATCTGAAGTTAGTGAGGCTTTAAAGAAAATGAAATGTGGAAAGCGAGGACCGGATAATATTCCAATAGATGTGTGGAAATGTTTAGGAGATCAAGGTATTTCTTGGCTTACAAATCTTTTTAATGTTATTTTAAAGACTAAAAAGATGCCAGATGAGTGGAGAAAGAGTCTATTGGTTCCTATATTTAAGAATAAAGGTGATGCACAAGAGTGTGCAAATTATACGAATTAAGTTAATGTGCCATACATTAAAATTATGGGAGAGAGTAATGAGCATAGGTTACGATGTGATACGTAAGTTTCTCACAATCGTTTAGTTTCATGCCGTAGATCTACTATGGATGCTATACATTTGTTAAGAGGTTTGATAGAGAAGCATAGAAAGTAAGAAGGATCTACATATGATATTTATTGATTTAGAGAAAGCTTATGATAAAGTCTCAAGAGATGTTCTTTGGAGAGTTCTAGAACGAAAGGAGTTAATATTGGTTATATTCAAGTCATTAAGGATATGTATACTAGAAAGTTACTTGTGTCCAAATACAAGGAGGATTGACAAAATATTTTCCTATTTCAGTTGGATTACATCAAGGATCAACATTAAGCCCTTATCTTTTTACTTTAGTTATGGATGATCTTACGAGGAATTTACAAGAAGATGTACCTTGGTGTATGCTTTTCGATGACATTCTTCTTGTTGATAAGACTGAGAGAGTCCAACGTAAACTTGAATTATGGAGGTCAACTTTAGAGTCTAAAGGTTTTCGTAAGTAGATCTAAAGCGAATATGGAGTGTAATTTTAGTTGTAGAAGTTTTAGTGATAGTTGTGACTTTAGGTGATCAAGTCATTAATAAGAGTGATTGATATTTAGGCTCTATTGTTCAAAACGATGGTGAAATAGATGGAGATATTATTAGTAGATTTCAAGTTGGATGGTTGAAGTGAAGGAATGCATCTAGCCTATTATGTGATAGAAAAGTTTCACTTAAACTTAAGGAAAAATTTTATAAGATGGTGGTAAGACATGCAATGACTTATGGTGTTGGCCAAAAAGAGAAGCATAAGACTAAGTTAAGTGTTACGAGATGAGGATGCTTAGGTGGATGAGTGAGATAGAATGCAAAATGAGTATGGGAAAAAGTTGGAGTAGCAGGTAAGATAAGAAGAGTTGCCTTAGATGGTTTGGCAAAAAGCATCTACCGTCCAGATGACGATTAGGAGAGTAGATGCATTAGATTTGCCTTATGTTAAGAAAGGTAGAGGTAGACCTAAAAGACTTGGTTAAAATGTATAAAAAATGATCTTAGTATACTTGAATTAGGTGAGAATTTGACACATAATATGACACAATGGAGACGAAGGATTCATGTAGCCGACTCCACCTAGTGGGATTAAGGCTTGTTGTTGTTGTTGTTGTTGTAGAAATATTTAACTAAAAACTTATATTAAGATTCATACTTAGTTGGATAGTTTTTTGGTTCATATAAAATTGATTAAACTCAATTACATAATTTTATTAAAAACATTAATTATATTGGATAAGATGATGGAGAGTTTTGGATAAATTTATTTATTAATTATATTGAATAAGATGGATGATGTTATAATAACGTAAATAATTAATCTTTAAGAAATTTTTGACAATAGTTCAAATAATTTTACATTTTTCATATTGTCATCATTAAAGAGATTAAAATATATTTTTTAATTAATCATGCCATAATTAGCATTTACAGTGAAGAAAGAAAGCTCAGATAATTATATTAATAGTTAATATATATAAAAAATTAGAATAATTGTGGTATAATTAACAAAAAAAATGTTAAAAAAATATTTGTAATAAGAGAATCGCAGACGTCACAATCAGAATTTCAACCAACGAAAAATTGTAAAATTTGCTATGATTTCAACGATACCAACGCTAGATTCAATCTTGTGACTCCAATGATAAAATAATACCAAATTTCGGCCGAGTTTTTTTTGTAGCGATTCAAAAACTACTAATATCGACGGCCACAATCTTAAATTTTGACCAACACTAAAGTTGTAGAAAATTTTGTTATGATTCCAACGATACCAAGTTCGTAAGATTCTGACACCGTATGACTCCAATATGTGCAAAATACAAAAGCTATCCCAGTTATTATTTAAAAAAAAAAAAAAAAAAACTAGTCATCTGTTCAACGGACGATTGGCTTGCTGATATGGCGCCACGTCAGTGCCAGTCGTCCTATTTTGCTAAAAAAAAAAATTCGTGCATAAACTGCTAATTATGATTAGGGCTAAACCTATTTTAAAAATTTTGCCCATATAAATCTCGTTATTTATTTATCATCATTATTAAAAAATATTATATTATTTAACTAATTTTAATTAATTTTAATAATATTTAATCTTCATGATTGACCCCTCAATTAGATCTTGACTGAATTTTGGAATCTTAGACTATTCCTGTCATCTCTTTAATATTTTGTTCAATTTTTTTTTCTTAAAAATATGCATATATAAAAGCATTATATGATGCTTTCTATAATCATATCCAATCAAATAATTCTGAATTATGCATGTATGATTTGTATGGGGCTTGAAAGGTACCATATAATTATAATAATTTTAAGTGGTATAGAAAAATAGTTTGCCCTTAAATATTATTTAAGCCATGAGCATCTTGGAGTGTGGTATATATGGATCATATGCTCCTGAGCACATTTATTTCACGCCTACAAATAGCTGATTAGTCATCATTCAACAACTTGTCCCTACTAATTGATATGATAGCTTTCGCCCTTCTGGGGAAGGCTTAAAGAAATTAAAATTAATTGGCTTTCCTTAATGTTTAGGTAATACGTGAATATCAGAACATATAATTCTGAAATTTAACAAGCTCAAAATGAGATTAAAATACCATTAAAAAGACTATCTAATTACGATGATTTTATCAACATCAATATTACTGTGATTTGGGGCCCAAATAAATCTGAATAGGCTGAACCAAGATAGACAAAGTAGAATAAGATTTGGTTTAGCTATTTGGATGTCCAAAGAATGAATGTAAAAGTTAAAATACAGAAATAATATATAACGTGATTGAATTACTTTAAGATTGTTGGCTGGTAACTCTATAAATATACGAATTTATTTTATTTTTTCGTTTTGAAAATAAATGTGAATGTAGTGATTTCGCAAAGCATACATGCTAAAAAGCAACGATAACCCTTTATTTCGACCAATGATTTTAATTATAATTCCAAACATCAAAATGATCCTTTCAACGTATTCTAAATATTTTACTTAACTTTGAAATTTTATTGTACATCATGTCAAACACATAAAAAGTTAAAATACACTGAATTCACTTCACTTTATCTTCAATATAAATAGCCCCTTAGATCGGCCCGAGTCCATCCTTTCTGTCTCAGATACTGACTTGCCTACCATAATCGTGGTGGTGGCAAACGCCATCACACCCATTGGCTACTTGAAGGGTTGGTAGACGTTTGATTGCACCAACACATTCTCTTCATACTGCAAATTGCATGATAAGCCTTTAAATTTTGCAAATCAGCATTGTGACCTCCACAAATCAACATTTTGCAAGATTGTTATAGTTTTTTTTAACATCCAATTTTGAGTGATAAATATCCTTTAAATTATTGCCACTATATCTAACCATTCAAATTTCCATATGTCGACTTTATTGAATTCATGATAATAAGAACTACAAAGTGTTATTCAAACTTATATAAATGTAGATTTGAAAAAAAAAAAAAACTATGTTATTTAAATCATTAACCAAAATGGTTGGTAGTGTTGGTCATTGTTTGACCACCATCATTAGCTGATAGGATTAAAGTTGAGTAGGGAAAACTAAATAAGCTAAACTAAAGATAGTATTATCCAATTATATTTTGATCATGAGAGAACATAATCTTCACCGTTTGTTATTAATAGCTAAATTGAAGTTCTCACATTGATATATCATATTAAAATTTATCAAATCAAGCATTAATCTTGAGATAATATGTATTTTTATAAAATTAAATTAGAAATGATTCAAATTCTAATCCAATAAATCTATAATTAAATTGAATGTCTTGATGAGATGAGTTCACCAGCATTAAGAATAAGTCGATCTATGTCTAAATGGGCCTAGATCAAGCTTCCAAAATATAGTTAAAAATTTTGATATATTAATTAAATAGTGAAACAATCTTCAAAATATGACATGCTTGTAGTCGAATCAAGCGGCTCAACGAAAAGAATCCAATAAATCCAAGATCACCCAAATTGAAAGTCATTAAGGCACTTAAATTATCAAAAAAATTTTTAATGATTAATGTGATCAATATGGATCGTCTAATGGAGTGTTAAGGGATTTTTGCTAAATTTACCAAATGTCTCCTAAAACACTATAACTAGGACTCCATTCTCATCTTGAATGGAGGAAAAAGAGAAAGCTTGAAAGAAAAGTGAAAAGCCAAGCTTGGAATCTTGAAACCATCTACCACCAATAGCCATCATCCACCTTTGACAATCATCGCCGACTGCCACTATCATCCACCTTTGTCAATCATCACTGCTGGCCGTTATAACTTTACCACCAACATGCTGATGTTTTAAAATTATTTTAAGGATGTTGTTGCTTAATTTTTTTACACAATTCTATAACCCCATTTTTTCAAATATAGAAGAAGAGTGAAACTTTGAAACTCAAAAAATGCAATGAACTATTTAAACTAGGCAAGGCTACATGATTTTTTTTCTTTTTTCTGAGATTTTTTATATAAAAACTCTAATGTTCCCTATACTCTCTCTAATTATCTATATGTGTGTGCATATATTATATTTAAGACTTAAAATTTTTAATGTACCATCATGAATTTTCTGACACACAACAAACATATTTTAGATCATTTCTAAAATTCTCTTTTCAAAATTTAAAAATAACTTTCAATTCATTCCATTAATATTCTCATTATTAGAGGGTTTTTGAAACTTTTGAAAGTTGCTAATAACATAACCATCAAGACTTGGGCTATAAGCTCACCTACACTAACACCAAATCTCGGAATACTAACATCATAACCTTTATTATTTTGTAGCTATCTACTTTAATCATGCATCACAATAGATTTAAAATCATAGTAATCTTCTTAAATACTTGTATTATGATCTCATATGTACCACAACTATTATAATTTAAATTTGCACCTCAAATTTCTACAAGACTTGTAATTTAACCTCACTTGCTCAGTAATCATTTTTTTCAAGGCATATATCCTAATCTTGTGCATGTTCAACCATTTTACACCACCTTTATTAGAGACACCTAAATTTTTTTCTTTCTTTTTGTTTGTATTGATGTCTTATCCAATTATAAAGAATGTAGTGTCTTAGAACCTCTTTAGCACATAATTCTTAATCTAACACTTAAGGCTTAATATTTAAAAATATAGCATTTTTTTATATATTTGAAAAGATATATTTCATTTTAAAAGTTAATGATTCGTGCTTTTTTTGTAGTATTAAAGATTCAGATATTATTTATATAAATATTAAAATTTTGTTGTTCAATATGTAAATATATAAGAATTATGTGTTATATATATGAATACCCAAAGATATTTTAACTAGATTAATCCTGCAGCTTTTCTCCTTTTGAATTTTTCATATCCAAACTTATGTATTTAATCTTTCTTAGATTGATTGATCATATTTAAAATAGAAAATAGTTAAGACAATCAATATAAAGCCTTTCTTTGTTGACCTGATTGCTCTCATGCACTAATTTGTTGTTATTTATTGGAAATTATGCTAGTGAAGACAATTTCCTAAATGTTGGTTATGAAAAAAAAAAACAAAAAAAAAAAAACAAAAATGTTTATGCCAAAAACTCTCAACATTTATGGACTCAAAAAAAGCAAAAATATATCTTCATATAATCAAATAGGCCCAAAGAGTTCCACCCAGGTTGACAGCTGACCTTCCATAAAAGAGACAACATAGAAAATACCACAATCAAAAGCCAAAGACTCTCAAAATTAACATATAAAGACAAAACCCAATCCATTGCCAATTCTTCATCCAATGAATTAGAACCAAAAAGCCAATTTCAATTCTAGAGAAAGTTCAGTATAAAATACCGATGCAATTCTCATTATTGTCCAAATAAAGCTAATTTTTCAAACAAATGCAAAAAAAAAATTATATTTAATTGAGAATGTTTCAGATCAATTTTCAAAAAATCTGTTAGTCATCAAAATCATTCGGAGAAGTGGTGCACTTACACAGGTGATGACTCGTTTTCTATTCTCAGCCTAAAATAAATGAGAAATAATAATTCCTATGAAAAATATTATATTACCATCTATTAAATTGACAGCCATAAATTGAGGAAGTGGCTGTATGGTTTTCTATCGTTTTCTCGTAAGTAGTCAATATGAGTTAACCATGCACAGCCACAGATTATGCAAGAATTATTTGGCCAATAGTCCCACTGTTGATGGTGATAGCATTTTATGTTAAAAACATTACACCCACATAAGTCTCCTTTACAAATTGCTTGATTTTTAAGAAATTAACTAAAAAAATTGATGTAGTTATCAGATTTCATCATTAAATTAGATGTAATTAAAACTTAATATGAATTTGACATGTTACAAAAAAAAATTAAATTCTTCAAAGTGAATTTTATTTTCAATATATAAGTGAAAAAAATTATTATCTTCGAAAAAATAAAATTATGTATTTAATTAAACTTCGAGTTGAAATTAACAATTCAAATTTCTTTTCATAAAGGATGATCCTACTTTTTTTTTTTAAGGATATCCACCAACATCTTGTGGGTGAGGATATCGTTATTAATCTCGCGAGTCAGCGTCACATTATCCCTAGCGTCTTGAGATATCGAGATCGAATGTGGTCAGAGAGAGTTCCGACGCACCAGTAGACGGTGGGTAAGATGATCCTACTTAAACAGTAGCTTTAGTTTGTACGATAAGATTTCAATTGCTTTTTAATTTGGGCACTCGAACTTTCTATTTTTAAAAAGAAAGCAGGTGGATGTTCAGCCACGTTCGGGCAGAAGGTCGAAGAATTATTAAAGCAAACAAGCTACTGATGGGATAATGGAAACTCCGTCAGAAATTTTTATTTTAATAATATATATAATTAAAAAAGATACTTGGAAGATGAAAAACTTAAAAAGAGTTTATCATGAAATATAAGTCAAACTTTTAACTTTTAAAAGTCAGATTCTTAATCTCCTATAAAAAAAGGTCCAGAATATGGGCTTTTCTTAAACATTCTTACGGCCGGTTTGGTTATGGGTTTATAAAATCAGAAAGCAAGAAGATGTGGTACCACGAAAATTGTTAAGATATAACTGCGAAGGAATAATTTTGTGTTCATTTGAGAAAGTTTTTCACTGTTTTTTTTTCCTGGTTGTTATTATATTATATATATATATATATTTGGACATTTGAACAAATTTATTCGTAAACTCATACACACAATGCATAAATAAGGATTTGAACTCAAGAATTTTGATTAAAAATTAAAACTCTCACCACTAGACGAAAATGTCTTATTACACTTTATTTAGTGACATTATATTATTACATTCAACTACTTTTTTTTTTTTTGGTGGCGGGTGTATAATCTCACACTTTTGTGGCGTGTAAGCGTAGTATCTCCGGCTGACGGCCTACAGTCGGCCTCCGCTTTTCTTTCACTTAAGATAACTGCTCACGAAGGGGAATCGAGCAGCGTAAGTCTCTATCCATGATTATCCGAGTAAGTGGTACATTCAACTACTTCAAAGAGATCCTTAAATTCTAGGAATGATAGTAGATATCTATATGGAGCAGTTGTTGAACTATCAGGAAAAATAATTTTTTAAAGATTTTGTAGATATTACATGTTATTTTCTTTCTGAAAAAACTGATAATTTCTCTTACAGCTGATACATTTTAACAGATATTATACTGAAAGCTAATTCTCATAATAAAATTTTAAAAAATAACAAATATATTTAGACAAATAAATATTTGATAACTATCTGTGAAATAAAGCTACGACAAAACTATTTCAAATGCACATTTAAAAGCAAATGGGTGTTTTTTAAGTTAAATCAAAAGAGAAAAAATATAAGCGGAAAAAAATAATAATAATAAAAAAATAGTGAAAAAATGACATGAATCACTATCATGATGAGATGAAAATATAGCTGCATAGAAATTTTACAATGGTTCTATTGACAAAAAAAAAGATATTCTTTTATCGAAGTTGAAATCGTTTACTTCTTTATATTATAATTTTTTTTTACGTAGTATCTCTTCTATGATATCTGCTCTCTCACACACACACAGAAAGATGTATATATATATATATATATATATATATATATATATATATATATATATATATATATATATATATATGAGCTTTTTTTTAATCCTATTATTGATAATTCTATGTCAAAATTTAAAATTACTTAATTCATGAATCCACCTCTTTTTTTTAATAAGAGTTCAAAATATGAGCTTTGGCTTTGGGCAGGCTGTGAACTTCTTGAATTGAGAAAGCAAGAGGCTGAGAATGAGATTGTGAAGATGCGAGGGATTAAGCTATGGGAGTGACAGAGATAGATAAGGGCTTAAAATCAGTACGGGCCAAAATATTAGATAGATACGGGCCACACAACCGTGACGACTTGAATGTACTTGTATAGATTCTTGGGCCTGTGTTGATCAAATATGATTTTATTATTTTCCAGGTAGGAAAATATTCAACAAACGACAGCATTCACTATAATGAAAATATGGATGATTTGTTTCGGCTTTTCGTCAAAGATCATTTTAAATAATCAAGCTCTGGAAAACGAAAAAGTTAAAATATAGCTAAGAAATGTGCTTCTAAAAAATTATAATAATAAAACATTTTACTTTCGAAAACATAAAATTTTATTTATTTTAAAGAAAAGTAGATGCTGATTCTTAACAGCTTCAAAGTGGCCAATTTATCACTCTAAAAGAGTAATACAATTTTGTAGTGCTCTCATTTCAAAAAAAAGAGCATGAGAGTTGAAAAATAACTTCTAATTAATGGTAAATTGTGTTATGAATTATCATTTGAAGTTAGAAAAGAAGTAATACCTTTTTGTAGGAAGGCAGAAAAATCACCAAAGTGGCCATCCTTAAAGGTAGTGGAAAGCATATGGCATTTAATCATATTGATGATATTAATAAAAGAATGGTCACATAAGATCAGTAATATAGTATGATCTTACTTTTCTTTATAATAATTAAGTGCATGCATTTTGACCTGAGATTTGGTTGACCGTTCTTAATCTAAATGAAATAAATAAAGTATTTGTTTGTTGTCTTGCGCTTCACAAGTCTATAAGAAAGATTGGTCTCAATAATGTTCCATTCCAGAAGATAAGGTTAATCATTCAAAGAAAAAATTTCTATGACAACTCTTAATGGACATGATACATTCTTAATCATAAGAAGAAAGAGAGAGTGATTTATGGAATGTGTTAGAAGCCGTTTCGGATCATCTTCGTCGAACAATGTATAGGTTTCAAGTACTTTGGATTTAGGCAATCATTTTGTCACTCACTATATAAAGACATCTTCATGTCATTATAATAATCAATGTTCAAATTCTTGTTTTTAAACATTTTCATGGTCACTATATTAAGGATGTGGGGGGAATAACTCAAACCTTACTTCAGAAATAAATAATGCCAAGATATGTGTGTGTGTGTGTGTGTGAGAGAGAGAGAGAGAGAGATATTCAAGTTCTTAAAAAATCTCTTAGAAAATTAGTTTGCAGAGAATCAATCAAACCTCTTAAATAAAATAGGATAAGTCCAACTGAGTAATGAAAAAATAAGTCAGAAAATCTCAATTAAAAGTTAAAAAATTAATGTGTATAATTTCATGTGCAAGAATTTAACCTCTAACCCCCTATTCATTTTCAAAGACCAGAGTTGAAAACTTAGTAAAACTACATAGAAAAGAATATAATCATTTCGCTATAATTTGTCATATAGCCATCAATACTCGGTGAATGGGGGATTACTTTAAAGAAGTGAGTGAGTTCACTTTAGTAGATGAGCACCCATGATGAGTACTTCAAATGAGTTATATTTGGTGAGCTTCATGACACTCAGCAAATTGACGAGTACTTTAGGCTAGTACTCTTAACGTGTGGTAAAAATCTTAAATTCTTGATTGAATTAAACAATTTAGTATTGAAGATCAGATTGTAGCTCGCACATAGACAATTTGTTGATAATTAGACTGCTTATTGATTTCAACACTTCACATTACCAAGATCTAAGTTGCTAGTGGTTCTTATCAGTTCAGCATTCAATAACTTCTTGAACAGTTGAACCTAAGTGATCCAAACAAATATGGCAATACATGACCATTTTTTATTAATTCAATAAATAATTTATAAATTAAGATATCTCATATCATATCATACATTTGAGCCACTCTTTAATTATTACTTGTATACTTATCTCATCAAAAGCTAAACAAACGTGAAATGATGACTTAAACAGTGGAGAAGAAGATGGTCCATCTTAATTTATGCGTGGTGAATTAAAATTAAAATTATAAAAAAAAACATTTGAGTTCTTAAATTAAAAAAAAAAATTGTGTTCTTCCACAGCCCTTTGTATATGCAGCCTAATATTCCCTCTCAAGAAAAAAAATGTTTAACTAAAATCATCATAAAACATTGATCATTTATTAACTACGCAGTCAGCCAAAATCCTCACTGAGGACGATTTATGAACATTCAAAGCATATTTGAGTGCAAATTAGTGTTTCAAAATTAACGCATTCTAAAATGCAATAAATTAAACGCAAAAAATCTCTTCACAACAAGTTTATCCAACACTCGAAACAAATAAATATAATAACCATTACTTGATCTAAAACAAAGTCAATTTCCCATTCACAGGAAATCAAATAAGCCCTTAGCAGAAACAACAATTTTCAACTTCATTTCAGTCTTCCATATGCAATCTTTAAATAGCTTACAAATTGAAATCAAACAGATCGACAGTTCCCAAACTACATTAATATAGCAGAAATTATGAAGTAAAACCATACATCCGACCATCAATAAATTGTAGCTACTGCCTCCTCACCAGCGAGGAAGTACAGCCATCGCAGAATCCCTGATCGGACTGCGTAACTATTCGATGGAAGCTCCGATGACAGCCGCAGGCTGCACACTTGAGCCCGTCTTTTCCTGCTGCCATGAACTCCCTGCATCCGTCCACAACATATCCCCAGCACTCGCCGCATGGTTCTTCCTGCACTCGCCGTAGCTCTCCGCAGCACTGGGAGCACGTTCACATCGTCGAAGCACCACATACAACTTCTTCATGGCAACTCCTTCCTGTTAGTTTGCCGCTGGAGGCCGTTTTGATCACTTTGAGATGATGCTGAGTTTAACCTTTTCTGATAAAATTCTTTACTCATACTAAGTACTACAAACTAATATTCAAATTTATAATTTAAATGGTGAGCTAAGTAGTTTAGTTTTAATGTTTAAAGATTTTTTCATAGCAATTTGGACTTACAAAATTTTAAGATGTATCTCGATAACTGATTTGTTAAACCTAATTTAAGCTTTTATAATGTCTTATTAAGTTAATCTCAATTGAATATGAGCGTATATAAGAATGGACTTACATCAAACAAAAGAGAAGAGTTAAGTTTTCCTCTTGTCATACTTCTAATAGGCAATTATTAACTTCCATGTGTATTTTTAAGCATTACATACATACAGTTATATGTGTTTAATTTGTAAGATTTAATTATATTTATAATCTAAGATAGATTATTATCATTATTAATTATACAATTTTAAACTTTTATTCAGTTTGACAAATGATTAAGCTTGAGGGAGTCATGTATAAATCTCCCTATCTCATTTAATTCCTTGCCTACTCTTCATAAACTTTGGTTGTCATGCATAAAATTATGGAATGGGATATTATGAGAACGCTTTAGAGAGTCTTGCACCAAAAGGAGCGGCTGACTTAAATAGTCCAACCGATTCCACGAGCATTTGGTTTAACCTAGTGGTTGATAGGTGGAACATTTCTTATGGCCCACAACTTTGATTGGGTTTGTTAAGGCATGCGTTATAATGGGTATTCACCCAATGCCCCACCCATCTTGTGGGTGGGAATGTCGTTATTATTCAACTAGCGTCACATTCATCACCGCTGATTACTTTACCATAGTATAGGCCTCCGCCGAGAGATTGAACTCTAGATTGGAGCTTGGGTGTAAGACGATGAGTTTAGCTACGCTGTTTGCCTTGCTTTGTCTTTCAATGTCTTAATTGATTGATAGGTTGGCTCACTAAATCGAAGGAAAAGACAGACCATTCCAACCCTTCCCACCTTCTTTCCTTTTTTTTTTTTTTTAATTTTATTTGCAAGTAATTTGAAAATTTGGCCTATGAATGATAAAATAACAAAATAATAACTCGGAATGTTGGTTTGCATCAAATTTTTTAGAGTTTGCAAAAAAAAAAAAAAAAATCTCTGATAAATTAAGTATTTAATACTTATCAATAAAATCATTACAAATTTATTATTTTTTATGTGATTTAATAATGAATCATTACAAATAAATTTATTATATTTATGCATAAAATATCTTTGAAGTCGGCCATCAATATTAAGACGCAGTCTTATTTTTAGAATAATTTGAGGAGTAAGTTATGTAGAGCTGTCTATTAAATTTTAGATAAGAATTTATAAGGGAAATTAAAAGAAGAAGAATTCGGCTCATGTAATATCAAGGAACATGTACATACATACACATCAGAATTGTGTATTTAGATATTTAACATAAAAAGTTTAATATTTATAAATATAATTTATTTTTCTGTGCATAAAAATATATTTTATTTTATAAAATTAATGATGATGTTATTTTTGATATAATATTAAAAATTTAGGTGCAATTTATGTAAATATGAAAAATTTAGGAGTTAGATATATAAATGTATAAGAATTATGTGTTATGTATGTAAATGTCCCTAATATCAAATTAAATATGATGATTTGGGCCAATGCTATAATTTCCTATAACTTTTAGCTTAAAATATTTATTTTTCTACATTGTATCACTTTAAATGACCTGTCTTTCTATTATTTAATTTCTCAAGTATTTTGAAAGGAGCATTTCAATGTGCAAACATATCATTAGTTTAGCACCCATTTTAAACTTTGTATACATTATATTCTTATCAATATAAAACATATAATTGTCACAAGTAATAGTCCATGCAAGTTAAATAAAACATGTAAATCATATGCGCAAATGCTTATGATTAATTCTTAAAAAACAAACGAGAAAAAATATTAAATTTTTAATGATGGTAAATAATAATTAAATTATTATTATTATTATATTATATCCTTATTTAAACTTATTTAATGTTGATTGTAGGGTAATTTGAATGAAAATGCTAATTTAATTTTTAGTATTTTAGTTAAAATTGAAATTACTAATGCTATGCCACTATTATCACTCATATTACCAAATTATTGAAGTCCAAATCAAAATATATATAGCCAACCCTCTTTTTGAAAATTCAAGTGCGAGCTTTTATCTTTCAAAATCAGCATTCAATTAGGTCAGTAGTCCTTACATTTCTTAAATTGAGTTTTTTTTTTCTTTCTCGACATTTCTTAAATTGAGTTGTATAAGTGCAATTACTAAATTTTACGACACTTTTGTTACAGTTTAATCATCTTCTATATCATTATATTATTTTGTATTCTTCATATGCAATGTTTTAACGTAATCAGTAGCTTATCACGGAATATGATTAAATAAAATTTTGATCTATTCCCTAATTTCAAAGATTTATTATTGGTTTATTTTATATTTTATTTGTAGTTTAAATTTTTTGGCTTGAGCGGAAGTCGCTCTGATCCCGTGGCAGAGGGTGGCTATTAAGGCGGGAATTTGAGCACCGTTGGATCAGGCAACTAAAGTCCGTTCGTTCGATTTAGGTCATACAAGAAGGATGACCCCATTATAAGGTTTCTCTTCATTTCTGTTGGCCGCTTCAGAGGAAAAAGAACGAGCGTCAAGAGGAAGACGTCGAAATGGTGCAGCGTTTAACCTACCGGAAGCGGCATAGCTATGCGACTAAATCAAATCAGACTAGGGTTGTGAAAACTCCAGGTAATGATTATTCCATCTTTGTTTTCTTGCATCTTTTCTAAATAAAAATTGGGGTTTTTTCTGTTTAATTTACCATTTGTGATATATGAAGTGCGACGATTCGAGCTTTAGTTTTTGGGTTGATTCTTTCTTAGCTTCTCCTGTTTTCCATGTGTGAACATCATCTAATTTCTTTTTGTTCTGTTGGCGTTAATTCTTGCCTTTGATTTGTGTTTTCGATTCGATGGAAACGCAGGTGGCAAGCTTATTTACCAGTACACAAAGAAGAGGGCGAGCGGGCCAAAATGCCCTGTCACCGGCAAGAGGATCATAGGTGTAAGTTGTTCATGATCACCTTCCCTGTTCTTACGTGACTTATTTATGTGGATTGTAAAGCTTTCTAGCTGCATTGTTCATATATGAACAAGTGTGCAATTACTCTTGTTATACCCGTTTTGCGTGTTCGGAATTTTGCGCCTTATGTTATCTATTTGTGATCTTCATGGGGACAACTTGTTCATTAAATGACCTTTGTTTACAGGGAGATGTACTTACATGCCACATAGTTTTTATGCATTTACATATCTAACACCTAAAGTTTGATATTGTCAAATATAATACTTTTCCTAAATGTGTGCTTCACTTTAAAAAGTTAATGATAGTGATATTTTTGATGTAATATTAAAGATTTGAGTGTTATTTATATAAATATTAAAGTTTAGATGTTAGATATGTAAACATGTAAGAATTGTGTGCTATGTATGTGAACACCTTTTGTTTATAATGTATAACTTCAAAGATGTGATTGAATTTGCCCACCCTTATTATTGATAATAAGGGGGATATATTGTATTGGTCTTATAAGAGTAGTGGTTTGGATTTTTGCTTATTTCCACTATGAAATCCGATTATGACTTTTTATGTAGGAAGTGCTGAATAGTGAGGAGATACAAGTATATGCCCTTATTTTTATGCTTGATTGTAATTTGTAGTTTACTCCCCTTAATGCTTTTGAGACTCTTTTCGTTTATTTGAGGTTAAATTTAGTAAGATTTAGTCCTGATATAATCAGTTAGGGAGGTATGCCAGGCTAGTAGTGCATGAGCTTTTGAGGCTCTTTTCTTTTATTTCAGGTTAAATTTAGTAAGATTTAGTCCTGATATAATCAGTTTGGGAGGTATGCCAGGCTAGTAGTACATGAATCCGTAAGAATCCAAGTTAATCCTCGGTAGAGTGCTGAACTGAGATAGTAGTTTTGTTGGTTTAAATGCTCAATTTGAGTTAGTTAATAGTGATAATCTGCAAAGTGCAAGGTGATCCTTAATGATTAAAACTATAAGTTTGAAATGTGTGGTAAAATAGTTCCTTTACATTTGCATGTCGAGGGGTGATTCTTTTCCTTTCAAGTTTCATGCTTCATTCCTCATGCTTTTAACCAAGTTTGGAATTTATTGCTGTTTGCCCTTTTTTTAGCTATGATCACTCAGAAATGTAAAGATTTGATGGAATTTTCTCAGAACATATTTTTTAACAATGTTAATGTGATTTTCTTATATGCTAAAACATTGTTATTGTTACTTTTTCTTTTTAAAACATTGTTATTGTTTTAAAAACAATGTTATCTTCTTTCAGAAGATCGTCAACATACCATGGTCACTATCTTCATTGGACTTAGTTTTTTTTGTGTCCCTTGTTATTGTTGTGGAGTTGGGGACTGTTGGTTGTGCTGTGGATTATTCTAATTTGATTATCTGATTAATTCACTGGTTCATTACATGATTGTAATTTTTTTAATGATACCTAAGGGTAAGAATCTATGATTTTGGTGTATATATTGAATTAGAGATTTATCATTAGGCTAAATTCCCAATAGCAAATTCCAATAGCAAATTTGACTTATGAACAGAATTTATTTGCATAACTTTTAATCGAAATTCCATAAAAGATGATCTGAAACCTTTGATTTAATTGTAGCTTTGTGCATCCATGTGACCACCATTGCCAATAATTCTTGGTGTCTAGTGAAATCATATCAAGAGCAACTAGTCTTCCAGACCACTCCTGTACATCATGATGCATAAGGTTTTGTATTTGATATATGTTTCACATTAGGAAAGTGAAATCTGAACAGTTTCTAATTAATCCTATAATCTGGTATTAAATTTAAGATTAAAAAAGTTTTAATTTACCCTAAAACACTAAATCATGGTTGGAGTCGTCATAAGAAAGGCTAATAAACGCTTAAACAGGAGGTTATATGATAGCTAATGCTTATATTCCCATTCCCTAATGGAGAGAGTTTTGATGAAAGTCTTGTCATTATAGTGCATAAGGTTTGTCCTTCAGATATGTTTTGTAAAGCGAAATTTGAGCACTTGTCATGAACCCTATGTTCTCGTATTACATTTTAATAAAATAAAGTTTTTAAATGACCATTAAACACTAAAAGAAGATTGGATTGCATTATAAGAAAGGTTTGTAAATATGCTTAAAAGGAGGTTATTTGATAAAGTTGAAGCATGTTGTTATTATTGACATGGAGTTTGTTGGTTTAATATGGCTAGGGGCCGTTATGATGTTGATAGCCTATTTATTAATTAGCCAACTGACTTAGTACCGCGTCAGGCTCGTTTTTTTCACCATTGGAATGTCTTGTTTAAATCACTCAATGCTAGGTACCGTTCTTTGTGCGTGCAAGCTCCAGCTCTTATTTTCATTTCTTCCTCGTCGTGATTAAGCTGCCAAATCTTAAATTGCAAATTTAGTTCATATTAATATTGCATTTTAAAAGAATGTCAATTATACACCGTTTATGTAGCTTCTAGCCAGGCCTCATCATACACAGCAGCGTTAATCGCTATAATTTAATTGTTTTATATTTGATTGAGGCAATCATGAAGTGAATACGGAGCTTGTAGTACTTCAAATTTTTTAGAAGTTTGACTAATGTCCTCTACACTCATCTAGCATACTCAGTATTATTTGTTTATCATTTTGTTTTGTTTAATATGCAACTAAACATGAATTTGTTTATGCTGTACTGATTCGCAGTTTTGGATTTTACTTTGTATTCTTTCTGTACTCCTATGTGCTCTAATATTTTCCCTGTTGCCAAGCAGTATATTTTCCTTTTAATTTCAGCCTTATGCTTTTAAATTTTCAGATTCCCCGTCTAAGACCTGCGGAGTACAAAAGATCTAGGTTGCCTAGAAACAGGAGGACTGTCCACCGCGCTTATGGAGGCGTTTTATCTGGACGCGCTGTCCGGGAAAGGTCGGTTATTTGCCATACCTCTACTCATATACAAGGTTGTGAAAACCGGATCGGACGTAGCAGGAAAGCAGAGAGAGGTTCAGGTTTAAAAGGTCGAGCAGGGAATTGAGCAGGAAATAAATATTAAAATTATCTAAATGAGATTTAAATGATCAAATAATCATCTGATATATGCAGTTTGAGAGAAATAAATTATAAAATATAAATCATATGCAAAAAAATCTCTACAATTTCAAAGTTAAATATATGAATATATAAATACTAACCTTTTGTAGCCATGATAATTCTTTGAAATAATCCAATTGTAGAAACTACAGAAATTGGTTCTAAAGGAATTAAAATTAAATAAAATTAGTAATTTGGCATCAACTATATAAATTATACAAGTAAAATATAAGCGAAACTAAATACAAAAATATTATAAATTATGATAAAAAGCAAGTTATAACAAATTTGAGATATTAATAATTCAATAAAGATGATATATGATGTATCGATAATTTATGTTCTTTCAAAAACTTTAAAACAAAAACATCAAATCGTATTAAAATTTATCTACAAAATAAATTCAAAAGAAATAGATTCTAATCAAATATATTAAAATTCATCTCTAAATGTTGTCTCTTCAAAGATCAATCAAGGCATGCGTCAAAGTTTGTCTCCCGATCAACTCCAAAACTAAAATATCATGTTCGGTGTTTCATGTAATTAAATACATTTGCGTCGATTCTTCATGGCCCATTAGTATCTGCAAATCACACATTCAAAATAAATTACTTCACCTTTATAATCAACATAAGAATAATTTAACTAACTTACTTATTAGTTGTTATATTGGATGATATATTTACTCCTTCAACAATAGGAATGGCGTCATCTTTATATATTTCATTCTCTAAATCATCATAATTTAATTCGAGTGTGTTCTTCATGTATCCAAAATCTATTGTCTCGATCTTGAATAATCCAATGGATCATAATTTCTTTTTTAAGATGAATTACGTCAAATAAGCGTAAAATTATAGATAAGTATCGATGTTAAGAACTTAACGATAGCGTAATAAATTAATAATGATAAAAAAAAGCATACTGTTCCTCAAATTAAGATTATAACGAGCATAAACAAGATCGTTTAACTACGGTGTTCCAAATTATTTCTTCTTTTGTATGAATTTGTTGTCGATTCTTTCTTTGGAAGAAGAAGAAGTTTGGCTTAAAATTCTAATAGCCAATTTTGTAAATTAGAACCTAGAACCAAACATCTTCCACCATTCATCAAATAAAATTTTAATTAACTTCAAAATATAAAATATGTCAAAAGGCGATGAGAATTAAATGAAATAATGAAAAAACTTACTTACAGGTTGCATTTCTTTGGTAGTAGTGAGTCTGATCGAACTTCCAAAACTTTCTAAATTATCTCGATATATTCTAACTTCATTCATTCTTTAGGCTTGGGACATATATCTTTATTTCCAATAAGTTCAATCAATTGCATAACCGGTTTTGTGATAATTCTCTTGATCATCGAAAATGTGGATTTAAGAAATAAGCGGTGAGTGGAACCTTGGAGTTGTTCATCCCATCTTTTCTTAATAATATAAGTATATGGCTTATACTGATCTTTTTACACCTCGAAACATGATTTTAAGTGCTTTTTTTTACGTACATGCCATGCATAACCGAGATGGTTTTCATCCGAATCAACTTCATGATAATCTTATTAATGGTCGCATTATTTTTGACATGATTAAACAATCATTCCAAAATTTGTTATCCATGATGATAAAGATCTTCTTTTCCTTTAATAGTTTTTTCTTAGCTTTGAATCCACATAATGCTTATTTGTAGCAGAGCTTGCAAATCATGTTTATGATCAAATACACTTTTCAAAGTAATAAAAGTTGTTGCAAAGCAGTAGCTCACAGTCTTATTTGATCCACCCTTGTCTTTTCCTCAACCAAGACAATAGGAAAATATGATTGTAAATTAATATTGTTATCTTTGATGCCTTCTTAGCAGATCCACGTGAGGTAAGCTTCTGCTTTTAGAATCAAATTCAAGATATCTTTCTGAGGAGACCAATAAATATTCCGTACTTTTCATGCTAACTCTCGACCTTATAATTTCTTTGCATTATCGGTGAGTTGCATGATATTTTACGGACTATCCACTCAACTACTTGAGAATAAAGAACAAAGTTGTAGCGTCTTTCTTGTCGAGCGTCAGATTTTAAGAAAGATACCATAAATGGACAATAAACTAGAAAATTAATTAATGTTATTTAACATCGTCCATCCATCGGATTAAAGTGCACCTGTTTCCTTCCAATAAGATTCAATTAAAGTTTACATTCTTCGATCCTCAATAGATTAATTCTCGTCGCGTGATATGATGGAAGTTCATAACGCGTCGATAAGTATTGCATCATCTACGAGCAAATGATGAATTTAAAGCATTGAACGTTGGTTCAGTTAACTAAGATTTAATTCAATTTAAATATATCCAATGTGAATGCCCAATGTTCAATTGCTTCCTAAATTCACTTAGAAGTAATTCATTTGGATTCTTCCGCATTGGATGCTAGTGCTACATTCATCTGCATCAGCATTCAAATTAAAGTTCACTATTCGAGCAAACATCCTAAAATATCAAATGAATATATTTTTAAAAACAAAATTAAAAACAATGATGTTCAAAAAACCTGCACTTGGTTTTTGGAGATCTAGTGCAGTAACTAAATGTGTTTTACGACTTCCTCGTTGCAATTAGTTTGTGATTTGCTTCCCTGTTCTTGAGATTTTTTTTTATTGCAATGACTTCCCTCGTTGCAATAATTTAGTAAAAAAAACAAAAAAACAAGAACTGAACCGATTCTGCGATTCATATAAATGTAAACAGTAAACTAGTAATAAAGATGAAAAGAACAAATGACTAATGAGAAACACATAGGGAATAGGGATAGTATCAAACCTGAAAAGTGAAAACAGAGTTACAGAATACTGCCGAAGAGGGGAGCGAAAACCAAAATCCAGCAGAGGAAGCGGGGCGGCGGAGCAAAAACAAAAACTCAAAAAGTGAAAAAACAGTCCAGAACAGAGAGGCTAGGGTCCAGGGAAAAGGCGAAAAGCATCGGTCCGCAAAATGAAAATGCCAAAATATTTTTTTTTTTCACGCGGACGGGCGGACCGCGGGCCGGTTCTCCGGTTCCGCGCGGTTGAACCGCCGGTTCTCTACAGTGTTTCCCGGTTTTCTACTGAGCCGGTTTTTTGAATATTCCGGACCGGTTCAGCGACCGGTTCACGGTCGAACCGGTCGAACCGGCCGGTCCGGTCCGGTTATGAAAACCTTGCTCATATATTTCAATTAGCGCGCTTTCAGGGAAAGATCGGTTTTTCAGTCCCATATCTCTTTACAGGATTATTCGCGCTTTTCTTGTTGAAGAGCAGAAGATTGTCAAAAAGGTTCTCAAGATACAGAAGGCCAAGGAAAAGCAAGCCGCGAAGAGCTAAGGAGGAGAAGCAATATGTGGACTTTTGTAACTAAATTTAAATTTTGGCATAATCATGGTGGGATGACCGTTTTCAGTGTTGAAATTAGTTTCTGGAGTGGTGAAGACATTTTATTTTGAGAAAAGTGGTGAAATATGTTGTATTTTTTCTTTGTTACTCTACCCTTGTATTAACAAGTTTATAATTCGGAAGCGTTTCAAACTTTTTTATTAATGTATTTGGGAGTTGCAGTTTTCTATGTTATTTGTGCCTTATCCAATCAGGATGAAAAAGTTCAACTATTTAAACTTTGTGTGTAAGGCATCTTAGTTTAGTAGTTGAGAGGATTCAGAGCTTTGACATTCAATCAAGAGTTCTTGAGTTCAAATCTCTGCATATGAATTATGTATGTGAGTTTGTGATTAAATTTGCTCAAATATCTTAAAATTAAAAAATAAAAAAATACAGTGCGAATTGTGTTTTCCAAAGCTTTAGAAATCAAATAGCAACCGTTAAAGATATAAAGATTTAGGGTTTCAATTCTCTATTTGACGTGTGTTGATATTCATACAATATTTTCGCTTAGCTGGTCTATAGATTGTCAAGCATATTTCAACTTCCAATGCTCGCTTAACTGATCCATTGGTTGCTTCTTCATCACGCACAGGGTTTTAATTTTTTTTTTTTAAATTTTGGATTAGCTAAGTCGATTTATCTGCGGCTTCCTGTTTCGTATGATCTACTTTTCCTAAGAATTATTTCTGTGACTATTTGCTCCGTTTGGCTAAGCTTATGAGATTTTTAAAAATAGCTTTTAAAAGTACTTACTGAAAAATCGTGGTTCAATTATGTTGGCTGAAAAGTTGAGATAACCTGTTTGAATAAAAATAGCTTTTTAAAATGTAGATTGGTCCAGATTGATATTGTAGTTGGAAATGACAAAAATACCCTTCATCTCTTTATGAGAAATATTCCAAAATCGTGATTAGAATTTTAGATGTTTAAGTATTCAAAATATATCGTCGTAATATATTGTGAAAAAATATTTTAATCAATCTCAAATTAATTTTTTTTTTTCAATTTTTTTAAATTAATATATGAACCTCAATATCTTCTAGCATATTTATTTTTTAGTTTACTTATATATATATATATATATATATATATATATATATATATATATATATATATATATTTATATATTAATAGAATAAAGTTTAGTATATCTAAAACATGTTATTGTTTAAACAAAATTTACCAAAATAAACATAAATATAGATTAATTACAAACAATACTATCTTCAAATATCAATTCTTTATGTAAATTTGAAATATGATATAAGTCTGATATGATATATTTTAACATATTTTTAAAAGTATTACACCATTCAGCATTTAAAATTTATTATGTCAATACTTACATATAAATATCATAATATTTAATTAGTTTGTAAAAGTGTATTAAATATCATAATTATTTGGCAATTTCTACATAAATTAAGATTTTATAATTATAAACTATTTAAAAAACTTTAAATAATAGCAATCATAGTCATGCAAAATTTTTTATTGAAATTGGTAAATTATAATTTTATAATTATATTAAACCTCTTAAAATCTATTATAAATTCAACCTCATTCAGAATCTTAAATAAATAATTAGTATATAATCACTTATTAATTTCAAAAGCGCTCAAAAAATAATACGAAATCCCGAAAAAATTTACTCTTAAGTGAAAGGAAAAATTTTTTTTAACTAACTACTTCATTAAGCAAAAAAAAAAATCAGAATGCATATTAATTGTCATGATTTTTTGTAATATTAATGAGAATCTATATTTCTACTACTTCTTGTGAATGACATAGTTAGAGAATCTTTCTTCATTTATCAAATAGATCTTGGTTTAGAAAAATCCAACTAATAATAATAAAATAATAAAAACTAAGGTAAAAAATTGGGTATACGACAGATGTAAAAATGTTGCTCATAAGGTTCTTCCCCCTGTTAGAAGGTTCTTATTTCAGCGTTAGAAGGTTCTTCCCCCTGTTGCTCATAAGTATCTTCAGATGAGACTGGATGATCATCATACATTTGAGGTTCTTAAAAAATTGGGTATACGGCAGATGTAAAAATGTTGATCAAGAAGGTGCTTTAAAAGAGGTGTCCATGATCCTTTAAAATGTGAATATTATATATATTTTGTAGATTGCAGATATACACAGACAACATTCTTGCATTGTTGCACTCTAACAAATGTAATTATAAATAAATAATTTACATCACATAAATTTCGCAAAAGCAACAAAAAAAAAGTCAGTGGTGAACAATAACTCAACACACATCAAGTAGATGTCCCTTCTCATGGGACTCACGAATCATTTGCTCAAGTGCAAGGGTAGATCTTACTCATGGAGCCAATACCTCCATTAGCCCAGTATTCTCTTCACTTTTCCAGAAGAGAAGCAATAAAGCGTGAAATAGCAAATGTCCAATATTAACAAGGCAATGAAATGCATTTGTTACTATAAACATTGCTACAGGTACATTCAAATCTCAACCGAATGATCAAGAAAGATCACTCGTATTGCACCCATTGCAAATATCAAGGACACCAAAGAACACTATTTTAAGCTCCATGAGTATTGTATAGACTATGCGAAACACCTTAAGCGAACACAAAGGGGACTTTCTGAACAATGTGAACCGTGTGAGATGACAACAAGAGAAACAGGGAAAAGAAATTTTTAAATTCTTTATTCTGCAGTTATGGAGGAGAAAGAGTCACCGACAAACTTTGCAACACAAGGAAAATACGGAACACATAATACCGGATAGGGTTTTCGGCAAACCCATAGAGGAGAACCTTGGATACAGGTAGTAGCTCAGAATGCTCGGATTTGCTCGGCGATGCTCGTGATTGCTCGGCGATTCTTGATCTTGGCGTGATCTGCTGTCGGCTAGGTAGCAGAGAAAGAAGCCGAGAGGAGTTATGATAAGGATCGTGGGAGGGATGGGAGAATGGGGCATTATTCACGACAATAGTTTCAACGGTGTCTCTGTCAAAGCGGATGGCGTTCGCGTTTTAAAACCAGCGTAAACTCGTTTTAATTAACGGAGTTTACTAAAATCTATTCAAACACTTATAAAAAAATATACCCACTCCCAAAAGCAAAAGCAATAAGCAACAAACGGAGCCTAATGGTATTATTAATTCTTTTGACTGGTGTCACCTGGCCCGGCAATAATTTGTCGGAGTATTTTTTTCACCAATTGTGATTTTTTCGTCATCAGATACTTTTAAAATATTTTATAAAAAAAAAGTTTTCAGGCATATAATATAATTTTATATGTATATATAAAAAATTAATATTTATTTAAAAAGAGGTTTACAAGCTCATTTTGAAATTAATCCATTTTCAAGTCAGTAGCCCATATAACCTGCCCCCTTCAGATGTTTTTTAAATATTAAATATTTGCATGAATGTAATATAATTTTAGAAGATATATATATATATATATATATATATATATATATATATATATATATATATATATATATATATATATATATATATATATATACACACACACACACGAGCGGATTAAAGGTATTTCATTAGGAGCGCATGAAGGAGGTTAGGATTTCTTTTCTCCTTTTTTTCCCTGGTTTTGATGGTGCCTGTAGGTTTGATCTTCTCTCTTTTTCTGGTTGCTATTCTCCCTCCATAAGCTTCTCCCCTTCTCCTTCTCTTTCGACCTCCGGCCTTGTGCCGGAGGTCTTCTCCCCCTTTCCATGAACGTGGAACGATCTTGCTTTTCTGTTTTCCTGATGCTTTCCTTTGCTCAACTTGGCTCCATTTTGGGAATCCTCCCACCTTCCGTGGTCTCTTCTCTCCTAGATGGCTAGCATTCTGATGCCTCCTTTTCCTATAATTGGAAAGATCTCCTTATATCTCAGAATGAAAAGTCGCTCGGTAGCTCTCTCTTTTCTTCCCCCAGTCTTGGATGAAGTGTGTTTCTCATAGAATAAGCTGATGAAAGGCCATAAAGATTGGAGCCTTTTATTGGTTAGACATGCTATAAGGAAACACCCCTTCTACGATTCTCTATTAGTGGCCATCAAGAAGAGGTGGAACTTCAAAGTAAGGCTCGACCTCTTATCTATGGATAGGATTATTTCTTTTTCAAATTTACTTGCCAAGAAGATTACAATCTGGTTTGGGATCACGGTCCATGTTTCCTCAATGACAGACCCTTTATCTTCCAAAAAATGGTCTTGGAACTTCCGATCCTCAAAAGAACACATATCTGACATTCTCCTGTGGATCAAATTGCAAAATTTTCCTCTTTGCTGCTGGAATGATATCAGATTCTCCAAAGTGGTGATGCGGTGGTGTTCGCTTGTTGTGATGTCGACTACTAAATCGAATCACATTTGCAAGAGTGTGCTCAAGTCAATTCTTCCTCCCCTTTGTCGGATTCAGTTTTCTTAAACCTAAATGGCCTTAAGTTCAAACAAGAAATTATTTATGATTGGAATCCCAAGGCATGCTCCAGATGTTCTTCCTTCTCTCATGAGGATAGTTCTTGCCCCTATAATCTGTTAAAAGGCCTACTATGAGAGGTAGAAGCCATAACAGACCTCCTCATCATCCCTCAAAATCCCCCCTTTCAAACCCACCTCACAATACCAACACTTAATATGCTCAAACAATTACAAACTCTAACATTATTGTCTCTCACAACTCCGATCCTTCTGATCAGGCTCCTTCTTCCAATTCGCCGATTAATGACTTGAATCAATTACCAGCAATGACTCCACCTCAAGAAGAGGGTTTGGACCCTTCTTTGCAAACTCTTCCCACTAGTAGTGAGGTTCCACCCTCCTCTGAACCTACCAATACATTTTATGGGATTACTACTAGGTCTTCTGCTGCCTCTCCGGCATGATCCCAATCCCAAAAGTCTTATGATACTCTTACTAAAACTCCTAGTAAGGGATCATATGAGACAGATCATTCTAAGGCCTCTTCGACTCATATTGGGAATAGCCATAAAGCCAATTCCAAGAAAAATGGTAAATAACCCCCCGCCTCCTCTATCAATTTTTATGAATTATCTAAGATTTGGTTGTTGGAACGTTCATGGACTCCTTGTAGAGGGTAATCTAAATGATTGTAAGAGAACTATCAAGGATTTTAAACTTGATCTTCTCTGCCTTTTGGAGACTAAGCTCTCCATTTCTTCGATGACTGATGGTATCATCACTAATAAATTTAAGCTCTTCCAACCTAAAGACAGCTCTAGCAATTTTGATTGCAATCCTGGTGGCAGAATATGGATCAAGTGAAATCCTAATTTGATTACCTTCAAAACAATCTCCAAAGACTCTCAATTCATTCATAGATCTTTTATTTGTAATGGTTCTTCTATGCTCTTCATAACCTTTGTCTATGACCATAATAATCCCAATGATAGGCAACATCTTTGGAGCTCACTAAGAGAGATTGCATCTTTTATGTCTGCCCCTTGGTTAATTCTGGGAGACTTCAATTGCATTATCTCGTCTAAAGAAAAGCTTGGTGGCAACCCCTCTCCTCTGAGTAAACTGTTGACCTTTAGAGATTGCATTCAGGATTATGGTCTGCTAGATATGCCTAGCATTGGTCCTTTCTACACATGGTCCAACCTGCAACAGGACAACCCTATCATCACTAGGATTGATAGAATTCTTTTTAATACTTTTTAGATTGAGCACTTCCCATCCTCTTACTATAGAGTGGCGGCTCCTCTATCCTCCGATCACTCCCTAATCATTATCTTTATGATTAATCAATCTATCTCACCCTCGAGGTTTATGTTAAAAAACTATTGGGCAAATTTTGTTGATGTCCTTGAAGTTATTAAGTATGCTTGGAAGGTTTATGTTCATGGAGATCCTCTTTATGTATTTTCCATAAAAGCTTCATCTCACTAAAGAACTTCTAAAGAAAAAGGATCGGGCCTTCTCTTCCCTCAACTAATAGATCTTGGCTCTAAAAAATGATCAAGAAACTATTCTTCACTGTCTTGAAAAAGATCCTTTAAATAGTAACATTCTGAGGGACTCAATTGATATCAAAGCAATATTCTAATCCAGTTAGATATGAAAGTCTATGGGCTGCCCAATGAGCTAATGCTCAATGGCTCATTCACTCGGATGATGATTTGAAGTTTTTATATTGTTCTATCAAAGAGAGGCAAAACACCAATTGGATTCGATGCCTTCAAACTGCAAATGGGCTTATTTCTGATCCAAACTCTATATCTGATGAAATTTGTAACTATTTTTCTTCTCTTTTTAACAGAAGCTATCACTGTGATCACTCGGCTTCTACCCTACCTATTAGAAGTTGTATCTCTCCTCTTCAAGTTGTTGAGATTGCTCTTGATGTTACTGACCAGGAGATTATTGATGCTCTTCATAGCTTGAACAATAACAAATCTCCTGGTCTGGATGGGCTTAATTCAAAGTTCTTTATAGTTAGTTGGGATATTGCTGGGAAACAGTTTCTGTTGGTTGCACACCACTTCTTTAAAACTAGAAGCTTTCTCATGTTTTCAAACACACTTTGATTACCCTTATCCCTAAAGTTAAGCATTCAAACTCACTCTCTAATTTCCGACCTATCTCCCTCTGTAACACCTTTTATAAGGTGGTTGCAAAAGTGCTTGCCAATAGATTAAAGAAAGTGCTTCCCTTTGTCATTCATCAGTTCCAATCTACGTTCATTCATGATAGGGACATATCTGATAATATAACACTTGCACATGAATTAAGTTCTCAGATAAAAGTTTCAAAAAAAAATTTTCTTAGCAAAGTTCGATCTTCAAAAAGCTTTTGATCTTATCAATCGAACAACGCTTCTTCATAGATTGAAGGAGAAAGGTTTTCCAAAGCGTTTTGTTAAATGGATCGAAGCTTGTATAATTGATAATCCTTTCTCTATTATTCTTAATGAAGAAATCAAGGGATTTTTCGGCTCTACCAATGGACTTTGACAAGGGTGTCCCCTCTCTCCTTTTCCCTTCATATTTCTCATATGTTAGTTCTGATGATCTTTTGGTGACGGGTAAGGCATATTTAGATACATTAGCTTATTATCTGGGTTTGGAGAACAATGGGGAGAAGTCTGTGGCTTGCTTCTCAAAATCTATTAGTTTTGATGACTCTTTTTGCGGGATACTAAACATCAATTTGGGAAGCTTCCCTTTCAAATACCTGAGACTCCCTCTATATTCAGGTACTCTTAAATCTTACCACTTTAGCTCTTTTTTTGATAAGCTGTATCATCAGCTTGCTGGATGGAAAAGCAAACTCCTCTTCTTAGGAGGTAGGTTCGAACTTCTGAGATCCATGATCAACAATTTTCTCTCATATTGGTTAAGATCTATCTCTTTTCCTAAATGTATCCAAAAAAAGATTTCCTCTCTCATGGCTAATTTCTTTTTCCATAACGGCAAAGTCGTAAATTATATCTCATTTCTTGGGCTAAGACTGCTCTTCCTAGGGATCGTGGAGGTACTGGTATTCATTCCATCATCACTCTTAATTTATTATGTAAAATTAAGTGTATGAGGAGAACTTTAAACAAAACTTCTCAATTTGCCTCTTGGTGTCAAAGCAAATACATCTCCCTGTGGAATAAAAGTTCTGCACGTGTGTCCCCTATTTGGAGGGAATTGAAAGTTTGTGCCTCCTAATTTCGTGAAAAAATCTCTATAATGCTTGGAGCTGGTTCCTCTGTTCTCTGTTTCTCTTTTTTTTTTTTTTTTTTTTTTTGTACCTTTGGTGTTATGGATTCTCATTATTTGAAATTATGGGCAGGGAATGTTTTTCTCTTATTGATAAATCTTTGGAGGCTAAATTATACTCCATCTTCTTAGATGGAGTGGTTAGTATTCTTGAAGGTTTATGTGCTCAGTTTCCCACTTGTAAGGATGCACTAGTGGAGATCAACCAACGTCAGAGCCCAGATACTTTTCTATGGGACAGATCACACATGTTCTCCTTTAAAATCATTCTCAGTTCAATCTTCGAGCATGTTCTAAAAGTCAATTAGTATGGTGAAATATGGTTCAAAGGCCATGCTCTGAATTATGCAATCTTTTGTTAGATGGCATACCTAAAAGGTCTCAAAACCTCAGATTTGTTTTATGCAAGGGGTTTGGGAAACACATTGCCTTGTTTTTTCTGTAAATCTAAGCTGGAGTCCCACTCCCATCTCTTCTTTGAATGCTCTGAATCTATGAGGTTAATCATGAATCTTCTGCCTTATGCCAACCTCTTGTTGATGCATGCTACCCTACTATAGGTGCTGAGTGACTTAAGTAATGTTGGTAATAAGACTATTTTCAGGCTTTGTTTCTTAATCACTTCTGTTTCTGTGTGCACCCTATGGAAAGAAAGGAATCGACGATTCCATAATTAGGATGCCACTTTTCTTGCTGGGTTGGAGAATCAGATCAGAAATATTGTGGTACATAAGCTTAGGTGTTGGATATTCAAAGATCATTGATCTGATTATGTTCTCAGTATTTTCAATGCTTGGAAACTTAACATCAGTTTTTGACATGCTCTTGGTGACTCTCATTTTTTCTAGATCTCGATATCTCTCTTTTCTACCACCTCTTCTTCCGGGCGATGATGATCTACTCCGGTAATATTTTTTTTGGATCTTTTAAGGCTTGATTTTGGGTTCACTTGGCAGGTTTTGTTGCAACCAGGGCGTGTTTCTTTTTCTGGACCATGATTTGTTAACTTGGTTTAAGCTCGCAGACCCTCTAGAAGGCAACCTTGGCTACAGTGAATTGAATTTTCGTTTTTGTTATTGCCGATTCTCCAGTATGGATGAAGCCATCTGATCTGAGTCCGAACTGAACTTTTGTTCTTTTCTTGTTTTCGGGTTCCTGCTGTGTTTGTTCTTAAATTCTGTTTTGTCTTTTTTTTTTATAGTGCTAGTTTTGTTCTTTTTGGCTTTACTTCAGACTTAAGGGACTATTTGGTTGCGCATTTAGAATGCGGTGTAAAGGAAATGATTAATAAAATATCTGATAAATTCGAATCTTTTTATTGTTGTTTGGTTTGTAAAAGTAAATCTGTACTATTTTTTATTTGGTTGGATGAATATAAAGTAAATATTTGTATTACGAATACTTTTATTATATCTAAATTAATTATAGAATTTATTCACTAATTAAAGTATTCAATTAAAAATAAATATTATCAAATAAAATATAAATAAATTATAAATAAAATTTTTTTTCTTGACTTAAAAATAAATAAAATCAAATACAAATAAAATTTATTTGAATATTTAATTATTAATTAATTTATAAATTTTCTAAGATATTAATTATTAGTGTTACAAATAAATAAAATTTGAATATTATCATTTTATATTAACATAATGAAATTTAATATATATATATATATATATATATATATATATATATATATATATATATAATTTTATTACTATATTAAATATTAATTAATTAATAGAATTTTATTAAATAAATTAATCGTCAAGATTTAATATTTATTTATTAAATATTTTTCTTTAATAAATAGTTACTCATTAATTTTTTTACTAAATAAACTAAAATTTAATAATTATTTTAATTTTTTTGATTTATCGTGAATTATTTATCATCAATTTAAATAAACATAATTATATTTATTAAATCTTAATTAAAATAATATTTATTTTAATTAAAGTTAAAATTAACATTATTCAGTAATTGAAAAAAAAAAAAACGTTTTTCCAGGCTATCTCGCTCAAAAAGAAAAAAAATTTTTTTTCCCTCCTCAGCTCAGCGTTCAGCTCGGTGCGTCGCGTTTTAGTGTTTATTCCAAAAAATACTGAAAAGGAAAATGAAATATCTTTTTACATGATAATTACATTCTCCAAAAAAGAATTTGTTGAATTACATTACAATTTTTCAACAAAACAAAAAATGAGATTACTGCATGACTTTCTGTTGGAATGATATTGGACTCTGCCCTCAATTTCAATATATATATATATATATATATATATATATATATATATATATATATATATATTTAAAAAATTATTTTTTAAAAATGAGTGATGATGATTGAATTAAGATGTTCTATATATATATATATATATATATATATATATATATATATATGTATATATATATATATATATATATATATATATATGTATAAAATTTAAATGTTAAATATGTAAATATAAATATTATTAAAATCTTCTTATATAATATATTATGTCTATATCTTTATATTTATATTATTATGTAAAATTGATATTTTATTTAATATAATAATAAAATAAATAAATAAAAATAATTAAATAATATATGGAAAAAATGTTTTTTTATATTATTTTGTTCACCATTGTCTTGGGGCCTTTCTTGATGATATATTTTATCTTTATTTTTAATATATTAATTTTTTGATCATTTTCATTTTATTATCATCATATAAAGAATAATAAATTCAATGAATAATGATCAAGTACTTTTAGCAAATTCAGCCTTTTCCTCTTATTTGCTGATATCTTTAGTATAAAGTATTCAGTCAGCATTATTTGCGACCACAACCATCAATATCACATTTTGATCGACTCTTATTTGGCCGTCTTCAAGTAATGGTAGTGATATAGCTTCCATTTGATCGACTTAGCATTAGATGCGTGGTAGTGATATAATTTCTTATTTTTTAAAATGTGCGTTTAAAATTTCTTATTTTTTAAAACGCCTTTATTATTGTTTTCCTTTTCAATGAAAAAAAAAAAAACTGTCATAAAAAGCTTAACCTTCTCTAGATTCAATGATCCTTCGTTGGTAACATTAACAAGCCAATTACTACAACCTTGGAAATGGAGGCATGCAAGAAACTCTCAGAACTCTGCATAACCTCTTTCTTCTTTTTCTTTCACTGAATTGGATGGAAATGTACCCATTCCATCTTGTTCCAAGGCATGCTTAACAAAGGAGATTAAAAAAAGGTTTCTTTTTAATAAACGTAAGCTTACTAATAGAAGCCTTTATTTGCAACATGACAATAGTGAAATATAAACTTGAACCAAAACAAAAGACAACCAAAGCAAAGCACTCAGAATTTTGTTGAAGCCAAAGCCTTCTCTCTTAGCCTTCGTATGCGTTCATGCCGCTTCTCCACGGGCACCGCCGTTTCCTCTGTCGCCTCCAGCTCCTGGAAGTTGGCCATGATTGATAACAGTGTTGGAATCTTATCTCCCTCTAGGAATTCCACACCAGAGAGTCGTCCAAGAACAATAAGTCCTGTGTAACACGAACCCAAAATCACATCTAGAAGCCCAGGCTTGTCGCCAGTTGTGAAGGGACCTCCTTTCCATAGATCTTTCGAAATTCCTTCTTCGAGCACACTTATTAGCTCTACAAACTCTTTTGATGCCTTTATCAAAGCATCACCTTCTGAGCCAATCAGCTCATAACTGGCTGGCACTATCTGCAGGAATATGTATTATATTAAGTTTTTTGTTTTAATCAATATTTTTTAGGAGTTTTTACATACATAGATGATAAATTAACTATTTTACTCATTTAACATATAAAACTTTATTATTATTTGTATGCCACGTAAATAAGACCGTAACTCATTTTTTTTATTCAGTAAGTGCGGTATATTTTTGCCTATTCAGATAATAATAAAGTTTATGTATTAAATAATTAAAATAAATAATTTGCTGTAATATATATATATATATATATATATATATATATATATATATATATATATATATATATATATATATATATATAAACTCTATTTTTATGTTAATATTAACGACCAATTAGCTCTGAAATATTAACTACCATTGTGTCATATTTATAATCGATAAAAAAATTATTTTAAAAAAAATTCTCCAGTAATATATTTTGTGAAATACAATGCTTTGATATCGATATCCATGTTCAAACATTTTGGCATCAGTATATTGCCGGATTGAACGGTATATACATATTGAAGGCCAACTGAACAACCTTATTTTTAAACTAGATTATTATTCCAAACAGATGAATTGATTACCTCTGAAATTTAGTATGCTTAAAATAAGTATTGTTGAAAGGTTTAAATTAAGATAGTACGGCAACAATATTATCAATTTGGATGAAATATCATTAAAATCATATATTTAAGATGATTCATCAGTAAAACTCATTGATTTGAACTAACTACGAGCTGAGTAAAGTTAAGTGCTGAACAACAAACCTTTTGGTAGAAGAAATGAGCCCAGAATCTAACTCCGGACTTTTGATAAGGGTCATCAGGTAGCAGAGAGGGCTCTCTGTTCTTCCACATCTCATCCACAAATTCTAAAATGCAAAGCGGTTCAACTATGGGTCGGCCATCTACAACCAGAACTGGTATGGTTTTCAGAACCGGGTTCAACTCCAGAACCGCCTGGCTCAGGTTATCCATGTCCTCCTCTTTGTACTCGTAGGCCAGCCGCTTGAGCTTGAGAGCATTCCGAACTGTAGCTGTGTTGGTATTTCCCCAATAGCCATATACTTTCACCTCCGTGATCTTATTCTCTGCCATTTAATTCTAATTCTCTCTTTCTCTCTCTCTCTCTCTCTCTCGCTCTCCTTGTTTTGGAAGAGTGTTCAAGCTCTAGTATATGAAGGCACATTCACAACTTGGGGAGTAAGCCAAAGACCGGTCAAAGGAATGAATATTTGGTGATTTGCAAATGGAAACTGGAGATCGTAGAATGAAATATTTAAATGTTAGGTGAAGTAACGAGTAATGTTAGTATGATTGAATAAGGTCGATTTACACACGTCACAACATACGTCGCAAATTTTTTATAAAAAAGTATATATGTAATACTTAGAATTTCATATTTACAAACATAATATTTTATGTATGAAATAATATATTTTATTTATAAAAATTAAGGGCTATTTGAGATCATTTCTAGTTTTGATTTTATTTTATTTTGTCTATGTTTTGATTTAAAATAAAATGTGATTGATGGTGATAATTATTTTTTAAAATACTTAAAATATTCAAAAATTATTTTATATGTTTTTAAAAATACTATGATTTTAAAAAAAAAGTTAATATATATATATATATATATATATATATATATATATATATATATATATATATATATATATATATATATATATATATTTATAAACAATATTTATTCCGAAGAAGCTCTTAGTGATATTAAGTTTTTGATATAATATTAAAGCGTTAAGTGTTATGTTTATAAATATCAAAATCTAAGTATTAAATATAAAAATATATAAAAATTATGTGGTATATATATCTTCTTAATTAAATTGAATCAGATTCAAATTTTTATATTTAAAGTGACAGATGTAATTTCATATAATCATGCCTTTAAAGGTATTCTCCACACATAAGAATTTAAACCATTTAAAGGAAAATCTAATAACTCTAACATTCAAGATTGTGAAAATCGGACTGGATATTGAACCGGAAAAATAAGAGGTTCAAGGTTCGATGGCCCGACCGGGGTTGAATCCCAATGACATAATAAATAATAAAATTATTTAAATATTATTATAATGGTGCAATAATGATATAATATATAACAAAAAATAAATAAATTCAAAAAAATATCCTCAACTATTAAAATCTTTTATTTTTTAACAAAAGAAGAAAAATTTTATTGCAATCAAAAGAAAAATAAGAAGTCCTTAAAGGAGAAATTCTTAAAGCTAATGCTCAAAAGAGCTACATCACCTAAAGAGAAATTCCCTTAATTAATACAAAATAGGAAAATAAGAAAAAAATAAAATAGCCTGAAGCAGCACCATCACTTGAAGATCTGAGTAAAGAGCAAACTAGTTGCAAAGCTTCAAACCAACAAAATACTCAATGGGAAATGAGAAAAAAATAAATGAGTATAATAATAAAGTAAAAGAAAGAAAACAAGCTCAAGCTCAGTCAAAATACTTCTCTGGAGCAACAACATATGTGAGCATCTAAACTTCAAAAAGGGTTACAATCACATATAATGCTACCAGCCAAAGAGAGAAAGAAAAAACATCAAAGCTATCACAATCTCGCAAAAACACCATACTACAAACAAGCAACCAATCAAGCCAGGACTTGAAAAGAATATAATAGAAGTAGCAGGATAGCAAAGCAACCCAACAACCAAAGAAAGAAACAAACCAAGGCAAACTAGAAGAAAGAGGCCACATACAAGCCCTTCTAAAACCTAGCAGTCACCACCAAAGGAATCTCAACAGGACAAACAAGGACAACACAACCATTCAAAACCAGTTCAAAAACAAGCACAAACCAATCAACATCAAAACAAAAACTAGAGAGGGCTAATAAACCCCAAAGCCCAACACAGGATGCACCAAACTTGCATTTTTTTTTCTACTTGTCTTTTTTTAGAAATTTGTTTCAAATTTTCTTGCATGTGATAACATATACCAAAAGGAACTTTTTTATATGCAACAATGTTACCCTTCACCCCAGCAAGATGCTGTTTCATTATGTTAATTTCTCCGCCTTTATAAAAAATTTCATAATACAAATGCTTATATTGTTTCTTTCCATCAGGATCTTTGAATTCACTGAAATGATTCCATGTAATATCAATTTTTTCATGAACATTACGTGTTGAAGTTTCAGATGGATTTTAAGATGATTCCATGCTAACATAAAATACATAGTCCAAAAGTTAGAAATTAGAATCATATTCAAACATTAGAACCACATTAGAATCACATTATGTTAATTTCTTTATGGTCAATCAAAATAGGTGGCCAAAATTTAATTATAATAGTGATCTGAAAAAAAATCATAAAACCCAATTTAACATAGTTTTGAATGAATCATGCAGTTTTTCAGTTAAATCATGTGGTTAACTATTAAACTGTCTAACACAAACCTTAGAATCATATTTAGTTAAATCGTGTGGTTTCTGTGGTGTTTATTTTTGGTATGTATTGTATGTGTATATGTGAGGGGACACTACGTAGATTTGAGGATGAACTTATTGAGATGATCAGGTACGACATTAAGGAATAGTGTACTATCTCGAGAGATATAAGTCATTATCCTAAAATGGATCTAATCACCTAATAAGGACCCCTAAAGCATGATGGGTCTTTGAATATATCAGAGATCTTTCTCCTATTTTATATGGAAAAGTAAAGCAGGGTTTATTTAACCGGGTTCATTAAGTTCCCTATAGAGGCAAGCCTCCATAGTTAATTACATCTTAAAGAAAGTGAATCCCTTAAAAATACTCTCGATTAAAGTAGGCGATTGTTGTCTCCAAAGAATTCGAAGATAGGACTATCAACAAATTGGTTATATTTTAGAAAATCAAGCGAGATAGATCAAAAGGGGAGAGTTATTATCGAAATCACAAGAGATGAGTATGAAGTGCTCATGATACTAAGAAACCTAGTGAGCACTCCAATCTATCATATGATTGGGCTTTATGTACTTAAAATTGAGGAAATTTATTTATTTGAGTTAAAATTTTATTAGAAATCTAAGACTTATAATTTCACAATACAGGATTATAAAAATGTCTAAGAGGTGAGGATTTATGCTTATAGCCCCAAAGGGAAATAATAACCTCATCCTAAATCTAAGTAGCTTTGGCAAGGGCCAAATCAGGATCTAAATCTAAGGCAAAAGTGGGTATATGGTTTACCTACAGAGAGTAACATCTGGACTTATTACTTTCAGAGTGGCGATAACTCCCTTCGCTTTAAATCCATGTAGTTAAGTCATATGCTTTGTAAGATGGTTAGGGTGTTATTTATTTAGAAAATATTCTAAGTCCTTAAACCCACTCCTTAAGAAACTCGAGCGTGAGTAGTATGGATAATGACTTAATATAATGCAAATTTTTATCAAATTTTATTTAATTTGAGACTCTTTATTTTGACACATGCTATATGATTTTGTATGCCTAAATGCATGAGAAGTTGATTATGGGCCAAATCAAAAGAGAACGATGTGTTCTTCTATCATAGGCTCTTAAAGGTTAAGCCCATTTCTATCCGACAAAGATGGAAGCCCTCTCTTATCAAGGGTAAAAAAAAGATGACTATGCGTGATATTAAACATTCAACATCTAGCTAAAGGGTTGCTAAATATTTTATTATCTTCATTTAATGCCTAGACTTTTATGTGAGGTTATGAGTTATTTTAAAAGTTTAGTTATGAGTTATTAATGGGGTAGAAAATTTATTTATATCTAAGAGCTTAAATGAATCCAGGCCACACAACAATCACTAATCATAAAAAAACTATGAAAAGACATGCTATTTCTAATGCATAAGCTAAACAAAATATCAAATAATTTTATAAAGCTATCACAAAAATAATACGTGGTCACCATACAAGAAATGTGGGTTGCCGAGCTCTACCCTCATGCATCTCGGCATAATGAAAGAATAATTACAATTATAAAATCAAAAGTGCTATGAGGGTATTCATTCTTCATCTTTCATTTCTTCATTTTGATTTGCTCCATTTCTTTCTTCCTTTTGGCTTGATTAGGATGTTGCTTGCTCCAAAGGCATCACATGGTATATAAGACTTGGTCTTATAACTAATACTCATCCTAACCCCCATAACTTTTATCCTAATCTTAATATAAAATTAGATTAAAAAGAAGGAAAGTAAATCTAGCTACACCTGCAAAATAAGTGTTAGTTAAACACACCTTTACAACCCAAGCAGTTATATGAATAATTTTGATTTATCACCACACATGGGTAACAAAGCCCACCTGTCCTAACTTAGGCTATGCTTAGGGGTATAAGCAACCTACACAACAAAAATATTTATATTTTTTATTACAGCGGCCCCTTAAGCATGACCTCTTGTAGAAAACATGATTAGGCTAATATCGACCTAACATTCAGACTATGCACACATACCTTAACATTCAGTCTACAATATTACATCACAAAACAAACATACATTAAACCATGCACCGCCTTAATATAAAGCTAGTAGTGGTGGCTTAATATAATGTGTATGTGTTAAGGCTTGTGTGGTATATCCTAACTAGGCTTTAGAGTTATAATTTACTAAGTGTGAGAGATTTAATTTATAAAGGGTTGATTTCTCTTTAACTAGTTTAATTGATTTGAAGATTTTACTTAGTGTTTTTTTTTTGTTTCATATAGCATACACTTAGCAACTAAGTGTTATAAAGAGAAGAAAGAGAGGGAATCTCTCTTTTATCCCTACCTTAAGTCACTTCTAAAGCAAGTTGGTTGATTAATTTTCTTTAGTGAATATATTATTATTTGTTTTGATTAATCCTAAGTTTAGATTCACTCTAAGTGACCTTATTCAATAAGAAATACATCTTAAGATTAATTAGAATGGATTACTATCACATAACACACATTTAATCATATCTTTCCATCATGCATATCATGCATATGAGTAAATCTTAAGCATACATATACATGCAATTTTGATTTGACTAATATACGACTTTTCTCAGATACATATGAATGTACAAAAAGAGCCACATAAATAAGGAATCATGCAAGAAGTCATATTTGATTTGACTATATGATTTACATATGTGATGTGAAATTCTTCTTAAGTCTTAACATGGAGATGCATAGGAGTAGATTTAGGCAAATGTTGTGTTCTTTTCAAATGAACTATACACTTACAAATCCTATGTGAATCCATGTTAAGATAAGGAAAGAGAACTTCATATTGCACATCTTGTATTATCCTCACATGCAAACATATAAATATTTGCAATTAACATTACTTCATATATTATAATTGATTTATGGGCTTTTAAAAATAGCTTTTGATTTAATAGTGATAATAGCCACTCCTATTTTTAATTTAAGTTGGCACATGCAATTTGCCATAAAAGAAACCACTTCATTTAATTAATTTTAAAAGAAATGAATACATGATTGTCGACCTCATTTTTAGATTGAGCTCTCAACCTTTCCATCTTAGACATAGGATTCCTCTTAGACACTAAGAGTTCCTTAGTCTTAAGACACTTCTAGTGATTAAGTGAACACTTAACCAAACCCTAGAGACTTAGGAGAGTTAGCCATAGGAATAGGTCATGCCTTAGGGGTGTTAGGAAAACTTGCCTACCCCATAGCTTGAACCAAATCCTTACTTCCTTATTTCAAGTCAAACTCCAAATCCAACTAACTTCAAACTCAAATCAATTCCAACTTAATTGATTTTCTCAAATCAATTCCAAATCAAATATTAAATAAATTCCTACTTAATTGATTTTTTTAAATCAATTCCAAATCAAATCTTAAATAAATTCCAACTTAATTGATTTTTCTCAAATCTAAACAAAATTCAAATTCAAATCAAACTACAAATCCAAAACCTTTCTAAGCCATTTTGATTTCATCTTATAGACTTAGCTCAAATCAAATTTAAAAGATTTTATCATAACCCATTTATATTCTCATTTATATTCACAAATATAAATGAAATATAAATTCAAGTAACCAAAATCAAATCCAAAATTCAAGTCCAAATCTAAAATCTTTCCTTGAGTCACTTTGATTTCATCTTATGGACTTAGCTCAAATCAAATTCAAAAGATTTTCTAATAGCCTATTTATATTATCATTTATATTCACAAATATAAATGAAATATAAATTCAAATTAAAATGAAACTCAAACCCAAATCTAACCTAAAACCAACATATACCCTTTCAAGTCAAAATTTTGAACTTAGCCAAATCAAACTCAAATCAATCCAAACCCTTGGATTTTCTTCATGATTCGATCAATCCTTCAATTATGAATCCAAATATAAACATAAAATTCAATCACCAAACCAAAACTAAATTCAAAACTCAAACCCAAATCAAAACCATGTTCATCCTTTTAACTTGAAATTGTCAAATGAATCAAAACCCATTTGACTCCAAATCACTTGCAAATGGATTTATATTTCAATCATAAGTCCATATGTGAGTTCAACCAAGCTTGAATCAAGCCTTAATCAAGTCGATTAACCCACTTAGGCTCACTTGACCCAAAGTGACCAAAAGTACCTTTTTGAGCCAAATTCTAATCCTACCCAAATTGGATTGAACTAAGCACATCTAAGCCTCACATTGTGAGCAACAATCATCACAAAATGATTAATCACTCAAATTGGGTAAAATCAAATCAAACCTAGCCTTTGACCTAGTTAACACTTAATCCAAATGAAACCTAAACTAGCCAAAATTCACTATAGGCCAAATTGATTAAAACCATTGATCAAAATTAATTCATGATCAATGATTGAACTTGACCAAGTCATCATTTGAGCCAAACCTAGCCCAATTGGTCACTTGACCCAGGTTGACCTAAAAAGTTAAAATGTATCAAATCTTGATCTAAGCCAAATTGATTGTAATCAATGGGTCATATTAATTCTAAACCATTTGTTGAACTTGACCAAAGCCTCAATTGGCCAATTAGACCCAACCTAGCCCAATTGACCATGAACTAAACTTTACCTAAAAGGTCAAATCAAGCCATGGAGGACGGATGATCTATCTCCCGCAGGCGAGGGCTGGGATGAATCATGGACCGTCCATCCTACGTGTTTTGGATGAACGGTTCTGATTAAAACACACTAAATCTAGTGATAAATCCTTTAGAAGCCTCAGGCTTGATCTCAACCATTCGATCTTTGATTAGACGATCCAAGGAAAAGCGCATAACGTCGCTAGATGATGCGGCATTTGATTTGACTACTTAAATAACTAATCCCATCGCGCCACATGGAAAGCGTGCACTGCGTCAGCGGTCCATGCCAATGAGATTAGTTATATAATTAGGAGATTTAATTATCCTTTAATCACATAAACTTCAAAAATACATAACTAAATGTAGAAAAATCTACAAAATGCAAACTCAACTACATTTTAGAGATAATTAAAGGGGGAATAATATAAAATGAATTGTGATTGATTTTGAATAGTATATTTCACTCAATTTGAGTTTTATTGGTATATAATTATATTAATTATTCCTTAATTAATTCACTAATGATTTCCAAACTTCTCACGTATGTTTAGTGAGATAACTTCTACCTCCCATAATTTTCTTGGAATTTATTATTGATTTAATTAGGGTAATTGATTGATTCATTCCTAATCACTCCCTTAATTAATTATATGATTAATTATTCTATTAAATAGTGATAAATCCTTTAATTTAGCTTTCTAATCACTATGAAATATTGAAGGGACTTAAGGAATAAGATTAGAATTCCTTTTTCAATCTCTTCTCTCTAAGTTCACTCCATTTGGAAAACATTTAATCAAGTTGTAATTAAATGGCTTAATCACTTCATTAATAAATTCAATTAATCAAAATTCAAAATTAAATCATTTTAGAACTTAATCAATCTCATTCTTGGGTAGATACTTAGGTGTTCAATAACCTAAGTGCCTTTTAAAGAAATCATATCCAACCCACATGTGTGGGAAGGTTATGAAAGTACTTAGTTAAATCCTTTTAGCATAATTAATCAATAATTGTGAGCTAATTGCATTAGACCCCTTTCTTTCTTAGGAGCATTGCTGATTTAAATTCCATATGATTGCATATCATATGTTGGCTCACAATTGTTTGAATAATCATGTTAAGGAGGTGTAGGTAAGGGGTAATTAATGGATTTAATTCACACCTTAACCTAAAAAAAATATAAAATCAACTTAATGGTTCTAAAATATAAACTAAATCAACTCACATATGAGGGAAATGGGTTATGACCAGCAAACACCCTTTTCATATTTCCTAAATCAAACTCAAAACAAAAATAAAAATCTCTTTAAGAAATGTTGATTCTCTTTAAATGATCTTATTTCATAGGATTGTCTTTAGGAATTAATTAGGGTGAATGGAATTACATGCTTACATCACTTTTTTTTCCAAGCATGCCAAATAGCGTATGTCATATGAAATCATGCATTCACATCTTTTTGAAAAATCAAATAAATGAAATGTTTCCTTTATGTCAAATTGCATGTTTTGGCTAAAGTAAGAATATTTATGTCTATTATCACTATTAAATCAAAAATTATTTTTAAAACCTATAAATCAAAGACTATAAATGAATGTATGCTACTTATAAGTATTTATAAGCTTGCATGTGAATATAACTTAAAATGTGTTATGTGATTTTTCTTCGCTTTTGTTAACATGGTATTTATAGGATCTGCAAAGTATATAGTTCATTTAAAAAGAACATAATACTTGCTTAAATTTATTCCTATGCACTCCCATGTCATGAATTAAGAAGGATCTTCACATTACACATATAAATTAAACAATTAATAAATATAAAAAAACCTTTTGCTTGATTCTTTTTCCATTAATTTCTTTTTGTACATACACATGTATTTAAGAAAAGTGGTATATTAGTCAGCACACCCTGGATTGTGAGGCTTTAAATAGCCCCAAGTAGGTCTTGTACCTTACATCCCTGGTATAGAAAATAATGGCGTCACACTCACTTATGTCTTTCATACATGTAAAGGTGCATTTGATTAATGGATAAAATAATCCCTTTCTTTTCTACTTAACAAAATCATGCATCATGGAACATCCAAATTTCCTTAAGTAACATCTCTTAGCATTCATCATCAAGGTGTGCTAAATATTTACACTTGCATGTATAGTTATGCTTAGGATCATTTCATGTGCATGATACACTTGTTGGAAAGAATAAAGAGTTGTGTGTTTTGTGATAGTAATTCACTTTAATTAATCTTAAAATGCTTTTCTTATTTGCATGGGTTTATTTAGAGCAAATATAAACTTAGGATTAATTAAAACACTTAATAAAATATTCACTAAAGAAAAATCACTAATGAATCTACCTTAGAAATTACTTAAGGTAGGGAGGAAAGAGAAGTTCTCTTCTCTTTTTCTCTCTTTATAACACTCAGTAATTAAGTGTGGGTTCATTCAAACCAAATCAAATCATCAAATAAAATTAACAAATCAACTAAATCACTTAAATGAAGCTACCCTTTAAGTCAAAACCTTTCACACTTAGAAAACTTCAACCTTAAAGCCTAGTTAAGACATACCACAAGAGCCTTAAGTGGCACACACATTAGGCTAAGTCACCATTTCTTATTCTATGTTAGGGCGGTGTATGGTTTGATGCCTGATTTTATTTTGTGATATGATATTTTAGTCTAGATGTTAGGGTATATGTGCGTAGAATGGATGATAAGATGATTTTAGTCTAATATTTATCTTTTATAGGGGATTGTGCTTAAGGGGTGCTGTAATAAAAATATAAATGCTTTTGCTATGCAGGTTGCTTATACCCTTAAACATAATCCAAAATAGGCCAGCTGGACTTGGTTACCCATGTGTGGGGTTCTAAGTCCAATTTATTCATATATATGCTTGGGATTGTGTGATTTGTTTAGCTAATCTCAGTTTTGAAGATTTTTATCAAATTTAATTTCCTTTTTTCATGTAATTTTGTAATTAGGATTTGGAATGAATGTTATGAGAGATTAGGATGAACATTGATCATAAGATTATGTCTTATACACCATGTGAAGCCTTGGAGAAAACATATCCCAACCAACCAAAAGAAGGAGGGAAAGAAGAAAGGAGAAAGAAAGAAGGAAAGAAAAAGAAGAATGAAGAATGAAGACCCCATAACATGAATTCCATTTTGATTATAAATAATTCATTTATAATTTGGGTTATGTAAAGGTAGAGCTCGGCTACTCAATTTCTTTTCAAGTTTGTGCGGTGGAGCCCGACCACATATGACCTTTTATTCTTTTGAGATAGCTTTATAAATTGTTTGATATTTGTTTAGCTTGTGCATCAAGATGGCATAGTTTTACTAGTTTCTTCCTTGCTTTGATGAATGACCTGGATGAGATTAGGCTCTTAGGAAAAAGTAAATTTTCTATCCAATTAATCAACTTAAAACTAAAAATTAACAACTCATAACCTCACCTAAAGCCTAGGTTATAAATCATGATAAAAGATTTAGCAACCCCTTAGCTGAGAACTTTGCTTGACCTTTGAGAGCCATGGTAGAAACACACCTCCTTCTTATTGATTTTGGCCCATAACCAATTTCTTATGCATTAGGCATATGAATCTCATAGCTGTGTCAAATAAATTGTCTAAAAATGAAAATAAAACATAACAAAATTTGCATTAGATTTAAGTCATTACTCAAGCCCTACATGATCTAGTCTCTTAGGGAGTGTGTTTAAGGACTTAATCTATTTCTAAATAATCAAAAACCTTGTTATCTTGCAAATGCATAAGACCTATCTACATGAATTTAAAATCATAAGAGGAGTTAGTTGGCGGCCACCCCCAAGCGGTTGTAAGTCCAATAGTCAGGTGATTTATCCTCTCTTATGGAGGTAAATCATATGCCCATTTTGCCATAAATTTAGGTCATGGTTTGGCCCTCGCCAAACTCTCTAGATTTAGGTTCTAAGATTGCTACTTTCTTTGTGGTCTATAAGCATAAATCCTCACCTCTTAGGCATTTTCATGATCTTGTATCATGGAATTATAAGTCTTTGATTTCTAATAAAAATTCAACTCAAATAAATAATTCTCTTTAAATTTAAAAATGTAAAGCCCAACCATAGGATAGTTTGGGATGTTCACTAGGTCTCCTAGCATTGTGAGCATCCTTTACTTATTTCCAAATAATTTTGATAATAACTCCCTCATCTTGATCAATCCCACTTGATCTTCCAAAATAACCAATTGATCGATAGTCCTATCTTTGAAATCTTTGGAGACAATGATCATTTATCTTAATCGAGAGTATTCTTAAAGAATCTCATTCCTTAGAATGTAATTAACTATCGGGGTTGCCTCCATAGGGAATTTAACAAACCCGATTTAAAATAAACCCTACTTTACTTTTTCATGTAAAGTAGGGGAAGAATATCTGGTATATACGAAGACCCATAGTCCTTAGGAGTCCTTATTAAGGTGATTAGGTCTATTGTAGGATGGTGACTTCTATCTCTCGAGATAGTACATCATTCTTCAATGTCATACCCGATCATCCTAATGAGAACATCTGCAGATCTACGTGGTGTCCATTATAAGAAGTGTTATCTTTGTTCTTCATTTATTTTCTCAAAAAGATAGATGAAGAATGAAGATAAAATTCACCACAAATTTTTCTGGCGACTTTGCTAGGGAAGGTTCCTCTCTCCATCTTTAGTAAATGATCATTTTCTTTAAGTATCGATAGTGGGTTTATTTTATATGAATCCGAGACTATCCTTCTTTTCTGTTGGAACTTAGTTTATTTTGTTCTTAAGCTAAGTTAACCAACATCCTTTAAGTTTTAGGACCTCACTCCGTGTAGGTCTTAAAACCCTTGTTGGATTCCCCAATAGGTGAAAATAAAAATTTAATAAAAAGAAATAATTAAAGACTTCCTTCTTACCATTTCTATGGTATGGTAAGGTTCATTCAAAACATAAAGAAAAATAAATCCTTTATAAAGATCAATTTCCAAAAAGTACTTTTTCAAAATGCACATGATAAAATGTTTGCACAAAATTTTTCATAAATCAACCTCATCTAACAATCTTCATGATTGTTATATGTAGGATCTTCTCAAAAATAAAATCCAAAATCATATTCTCAAAAAGCACAAATGAACATCCTCATTTAATTTATTAAATGAGGATTTCATTTTCAAAAATTAAAATCAACAATCACAAATGAACATCCTCATTCAATTTATTGAATGAAATTTTCATTTTCAAAAAAAAAAAAAAATCAAAATCAACAATCATATTTTCCAAAAGCACAAATGAATATCCTCATTCAATTTATTGAATGAAGATTTCATTTTCAAAACAAAATCAATAATCATCTTTTCAAAAATCAAAATAAAAAAAATCATATATTCAAAAAGCACAAATGAATATCATTCAATTTATTGAATTAAGATTTCATTTTCAAAACAAAATCAACAATCATCTTTTCAAAAATCAAAATAAAAAAAATCATATTTTCTAAAAGCACAAATGAACATCCTCATTCAATTTATTGAATGAAGATTTCATTTTCAAAACAAAATTAATAATCATCTTTTCAAAATAAAACCAACAATCATCTTTTCAAAAAAAAAATCAATAATCATCTTTTCAAAAATAAAACACCTTTGGACTCTTCATTTAGCATACCCAAATTTGCTAAATGAAGATCCTCTTTTCAAAAAAAAAAAAAAAAATACAATTGGATTCTTCATTTAGCATTCCCAAATTTGCTATGTAAAGAATCGTCTTTTCAAAAATCAAAACATCAAAATATTTGGATCCTTCATTTAGCATACCTAAATTTGCTAAATGAAGATCCTGTTTTCAAAATCAAAAATCAAACAACATTTGGATCCTTCATTTAGCATATCCAAATTTTTGAAGTGAAGATCCACTTTTCAAAATCAAAATCAGAAAATCAAAACACACATGGATCCCTTATTTAACGTACCTAAATTTGCAAAGTAAAGAATCATCTTTTCAAAATGAAAAATCAAAATACACATGGATCTTTCATTTAGCATACCTAAATTTGCTTAGTAAAGAATCCTCTTTTCAAAAATCAAAACAAAAGACATTTGGATTTCTTTAACATACCTAAATTTGCTAAGAATCCTCTTTTCAAAATCATCAAAACAAAATACATTTGGATTTCTTTAGCATACTTAAATTTGCTAAGAATCCTCTTTTCAAAATCATCAAAATAAACACATTTGGATCTCTTTAGCATGCCTAAATTTGCTAAGAATCCTCCTTTTAAAATCACCAAACATAAAACACATTAGGATTCTTTATTTAGCATACCCAAATTTTCTAAGTGAAGATCCTTTTTTTTTTCAAAAATAACAAAACACTTGGACTTTATTTAGCATACCCAAATTTGCTAAATAAAGATTCTATTTTCAAATTCACACATAATTCACAAATAATCAAATAAAGTATGACAATTATTTTCAAAAATCTCACCTAGCATACTCAAATTTGCTAAGTGAATAAATTCCAAAATCACACATAAAAATAAAATCAATTGACTCTTTACTTTAACATACTCAAAATTTTTAAATGAAGGGTCCCCAAACAATCAAAAATCAAATTCAAATTTGAACCAATGGAAGCATCAATCTCTTCAAAATATTTGAACCCATTTTCAACATACACAAATTTGTTGAAAATGGATTCCAAATTCAAATATTTCCTCTCCAATTTAGATTCAAAATCTCTCTCTCTCAATTCAAAGAGCCCCACTTAACATATCTAAATTGTTGAGTGTGGGTTCAAAATTCTAAAATCAAAATTCAAAAGTCAAATTAAAGCATAAATTTGATTCAGGTTTTTTTTCCAACATTGTAGACTTTTAGTTAGTTTCAGTCAGTTTATGTCCAGTTCAGTTCAGTTCTAAATAGCAGCTCAGAAGTATGTCTTCACATTTTCCTTTGGGATGGATTTGGCCTTGGATCGGGCCAGCCTCCCACAGTTTGACTTTGCTCACCTCATTCATTTTGGCCAAGGTTTTGAGGGGGCTAAGATCACTTGTGAGGGGACCACACTCACAACAATCAACAAGAGTGTGGTGACTGAGTAGAAGCTGATCATCCATGTAGAGATGCCGTCAGACTCAGAGTTTTTCTCATTGAAGAGGGAGGTTGTGGAAGTTTCTGTAACAATAGCAGTTACAGTGCCAGTGCATTTATTGGTTCCCCTTTTTGCCCCAGTATGGGCTAGCACCCACTCGTTGGCTCCTTCCAAGGGAAAGCCTACCCTATCTTCAGGGATAGTCTCCCCCACATACGAGGTTGGGTCTAGTTCTCGTCTCTCCCCTCCTAGGACTCACCCATGTCGATGAAGATCAAACGATAACATGATCGCATAGCCAAGGAGGTAGAGGCAATTTCCCAGCCTGCGGTAGAGGAGTTACCTAGGATAGTGTCTCCTCTCACAGAGAATAAGTTTCACCCCCTCTCTAGTTTCGATGGAGAGGAAGAAATCAGGAGGATCTCAGTTTTTCCTCCACATACAATTCACTTTGAGGCTCCTACTAGAGATAGGAGAAGGTCATATGTCGATCTTATATCAGTTCTACCCCGAGTTGGCAGGGCTTACGGATGGTCAGAGTCCAGAGCTCAGTTTGATTTATGTTCTATCATCCCCATCATGGGGCACATCATCGATAAAGGGCGGGGAGGCTGGGTATCGGTCTGATTGTTAGAGAGGTAGAGATATAGCAGGAAGTCAACAACCTCAGCCCTCATGGACTTTCCCGATTGGTGCTACACCGGTCATTGATAGCATTATGCTTGATGGGAACTACCCAAGGAGGAGCTCTCCTACAGAGAGTCAGTGGTGCCTCCACCACATCACTCTATTCCACGTCCACCATCTCCAGTACAAGTTCCATCATCCACCGTCCTAGTAAAGGCTATGAAGATAGCATCCAGGGAGAAGAGAGCCCCACTGGTAATCCGGCTATGGCTAAGAGATCCCATTCCATCTACACCATCAACTGAGGTGAGATCGAGCTCTCTTGCTCGACCTCCTGCCCCATTCATGGTGAAGAGGGAATGGTGACCTCGAAGCATTGTAGTCGTTCCATCACCACCACCACCACCACAGCAGGCTATGGAGATAGCAGTAGCCGAGGGAGGAGGAGACATTACAATTGTTCCCATGGCCATAGATCCTCTTAGGAGTACTACTCCACCCAGATCCAGTGATAGCTAGGAGCATCTTTCTTCTTGTGAGCGTAGCCCTCATAGGGTTAGCTCTCCAGTAGCAGTAGATGTAGATGTCTTTACACCAAGGGTTCCCTCCTTCATGATCGGCAGAATTTGGAAAGTGATATGGCCGTGGATGACACATCTAGGACTCCTCCTTAGAAGAAATATAAAATAAAGAATGATCAAATGATAGGTTGGGGAAGAGGCAGGATTTCTTCGCAGTTTTGGATGATAAACCGATGGCATCTTACTATTGTAGAGATGATCCCTGAGGTTGTTGCATGTATTGGATCGCCAAGACTTTATGCTTGATGGCGAGGGAACAGCGTATAAGAAGGTAGTGGATAGTACCTCCGTACAAGAAAATGACATTAAACTCATGGTTGAGCAGTATGTGAGAGAAGCATTGGCACAAGCCCGAAGAGGATCATTGGTTCCAAAGGGTAGACCCTACCCAGAGGAATTTGATGCCATCCAGTATCGTAAGGGTTGTGCCACCTTCACAAGAACGGTGATAGACAACATCTAAGCGCGCTTTGCTTGCATTGGTGGCGTGATGTTACTATTCTATCTTTTGTCATTTAGCTTAGCGGCATAGCCTTGATTGGTACGAACTCCCCAATAGTTTAGTGAAGAATTTTTTGTTGAGTTGGAGCAACTCTTCATTAAGAGATTTGTTGGAGCAAAGGGTATAGCGATCTCGTTGTGGCTCAACAACACCTTGGTGATTCCCTCATTAATTATATTCTTAGATGGTACAATTAGAGTATAAAATATGAACTGTAGCTATCTGAACAGCATGCCATTGAATTTCTACTTAAGAATATTCATGGCCCAGTCGCCTTCATGCTCAAAGGTTTTACCATCAAGACATTTGAGAAGGTAATCAACAAGGTGGCTAGCTTACAAGGAGAAGCTAAATAATTGCCTTTTTTGAATCAATCAACAAAGTTGAAGCCATAAAAAGCTTATGAGAAGAAACTAGGGGCAGTGATAATAGTAGACAAGGGGAAGTAGCTGGCCAGAGAGTAGTATGAGAGACCTTGAGCTCCACAGTCATCATTTCCACCTCCTCTACCATCGTCTAGGCCATCCTACTAGCCACCACAATAGCCTCCATGGTCATCATCACCTCCTCCTCAGCCAAATTCATAACAACGGTACACATACCCACTGTCAGGTAGCTACCATCCACAAACTCTTATGGATAAACTAAATAAATCATATTCATTTAAGAGGAAGGTAGTTAGGAAAATATTTAAGAATCTTTTAAAGAAACCTGACTTTCAGTTTCCCGAGCTTATAAGGCTGGAGGAAGTGGGCAAGAGCAATGATCTTAACATTTGCCCCTACCACCGCATGCCAGGCCATGTTTTGGAGGATTACTTTACATTCAAGGACTGGCTTGAGCATAGTTACAAGACAGACGCCATAGTCATCCAAAAGGAATACTTAGCGGAACAACAATCTAGTTCCATTAGAGTAATCCTTGGGGATACTTACGATCCTCTCAAAACCAAAGAAGGTTGGGATATCTCCTTATCCTGAACCTCTAAAAAGATTGTATCAAAAATCAAGAGACTTTCTTTGCAGGTGCCTAAGGCAGCTCAAACCTCCAACATCAAGGAAGTTTTGCAAGTTGCCAAAGACAACTTGGGGAAATGGGGAGCTTAGCAGCAGTAGCCCACACCAGCCCGGGATAGCCATGTAGCACAACCATTGGCCGAGCCCAGCCTCTAGTCCATAGTTGTAGCTACTACTTCAGCGAACACTTCTACTTCAGCTAGCTCTTCCTCTAGTAGACATCTTATATCGGTGAATGAGGGCATCAAATTCCTCACCCCACTTATTTTACTAGATTTCTACTATGTACCTCCTTCAAAATCTAAAAAAAAATTAAGGAATAAAGCTCGTTTGAATTACATCTGTGTCACTTCTGATGGGTTGTCTAACTCTACTCTTTTAGAAATCTCTCTAAGTTTAAACAATAATTATAACAACTCTGATCTTCCCTTTTCTGATTTAGAGTTGGACTTTCCTTCTCTGAAAAATATGGATTCACCTCTTGAGATAGACTTAGAATCATCTAATTAGGGTCCCATAGGAGAAGTAGGTGAGTGATGGCGGGTAGAACCTTCCACTAACCTGCCACGAGATCACCAAGTCAACCTCAGGTGGCAGGTTCTACCTAGGGAACCTCAAGATAAGTCATTGGTTTAGATGATCGAGTAGCCCCTCCACATGTTGCTCCACCCTTGGATATGCTTGTGGAGGATCAGCCCAAAGTGAATTACAATGTCCTCTCTCACATAAGAAAGTTGTCATCTAAGTTAAGCATATATTATGCCCTTATCTTATCCAAAGAGATGAGGGAATCATTGATCAATGCTCTTGTTGATCCTGAAATATGCTTAGCTTAGCTGTCCGCTATTGGAGAGGAGGCACATTATTCTAGAGAAGCCCAAGGAGTCACTGACACAGATGAAGATTTTTTACTGGGGGACATGGAGCACAATCGTCCCCTCTACATTACAGTGGACATGGGCAGATTCAGACTCTCTAGGGTTCTTGTTGATCTAGATGCATCGATGAACATTATGAGTTTAAAGACCCTTGCCTACTTGAGGATTGACATCTCTACACTCCGAGGAGATTAGATGATGTTGAGAGGATTCAATGAACAAAGGAGGGCTTTAGGATTCTACCTTTGGAAATAGGTGACTAAAGGCTGAAGTCAAGTCATTGATTCAAATACTTCATTCTTTTGCTTTTACTAGGCTTTGGATACACAGAATAAGATGATTATTTCATCCTCCCTTCACCATTGCATCAAGTTCAAAAGGGATGGAATTGAATACTGTGTCAAAGGAGATGAAAAGCTATTTTCAATCATAGAGGTTGAGATATAGGTGACTAAAAAGACCAAGCCAAGTTTTATATCATTGATTCAAATACTTCATTCACTGCTTTGCTCGGTAGGCTTTGGATACACAGAATAAGATGATTATTTCATCCTCCCTTCACCAGTGCATCAAGTTCAAAAGGGATGGAATTGAATACTGTGTCAAAGGAGATGAAAAGCTATTTTCAATCATAGAGGTTGAGATATAGGAAGATGCGACCTACTATCTTCCTCAAAATATATTTTCTTATGAACTTGATCAAAATTTAAAATAAAAAAAAGAAAAAGAAAAATAAGCAAAAAAAGTAAAAGAAAAGAAAAATAAAAGTTCAAGTGAATAAGAAAATGGCATTAAGGAAGAAGTAGAGCTGTATGTCACATTCCACCCATAGTTCATTCCATCATATGGACATATGAGTAGGATGATTCAACCTCCACCAAGAGGAGGCAAAGAGGCGTTCAGTGGAAGACCCTGGTTGGCCACCACATGGGTTATGTTAGTTCCTAGAGTACCTCTACTATTCACATAGACTTGGAATCCACCAAAGGATGAGTCTAATGTGATTAGCATAATACCAACCCTCGGTTTCATTGAGGTGACACTCGAGCACAAAGGATGAAGACCAGCCTCCAAGCAAAGCAATGTATTCAATCAAGTTTATGTAAACTATCGCAAGAGTTAGAACCTTAGTTCTAACCTCACTTTCCTCTCAAAAAGTTGAAGGTTTAGTAGTTAAAGAAGCCCCTAAGTCTTCCATTGATGCGAAGTCGAAGAGATTCCTATTGGGATCATCATTCTCAAGTACAGAAGTGGATGTAGAACTTGAGAAAAATTCATATAAATAATTAATGGATTTGCATTTTGATTGGTACTCGCCTTGTGTTCTTAATCTTGCAAAAAAAGGTTTGATTCTTTATGCATAGGTCAGAATACTTTGAAAAGCTATGGAAAAATAGAGGCAAGGATGAACAATCAAGATCAAGACTAGGATTTGGTACAATGGGTCCTGTTGATGACGATGATTACTGTTTAGTTATTATCAATCATCTAGAATCTGATAAGTTCTTCTCAAACCGCACTAGCTCTTATGAGGATGTGTGTTTAGAAACTTTAGATGATCGAGATGATCTCCAAATCAAAGATATACCACTAGAATTCAAAGAAGAAATCCATTCAACAATTGACAAGCTTAAAGAAATCAACCTCAGGACAGAAGAAAATTTACGCCCGACATACATCAGTTCATTACTGAATGAAGAAGAAACCAATGACTTAGTTGGGCTATTGATTGATTTTAAGGGCTGCTTTGCATGAAGCTATGAAGAAATGCTCGGATTATCTCCTGATATAGCAATCTACAAACTAGCAATAGATCCTGACGTTAATCCTATCAAGCAAGCTTGTAGACTCATGCGATTAGAATCGAACAACATGTCATTTCTAAAGTCAAGAAACTGGTCGATGCTAGTTTCATCAGGGAAAAAAAATACCTACTTGGTTAGCTAGTATCGTCAAAGCTAAGAAAATGAATGGCCAAATTCACATATGCATCAATTTCGTGGACTTAAATAAGGCATGTCCTAAGGATGAGTTTCCTTCCTATACCGAATTAATGGTGGACATCCTCATCTCATGCAATATTCTCCTTCATGGATGGGTCATCTGCTACAACCAAATCAAGATGGCCAGGATGAAAGAAACACTACTTTTGAACCCCGAATCTATTGTTATATAAGGTCATGCCTTTACCTTAAAATGTCGGTACATACCAATGACTTAGATCTTCAATGAACTCATTCATCATCAAGTTGAATGCTATGTTGATGATCTAGTAGTCAAAAAGAAAAGGAAGACCATATCTTTGACTTGAGAGTAGTTTTGAATGGTTAAGATAATATAACCTCAAAATGAATCCAAAGTGTGCATTTGAGTAGCTTCGTGGAAGTTCCTTGGGTTTGTTGTCCCAATAGAATAGAAATAGATCTAGAAAGATAAAAAGCTATCTTAGAAATGCACCTAAAAAGTTTAACTCAACTTAGATCTTTCCAAGGGAGTTGATATCTAAGATGCTTTATCTCCTATCGTGGGAGATGCAAACCATTTTCAGCACTTGTCAAAAGGATGCCAAGTTCAAATGGGATGACAAGTGCATGCCTTTGAAGATATCAAGCAAGATTTGGTGAAGCCGCCTTCTAACCCTATCCCGTGCGGCCACTCATCCTCTACACCGCATTGATGACTCTTGGCTTGTTGGCCAATAATGACAAAGGGAAGGAGAGTGCTCTACTACTCCTTGTCATCCGATCCTCAAGTAACTACCCACCTATTAAGAAACATTGCCTAGTTTTAATCTTTGCGCCCCAAAAGCTATGACACTATATGCTTTCTCATAAAGTGAACTTAATTTCAAGAATCAACCCACTGCAACATCTCATGACACGGCCAAAACTATATGGACATTTGAAACGTTGGTCCATGATTCTCTCATAGTTTGATATCATATTCATACCCCTCTATATGGTGAAAGGATAAGAACTAATAGATTTCTTAGCAAGACACCCACTTCCGATTCCCGCTAGTGATGATCTCCCAATGAACAAATCATGAACTTAGGGAGGTTGACAATCACCATTGGGAGATGTATTTTGATGGTGTGGCTTTCATAAAGGAGAAGAACCATGATCTACTCTTCCGTGAAAGGTAGGGTAGAATAGTTCTCTTAACTGACTGATGTGATGAGATTCTCATACTATCTCTCCAATCCCTGCACCAACAATGAAGCTGAGTATGAGGCTTTGATTATCGATCTAGAGTTAGCCATTATAGTGTGTGTCAAGAGCATCAACATCTATGGGGATTCCCAGTTGGTCATGAACCAGATTGTCGGGTCCTATAAAGTTCTTAAACCCAAGCTTCTTCATTACCACAAATACACCATGAAGCTGTTGGCCCAAATTCCTAAGGTCACCATCTACAAGGTCCCTCGAGGAGAGAATGTAGTAGCAGATGCTTTGGCCAAACTTGCCAAAGAATTGACATGTTTGGAAGATGAGTCCATTTCAATAAGGGTCCAAAATAGACAAGTCCTATCCCTTATTGATGCTAAACTCATCGAGACTTTGAAGGGGAGGTTGTTGCCAATAAGGACAAGGAGTCGGATTGGAGGCAACCGCTCATAGATTACTTGAATACCCAAACTACCTCAAGAGAAATCACAAGCCCATCATGAAGAGAGCTCTCTCCTATGCTCGTGGATGGCACCTCAGATGGTCCTTGATCAAATGTGGTTACATTGTTTGGCCCATGTGAGTGCATTTAGGTCTATGCAGAGTGCATCAATTCAGCCTGAAGATGAAAGCAAAGATTAAAAGACTAGGATTCTACTAGCCTTTGATGATCACAGACTATATAAATGTGGCTAGAAGATGCCATTAGTGTCAGGTACATGGTATGGTCCTACATCAACCACCCAACATTCTACACCCTACATTGGCCTCATGGCCATTTGAGTGTTGGGGTACCAATATTGTGGGTCCTATCGATCCTCCTTCTTCCAAGGGTCATCGTTCATCTTAGCTGCCACTGACTACTTTTCCAAGTGTAAGCAATCCCACTCGAGAGGTCACACCAAAGATGTGCTCTTTTTGGAACCATATTATATATAGGTTTGGGGTGCCTCAAAGAATTATATTTGATAATGGTACTGCATTCAAGAGCACCAAGATCAACAGCTTCTCCAGAAGAAACGATATAGATTAGAGATACTCCACCATCTACTACCCTAGAGCAAATGGCCTAGAAGAAGCATTCAACAAAAATCTCATTCAGATACTAAAGAAGACTCTTGATGACAATAAATGATAATAGCATGAGCAGTTAGTTGAAGCTTTGTGCATATACCGCACGACATACAGAACTCTAACTCGATCTACCCCGCTCTCTTTAGTGTATGGATCTGAATTCATTCTACCATTAGAAGTTAAACTCCCATTACTAAGGATAGCAATGAGTAATCAAATCACTATAGAGCAGAATGCCAAGTTGGGGTTAGAAGAGCTTGAAGGTTTGGAGGAGAGATGCCTACGGGCGTGCCAGATCCTCAAGTTATACAAAGCCAAAATGATTCAAGTCACAATAAGCTGGTCCACCCTAGAACTTTTCAAGTTGGAGAACTTGTCTTACTTCTAAGGAGACCAATTGTTGCCCATCAAAAATTGGGAAGCAAGTTTGAACCCACTTGGGAAGGCCCCTTTTGTCATAGAAAGGCCTACCAAGGAGGATCTTATCGCTTATTGATTGTAAAAGGGGAACACTGATTTCCATGGGCTCTATTTGAAGAAATATTACCCATAAAATATGTTTGAAAATAATTATCATCAAAAGAACAAAATTCCAATTCATCAAAATCTTCTCTTCTTTTAGAGCGTTGTTTGCTTATTTTGTGAATCCACCACGATGTGTTTAGGATAGGTGTGAGAGAACTTAAGAGGCATCCTGTCCCTCTTTCACAACACGAACACAATTAAACATAATTCCCCAAATGCTACTAGAATAGGTGTGAGAGAACCCAAGAGGCATCCTATTTTGACTAACACAACTAAGTTAAGTGTAAAAGAACTCAAGCGACATCCTTTCTTGGTGGGATCACAACTTCCATTCATGGAACCATTTCATCAAATTCTTTAACATGTTTAGAATAGGTGTAAGAGAACCCAAGAGGCATCCTATTCCCTTTAGTACAAGCACAAAATTAAACACATATCTTTTGTCTCAGCCTATTTTTGATGTCGGAGCAAGCCCCCCCGTGACACTCACTCACTAGCTGCTCTAGGTTGAGTTAATACATGCTTGCTAGTATCACCCTGGTCACTTGTCCTGGATGTGAGTCCCCACTTTCTTCCCGACTTGACCATTACAAACCAATGAGCGCCTTAGTAGGTTCAGCCAACCAAGTAAGTTACCTCATGTTGATTTTTTAAGAAGAAGTCCCATGCTTTCTTCTTGAACTAACCACCATACATGACTAGGTTGATATTTGAGGTTTAGGATAAGTCCCCAGGCTCCTTTCCTCTTGACTACTTTGAGTTGATCTAAGTCTCCCAAAATTTCAAGAGCCTAGGTCGATAGCATGTCAAAGACTATCCCGGCAACCGCTTAGTAAGGAGGATGTGTCCCCAAGCTTTCTTCCGACATTGCAAAATGAGCACCTTAGTTGGTTGATGTTCGCTATGCCGACAATGACTCCTGGATACACCTCTGATGTGAGTCCCACTTTCTCCTTGAGTCATCAATACCTATGCAAATTATCTTCTCCGTGGTTTTGGAGACTAGTGACTCCTCCAGGCACTCTATTTGGATCATTCTTGCATCCCCATTTAGACACCAGGTTACTTTTGGATTGGAGGTCCCCTTTCCTGTGGTTGGAGAATGTCACGGATGCACAGATGGTTCAAAGAAAGTTTAGGTGAATATAAGCTCCTTCTCAATATGACCCCTCACAAACTAATAGGGTCCATGATAAACTAACAAAATAAACAAATAAATTAATCCACTTGTGGATTAGGAATTCAAGTCCCCCCCAAGTGCATCCTATCTTTAAGATAGTCACAGAACTCCCTATAAGAATTTCGACAACACTGTTGAGATAAGTCCCAGTCAAGACTCTCAGAGTCACCCCAGTCGTTCAATCTATTTTCAAGAAAGTTACCCAGTAGTCATTTCACTTTGGAAGATAAAAGTCAACTACACATTCTTTCTAGCATGACTGTCAACTGACGGACAGCCCTATGTCTGGTCAACGTGTTACCTCGCTAATGTGTCTCCCCAGTGGTCTTTCATTCAGGAAAGATGTGAGTCCCTGTGCTTTCTTCCCTAAATTAACCATTGTAAATCGAAAGTCACCCCTTTGGTTGGATAGATTTCCCCTTGTCTTGGAAACTACTCCCTTTGGATTGGTAAATCTGTGTTAGATCAAGGCCTACATGGCCCTTACTAAGTACAGTCCATCACAAACTGATGGGATCCATCAAAATAAATAAATAAATAATAAAATTAACCTTGACTATCTTTGAGCTGATTTAAGTCCCCCCAATGGCATTCACTCAATAATTGGTCGGGTTAATTTATTGCACAAGCAACCCATCACCCCAAGTGGTTCTTATTTTGGAAGATGTGAGTCCCCGCACTTCTTCTTAACTTGACCATTGCAAATCTAAAAGGCACCCCTTTGGTTGGATAGTCCTACATGTGGTTGGTAGACTACCCTTTGGATTGGTAAAATAAGGCCAACATGGCCCCTACTCAGTGCAATCCATCGCAAGCCAATGGGATCCATCAAATACAATTAAAAAAATGAAACTAATTTTGACTATCTTTGAGCCGATCTAAGTCCCCCAGCAGCATTCACTCAATAGTCCCAGGTTGGGTTGAATTCATTGTGTTACCAACTGATCACCCCAGTAACTGATCCTTACTTTGGAAGATGTAAGTCTATTGCATTTTCTTCCTAGTATAGCTGCTGCACACCAAAAGGTAACCCATTTGGTTGGATAGTCTTACTCTATGGTTGGTAGACTACCCCTTTGAATTGATAAATCTGTGTTAGACCAAGGCCAACATGACCCCTACTCAGAGCAATCTATCACAAACCAACAGGGTCCATCTCAAAATCTAAAAATTTAAAAATTTAAAATAAATCAACCAACTTCCCTAGTGGAGTCAAACTAAATAAATAAAATAAAGTCAATCAACCTCCCCTGGAGTCAATCAATAATCAAATCAAATCAATCAAATCATCCTTCCTGTGAGATGCAAGTCTTTCTGCTCAAATCAATTCTAATCAACATTTCAAACTCTTATCCCAATGGATGACTTGAATTTGCTCCTCTAATGGAGAGTTTACATTTTCATCCCTAGTGGAGCACTAAATCCTAAATCAACAAATCAAATCAAATTTCTCCCTTGCAAGGCTCAAAATCAAATCAAACCTTTCATCCCCTGGTGGATGACTTGAACCTTTTCCCTTAATGGAAGGTTCACATACTCAATCCCTAGTGGATTTCTCCTTCACTCTCTTGTGTTGTTGACATGAGTAGAGTCACATTGCACTAAGCTCTTCATTCCTTCTACACCTTGAGTTGGGAGTAGATTGTTTCTGTTAGCGCTGGTGATCATTCGGTGTTGTTGATTATCTCGGTCAATACAAATACATGTGGTATGCCTTGTTAGTCACGCCACACCAATTGGGCGCCCTTTGTTGATCTCATTTTTAGAATGAGCTCTCAACCTCTCCATCTTAGACATAGGATTTCTCTTAGACACTAAGAGTTCCTTAGTCTTAAGACACTTCTAGTTATTAGGTGAACACTTAACCTAATCCTAGAGAATTAGAAGAGTTAGCCATAGGAATAGGTCATGCCTTAGGGGTGTTAGAAAAACTTACCTACCCCATAGCTTGAACCAAATCCTTACTTCCTTCTTTCAAGCCAAACTCCAAATCCAAACTAACTTCAAACTCAAATCAATTCCAACTTAATTAATTTTCTCAAATCAATTCCAAATCAAAATCTTAAATCAATTCCAACTTAATTGATTTTTCTCAAATCCAAACAAATTTCAAATTCAAATCAAACTATAAATCCAAAACCTTTCTAAGCCATTTTGATTTCATCTTATGGACTTAACTCATATCAAATTCAAATCACTTCAAATTCAAACGATTATCTCATAACCCATTTATGTTCTCATCTATATTTACAAATATAAATGAAATATAAATTCAAGTAACCAAAACCAAATCTAAAACTCAAGTCCAAATCTAAAATCTTTCCTTAAGTCACTTTGATTTCATCTTTTGGACTTAGCTCAAATCAAATTCAAATCACTTCAAATTCAAAATATTTTCTCATAAAATATTTATATTCTCATTTATATTCACAAATATAAATGAAATATAAATTCAAATAATCAAACTAAATTCAAAACTCAAACCCAAATCTAACCTAAAACCAACCTATACCCTTTCAAGTCAAATTCTTGAACTTAGCCAAATCAAACTCAAATCAATCCAAACCCTTGGATTTTCTTTATGATTCAATCAATCCTTCAATCATGAATCCAAATATAAACATAAACTTCAATCATCAAACCAAAACTAAATTCAAAACTCAAACCCAAATCAAACCCATGTTCATCCTTTGAACTTGAAATTGTCAAATGAATCAAAACCCATTTGACTCCAAATCACTTGCAAATGGATTTATATTTCAATCATAAGTCCATATGTGAGTTCAACCAAACTTGAATCAAGCCTTGATCAAGTCAATTGACCCACTTAGGCTCACTTGACCCAAAGTGACCTAAAGTACCTTTTTGAGCCAAATTCTAATCCTACCAAATTGGATTGAACTAAGCCCATCTAAGCCTCACATTGTGAGCAACAATCATCATAAGATGATCAATCACTCAAATTGGGTCAAACCAAGTCAAACCTAACCTTGACCAAGTCAACACTTAACCCAAATGAAACTTAAACTAGCCAAAATCCACCATAGGCCAAATTGATTGAAACCATTGATCAAAATCAATTCATGATCAATGATTGGACCTGACCAAGTCATCATTTGAGCCAAACCTAGCCTGATTGGCCACTTGACCCAAGTTGACCCATGTTAACCTAAAAAGTCAAAATGCGTCAAATCTTGATCTAAGCCAAATTGATTGCAACCAATAGGTTAAATTCATTCTAAATCATTTGTTGAACTTGACCAAAGCCTCAATTGGACAACTAGACCTAACCTAGCCTAATATACCATGAATCCAACTTGACCTAAAAGGTCAAATCAAGCCATGGAGGATGGACGACCTCCATCTCCCGCAGGCGAGGGCAAGGATGAATCATGGACCATCCATCCCACGTGTTTTGGATGGACAATCCTGATTAAAACACGTTAGATCCAGTGATTAATCCTTTAGAAACTGTGGGATTTATCTCAACCATAATGCTCTTTGGATCGATAATCAAAAGTCATGTAGCACCGCCGCTAACCGAAGCATTTGATTTGATTCATTTAAATAACCCACATGGAAAGCACATGTCAAATGGTCCAGCACTGGCTGGGATTAGTTATATAATTAGAGGATTCAATTATCCTTTAATCACAAAAACGTCAAAAATAAATAACTAAATATAGAAAAATCCAAAAAATGCAAACTCAACTTCATTTTAAAGATAATTAAAGGGGGAATAATATAAAATTATTTGTGATTGATTTTAAACACTATATTTTGGTCAATTTAGATTTTATTGGGAATATAATTATGTTAATTATTTTCTAATTATTTTAATAATTAAATCCAAACTTCTCAAGTATGTTAAATGGGATGACTCTATCTCCCCTAATTTTCTTTGAATTTATTATTATTTTAATTAGGGTAATTGATTGATTCATTCTTAATTACTCTATTAATTAATTAAGTGATTAATTAATCTATTAAACAGTGATAAATCCTATAATTGGGAGTGCTAATCATTATGAAATATTGAAGGGACATAGGGAATGAGATTTGGATTCTTTTTCCAATATCTTCTCTCTAAGTTCACTCCATTTGGAAAACATTTAATCAAGTTTCATTTAATGGCTTAATCACTTCATTAATAAACTCAATTAATCAAAATTCAAAATTAAAGCATTCTAGGACTTAATCAATCTCATTCTTGGGTAGATACTTAGGTGTTCAATAACCTAAGTGTCTTTTAAGGAAATCATATACAACCCACATGTGTGGGAAGGTTATGAAAGTACTTAATTAAACCCTTTTAGCTTAATTAATTAATAATTGTGAGCCAATTGAATTAGGCCCATTTATTTCTTAGGAGCATTGTTAATTTAAATTCCATATGGTTGTATATCATATGTTGGCTCATAATTGTTTGAATAATTATGTTAAGGAGGTGTAGGTAAGAGGTAATTAATTCATTTAATTCACACCTTAACCTAAAAAAAATATAAAATCAACTTAATGGTTCTAAAATTTAAACTAAATCAACTCACATATGAGGGGAATGGGTTAGACTAGAAACACTTTCATATTTCCTAAATCAAACTCAAAACAAAATAAAAATCTCTTTAAGAAATTTTGATTCTCTTTAAATGATCTTATTTCATAGATTATCTTAGGAATTAATTAAGGTGAATGAAGTTACATGCTTACATCACTTTATTTCTTTTCAAGCATGCTAAATGGTGTATGTCATATAAAATCATGCATTCATATCTTTTTGAAAAATCAAATAAATGAAATATTTCCTTTATGTCAAATTGCATGTTTTGGCTAAAGTAAGAATATGAATGCCTATTATCACTATTAAATTAAAATTTATTTTCAAAACTTATAAATCAAAGACTATAAATGAATGCATGCTACTTCTAAGTATTTATAAGCATGCATGTGAATATAGCTTGAAATGTGTTATGTGGTTTTTCTTCTTTTTTCTTAACATGGTTTGTATAGGATTTGCAAAGTGTATAGTTCATTTGAAAAAAAAAAACATAACACTTGCTTAAATTTATTTCTATGCACTCCCATTCATGAATTAAGAAGGATCTTCATATTGCACATATAAATTAAACACTAATAAATCAAACAAACAAATAAAAAACCTTTTCCATGATTCTTTTTCCATTCATTTATTTTTACACATCCACATGTATTTAAGAAGAGTGGTATATTAGTCTAGACACCCCAGGATTGTGAGGCTTTAAATAGCCCCAAGTAAGTCTTGTACCTTACACCCGTGGTGTAAAAAATAATGGCGTTGCATTTACTTATGTCTTTTGTACATGTAAATGTGCATTTGATTAATGGATAAAAGAATCCCTTTCTTTTCTACTTAATAAAATCATGCATCATGAAACATCCAAATTTTCTTAAGTAACATCTCTTAGCACTCATCATCAAGGTGTGCTAAATATTTACACTTGCATGTATAGATATGCTTAGGATCATTTCATGTGCATGATACACATGTTGGAAAGAAATAAAGAGTTATGTGTTTTTGTGATAGGTATTCACTTTAATTAATCTTTAAATAATTTTCTTATTTGAATGGGTTTATTTAGAATAAATCCAAACTTAGGATTAATTAAAACACCTAATAAAATATTCAGTAAAGATAAATCACTAATAAATCTATCTTAGAAATTACTTAAGGTTGGGAGGAACGAGAAGTTCTCTTCTCTTTCTCTCTCTTTACAATACTTAGTAATTAAGTGTAGGTTCATTCAAACCAAATAAAATCATCAAATAAAATTAATTAATAAACTAAATCACTTAAATGAAATAACCCTCTAAGTTGAAACCTCTCACACTTAGAAAACTTCACCTTAAAGCCTAGTTAAGACATACCACACAAGCCTTAAGTGGCACACACATTAGGATAATTCACCATTTCTAGCTCTATGTTAGGGAGGTGCATGGTTTGATGCCTGATTTGGTTTGGTGATGTAATATTTTAGTCTGGATGTTAGGGTGTATGTGTGTAGACTAGATGATAGGATGATTTTAGTCTAATCATTATCTTTTGCAGGGTGTTATAATAAAAATATAAATTTTTTTGCTATGCAGGTTGCTTATACACCTAATCATAATCAAAATAGGTCAGGTGGACTTGGTTACCCATGTGTGGGGTTCTAAGTCTAATTTATCCATATACATGCTTGCGATTGTGTGGTTTGTTTAAATAATCTCTATTTAAAGGTTTAGTTAGATTTACTTTCCTTTTCTCATGTAATTTTGCAATTAGGATTTGGAATAAATGTTATGGGAGATTAGGATGAACATTGGTCATAAGATTATGTCTTATGCACCATGTGAAGCCTTGGAGCAAACATATCCCAACCAACCAAAGAAGGAATGAAAGAAGAAAGGAGAAAGAAAGAAAGAAAGAAAAAGAAGAACGAAGAATGAAGACTCCGATAACATGAATTCCATTTTGATTGTAATTAATTCATTTATAATCTGGGTTGTATAAGGGTAGAGCTCCACTAATTTTTTTCGTTCAGGTGCTCAACCACATAGGGCATTTTATTTATTTGTGCTAGCTTTATAAATTATTTGATATTTGTTTAGCTTGTGCATTAAGATGGCATAATTTTTTTAGTTTATTCCTTGCTTTGATGAATGGCCTGGATGCGATTATGCTCTTAGAGAAAAGTAAATTTTCTATCTAATTAATTAACTCAAAACTAAAAATTAACAACTCATAACCTCACATAAAGTTGAGGTTATAAATCAAGATAAAAGATTTAGCAACCCCTTAGTTGGAAGTTATATGTTTTCACATCATGCATAAAAAGCATCTTGCTTCACTCTTATTTATGGAGTGCTTCCACCTTTGCTAGGGAGCTTGGCTTGACCTTTGAGAGCCATGGTGAAACACATCTCATTCTTGCTGATTTTGGCCCATAACTAATTTCTTATGCATTAGGCATATGAATCTCATAGCATGTGTCAAATAAATTATCTAAAAATGAAAATAAAATATAATAAAATTTGCATTAGATTTAAGTCATCACTCATCCATACATGATCTAGTCTCTTAGGGAGTGTGTTTAAGGACTTAGTCTCTTTCTAAATAAACAACAACTTTGTTATCTTGCAAATGCATAAGACTTGCTTTCATGAATTTAAAATCTTATGAGGAGTTAATTGGCAGCCACCCCCAGGTGATTGTAAGTCCAATAGTTGGATGATTTATCTTCTCTTATGGAGGTAAACTATATGCCCATTTTTGCCTTAGATTTATGTCGTGCTTTGGCCCTCGCCAAACTTCCTAGATTTAGGTTCTGAGGTTGCTGCTTCCCTTTGCAGGCTACAAGCATAAATCATTATCTCTTAGGCATTTTCATGATCTTGTATCATGGAATTATAAGTCTTAGATTTCTAATAAAAATTCAAATCAAACAAATAATTCTCTTCAAATTCAAAAATTTAAAGCCCAACCATAGAATAGTTTGGGATATTCGCTGGGTCTCATAACATCATGAGCATCTCCTACTTATTTCTCTTTGGTTTCGATAATAACTCCCTCATCTTGATCAATCCCACTTGATCTTCCAAACTAACCAATTGAATGATAGTCTTATCTTTAAAATCTTTGCAGACAATGATCATTTACCTTAATCGAGAGTATTCCTAAGGAATCTTATTCCTTATAATGTAATTAACTATAGGGGCTTGCCTCCATAGGAAACTTAACGAAACCAATTTAAAATAAATCATACTTTACCTTTCATGTAAAGTAGAGGAAGAATCTTTAGTACATACAAAGACCCATAGTCCTTAGGAGTCCTTATTAAGGTGATTAGGTCTGTTGTAGGGTGATGACTTCTGTCTCTCAAGATAGTACATCATTCCTTAATGTCGTACTCGACCACCCTAATGTGAACATCTGTGGATCTACGTGGTGTCCAACATAAGAAGTGTATCTTTGCTCTTCATTTATTTTTCTCAAAAAGATAGATGAAGAATGAAGATAAAAATTCACCACAATGATTTCATATGGCAAGCAATATTTAGCATGATTGAAAATAAATAAAGAAATATAAGCACATGATTTCATTCATCCTAATTAATTCCTAAGGATAATCACATTCAATAAGCCTATATAAAATAAACTAAAATTCTTTAAAGTCATTTTTTACTTTGAGTTTGATTTGGTTTAGGAAATATGAAAGATGTTTGTTAATCCTAACCCAATTCCCCATATGTGAATTAATTTGGTTTAATGAAGAATATTTAAGTTGATTTTATGTTTTAATTAGTTTAAGGTATGAATTAAGTGAAATAATTAAACCTTACCGATATCATAATAAGTTAATTAACTATTTAAAAATAAGTCAATATGATGTGCAATCATATGAAATGTAAATTTGCAATGCTCCTAAAAAATAAAATGGGCCTAATGCAATTCACTTATAATTAATGGTTAATTAAGCTTAAGGGATCTCACTTAATTACTTTTATGATTTTCTCACACATGTGAGCCAACCATAATTTTATCATCTCTCACTTTGGGTTATTGAATACCCAAAGAACGACCCAAGGTTAATTAAGGGTTGCTTAAGTGTGGATGAATTTCTTTTTTTAATTTTAATTTCGTTAAGCCTTTAATTAATTGATTAAACACTTTGGCTATGTTTTAATTTAAATGATGGAATTAACTTATGGGAAAGGATCACGGGCAAGGCCCCAATCCTAATCCTTAAATCATTTTTAATATTCAATTAAATTTTAATTTTCTTATCTTGAAGATTAATCACTTAATTAATTAATTAATCATTCCATTAACCATTAATTAATTTGATTTTTAAAGGTAAAGAAAACTTAAGAAATGAATTAGGAAAAGTATCTCCATTCACATCCCCTACATTATCTTACAGTTCAATAGAGGTAATTAGGTTTAAATGATTAATCTAGTTACTGTTCATTAATTAATTATGATTAATTAGATTAAGAGAGTGATTAGGATTAATCAAGTGATTTTTCTAATTAAGTAATCAATAAAATCCAAAAAAAATAGAGAGGTAGAGGTCATCCCTAAAGATCCACAAAAAATTGAGATTAATTGAGTATTTAATTAAGGTGTAATTAAGCTAATTATATTTTTGATTAAACCTTAATTAAGCTAAAATCACTGTTCAAAATTAATTAATAATAATTTTCCTAGATTCTACTCTGAAATATCTTCAAAATGAACCAAAGTTTATATATTTTTTAGATTTTTCTACAATTAGTTATGATTTTAGGAAGTTTCAGGATTAAAAACTAATTAATTAGCTCTAATTAAAGCTTTAATCCTGTCGGGCCACATGGCGGCTGACGCGATGCAGTTTTCATGTGGCACGATCGATTGGCTATTTAAGTAGTCACATTCGCGCACTAACTCAGCAGGTGACAGACGTGCTTTCTCCGCAGATCGTCGGTCTTCGAACGACCACGATTCAATCCGCGGGTTAAGGATGAAAACAACAGGGATCTACTGTGATCTAATCACAGCTGTCCATTCCAATCACGCAGAACATATGATGTATGATCTTCCTTCTTTACGAGTGGTGAAAGATGAGCACCATCCATCTTTCCCTGTTCGATTCGAGCTCACCCAAGCTCAGATTGGGATCAAATCGATCCTACACCTTTAGAAGGAGGAGATGCACATTCAATGTCAAATTCACATGGGATTTGAATTTACTTCACAAAAGACCAACCCATTTTTTCATACAAGGCTCGATTTGCAAAATTTCCTCACCGAGCTAATGCCCAACGGTGGGTCATTGGAGGTAGCTTCACCTAGTTGAGGTGAGGCCCTGTTGAAGAAGTTCGGGCTTGATTTGGTGTGGAATGCTCTGTGGACCAAGCTCCCCTCCTTTAGCATTCAATCTTGATGGAACTCACTCCTCCCACGGAAAGGAAGCTTGGAAATTAGTTCATTTGTGCTTGAATAGGTATGGTGATGGTGCAGCTAAGAAGAATTTGGGTTTGATTAAGAAACGAGGGAGTATGGATCGAGATTGCCCTCCCTTCTTTTGGCTTTGCACGGGAATGGAAATCCAAATTTTGGAGCCCTTGAAAGGCTTGGAATCACTCTCTCATGTTTTGAAAATGTCTCACAGACTCAAAGCTTTTGAATGCCTTCCAAATCGTGCTCAAATTGAGGGGGTATGCCCCTTGTTGACCTCACTTAACCTAATCCTAGAGACTTAGAAGAGTATGCCATAGGGATAGGTTGTGCCGTAGAGATTTAGGAAGACTTGCCTACCCTATAGCCCAAACCCAATCCTTGCTTCCTTCCTTGAAACCAAACCTCAAATTCAAATTCAAATTCCAAAATCAAATCCAACTATCAATGATTGAAATTCATCACCAAATTCAAACTCCAAATCCCTTCCTAGGCCCTTTGATTTTATCTTATGGACTTAGCCTTAACCAAATCCATATCAACCCCAACACAATTGATTTTCTCAATTATCAAATCCAATCTCAAATCAAATTCCAAACCATAAATCAATTCCAAATTCCAAATGATTGAAATCCATGATCAACTCCAAATTCCAAATTCCAAGAATATCTTCCTAAGCCAAATGAACCACACTCATGTGCTTATACAAAACTCCTTCAAATCAACTCAAACTTGGTTGATTTCTTTATAAATCATTCATTCCTTCATTTATACTCATAAATATAAAAGAAACCCACCCTCCAATGACCAAAAAGAAATCAAACCAAATAAAATCCTAAATTATCCCTTTCCCCATCCCTTAATTAATTAATTCCAAATTACTCTAAACTCAAGTGATTTCATGACCTATATATCTTTATATTCACAAATATAAATGAAATATAAATTCAAATGACCGAAACCAAGCTCAAACCAAATCAAATTCTCAATCTTAGCCCCTTTAGCCAAACTTTTGAACTTGGCTAAATGAAACACAAATCAACTCAAAATTCATGAATTTCTTCATGATTCAATCATTTCTTCATTGATCCAAATATAAATATAAACCACCATTATCAAACCAAAACCAAGTCAACCCAAATCAAGCCCAAGTTGACCCTTTTGACTTGAAATTATCATATGATCGAAAACCCACTTGGCTCTAAACCAATTACAATTGGATTTATATTTCAATCCTAAGTCCATATATGAGTTTGATTAAACTCAAATCAAGCCTTGATCAAGCCAATTGACCCATTTAGGCTCACTTAACCCAAAGTGGCCTAAAGAATCTTTTTGAGCCAAGTTCTAATCCAACCCAAATTAGATTGAACTAAGCCCATCTAAACTTCAATCATGATCAACAATCATCATGGGGTGATCAACCATCTTGAATTGGGTCAAACCAAGTCAAACATTGCTTTTGACCAAGTCAACATTTAGCCCAAATGAAATCCAAACTAGCCAAAACCCACCATATGACAAATTGATTGAAACCATTGACCCCAAACCCATTCATAATCAATAATTAACATGGCCAAGTCATCAATTGAGCCAAACCAAGCCTAATTGGACACTTGACCTAAGTTGACCCAAATTGGCCTAAAAAGCTAAAATGGGTCAAATCATGCTTTAACCCAAATTGATTACAACCAATGGCTCAAGTTCATCTCAAATCACTTATTGAACTTGACCAAAGCCATGATTGAGCCCAAGTTGACCAATCGGTCAACTTGACCCAACATAGCCCAAATTGACCTAAAAGTTTAAATTGATAAAAATTTAAATTAATTTTAAATTAAGCCAAACCAAAGCCTGCAATCATTTTAATCAACCAATTGAACTTGACTCAACACCTAACCCAAGCCAATTTGGCCAAATTGGCCAAATGGTCAACTTGACCAACATGACCCTTTTGAATCCAAATGAGTCAAATTCAAACCTAAGCCAAACCATATCAAATTAGTCACACCAAAACATTCCAAATCATGATTTAGACCTAACCCAAGCTTTAGTTTGACCTAATTTGGCCAATTGGTCAACCCAACCCAATGTGAACCCAATTGAACCCTTTTCCTAAATTGAGCTAAACCACTTCAAGCCACCTTATGGAATCCCTTTGGCTGATCAAACCCACTCCACATCAGCCCCAAAGCACCCTCAAATCTACCTAAACTCATTTGAAACCAAGCCAAATGGGATTGACCAATGTCCAAAGCCATTTGCACTAGATCCTTACCATAAGCAGCAAAGTCCACTTTGTTATCTCCATAAGAGCCATCAAGATGCCAAATGAAGCATTCCTAGAGTTTCCTAGCCCACTCGAAACCCCCCTAGCCTTTGCCATGGACCAAATGATCCATGCTTCTTCCTTCTAATCCATGGCCGAACCCATGGACACAAGGAAGAACAATGCCACCCCACCACTCCATATCTCCCTTGGAGCTCCTACCACTGCTTTAACCAACCCAGGAGAGCCACATGGCACTGATGGTGACACCTTTGACAGCCCGATGATGGCCAATCAATGGGATTTATGAATTCAATTTTGCCCATCCACCTAACTTAATTGAGGGATATACTCCCTCAATTTGAGTAGGGAATGAGACCAATTGCATTCTCTAAGTCTCCAAGTTCTTTTTGAACTCCCTCAGAGCAAATTCAAGGATCCCCAACCTTTCCTTGATCATCCATTACCATTCCCGTGCGTAAACTGAAATATGACACCCTTCCCTCAAGAAAAACACCCTCTCCACTAAACCAAATCCAAATTCCTTGCACCCACACCATCCTCATACCAAATCAAAGCCAACCAAACCATTTCCAAGACTTCCAAAGCACCAGAGGTGTGAGTTCGATTGAAGACGAAGCGTGCGCATGCATGGATTGGTCAACCGAGCACCCTAGGCCAAATTGAGCTTGGACTTCTTGTTGACCTCATTTTTAGAATGAGCTCTTAACCCCTCTATCTTAGACATAGGACTCCTCTTAGATATTAAGTGTTCCTTACTCTTAAGATACTTCTAGTGATTAGGTGAACATTTAACCTAACCTTAGAGACTTAGAAGAGTTAGCCATAGGGATAGGTCATGCCTTAGGGGTGTTACAAAAATTTTCCTATCCTATTGCTTGAACCAAATCCTCACTTCCTTCTTTCAAGTCAAACTCCAAATTCAAATCAACCTTAAACTCAAATCAACTTAAATTCCAAAACAAACCTCAAATCAATTCCAAATGATTGAAACCCATGATTGAATTCAAATTCTAAAATCTTTCCTAAGTCCCTTTGATCCCATCTATGGACTTAGCTCAAATAAAATCCAAATCAATTCAAACTCAAGAGATTTTCTCATAACCCATTTATATTCTCATTTATAGTTACAAATATAAATGAAATATAAATTCAAATACCCAAAACTAAATTCAAAACTCAAATCCAAATTCAACCAAAATTTAACCTAAGCCTTTCCCATCAAATTCTTGAACTTAGCCAAATCAAACTCAAATCAAGCCAAACCCTTGATTTTTTTTTCATGACTCAATCAATCCTTCAATCAGAAAACCAAATATAAACACAAACTTCAATCATCAAACCAAAACTAAATTCAAAACTCAAATCCAGATTTAACCAAAATTCAACCTAAGCCTTTCAAGTCAAATTCTTGAACTGAGCCAAATCAAACACAAATCAAGCCAAACACTTGATTTTTTTCATGATTCAATCAATCCTTCAATCATGAAACTAAAGATAAACATAAACATCAATTATCAAGCCAAAACTAAATCCAAAAATCAAACGCAAGTCAAACTCATGTTCACCCTTTGAACTTGAAATTATCAAGTGAATCAAAACCCATTTGACTCCAAACCACTACAAATGGATTTATATTTCAATCATAAGTCCATATGTGAGTTCAACCAAACTTGAATCAATCCTTGATCAAGCCAATTGACCCAATTAGGCTCATTTGACCCAAAGTGACCTAAAGTACCCCTTTTGAGTCAAATTCTAATCCTACCCAAATTGGATCAAATTAAGCCCACCTAAGCCTCACATTGTGAGCAACAATCATCATGAGATGATCAATCACTCGAATTGGGTCAAACCAAGTCAAACCTAAGGGTTGACCAAGTCAACACTTAGCCAAAATGAAACCTAAACTAGCCAAAATCCACTATCAATAAAATTGACTGAAACCATTGATCAAAATTAATTCATGATTAATGTTTGAACTTGACCAAGCCATCATTTCAACCTAACCTAGCCCAATTAGCCACTTGACCCAAGTTGACTAAACTTGACCTAAAAAGTCAAAATGTGTCAAATTTTGATTTAAGCCAAATTGATTGTAACTAATGGGTCAAATTCATTCTTAATCACTTATTGAACTTGGCCAAAGCCTTAATTGGCTAACTAGACCCAACCAAGCCCAATTGACCATGAGCCCAACTTAACCTAAAAGGTCAAATTGGGCCAAAATCAAACCAAATCAAATTTGATTGAAACTAAAGCTTACAACATATTTTAAATGATCAACCAAAGCTAAACCAACCCATGACCCTACCCAATTAGGTCAATGGGTCAAATTGGTCAACTTGACCCATTTTGCCTAAATGAAATCAAATGAACCAAAACTAAATATAAACCAAATTGAACCAAACCAACGATGCCAACACAACCCAATTTGATCAATTGGTCAACTTGATCCAAGTTGACCCATTTTGACCTAAATGGGTCAACAAAAGGCAAATGACATCAAATCAACTTCAAATTCTTTGAAATTTGGACCAACGCAATTTCAAACTCTTCTAAATTCAAAATGACCATTTTGGTTGGTAACCTTTCATGGCCACTTGACACCCTCTTAGTGGACCAAGTGGACACTAGTGAGTACGGTGCACATGACCCATTAGGTTTAGGTCAGCCTAACCCAACCCAAGGCCAAAATTGACCACCCCACTCAAAATGAGCACATGGGAATCACTCCTCCACCTCATTTGGCACATGGAAACTTCTCCACCACCTCCCTTTGGCCAAACCAAACTACATGGTATCCAAAATGGCCTAAACAACTCAACCCATGGGATCAATTTGATCAAAATGATAAAGCCATTCTCGGTCATTTGATCCTTCTAGGGGGAGATATATTCCCCATAATTTTATTTCATTTGCATTAACTTGCATTCGATTGAGTGATAGAAAGCCAAAGAAAGCATTCCCAAGCTCCTAAAAGCTTTCTAGAGCCATTTGGATTTCTCCATTCTCAATTTCTTTAAACAAAAAATAAGGGAGGTCAAGGAAATTTCCATCTCATTCAATACTCCACTAGAGCTCAATTCCTCCTTTAAGCACCTTGAGGGGACTCAATCGAGCTCACCCCACTCTTCATCCAAGTTCTAAAGGCACGGGAGAGGGGAGTTTGATCAAGGCCGTAAGCAATTGAAGCCCACTTTGGTCAATAAGAAGATCCACTCAACCTCAAGCCCTCAAATCTTTAACAGAGCTTCATCCCCACTAGATGAAGCTACCTCGATGGTTGGGAGCACCGATGATAGCCTCCAGCGAGGTATGGATCAAAACCAAGCTTAGGTGTAGGAGTTCTTGATCCTTTATGAAAGAAAATTTCCCCCCATTGCATTTTGACCATTGGATGTCTTGCTCCTTGCATGATGATGGTGTGGGTTGTTTGAGCTCAATCTGAGCTCAATCGAGCTTGGATCAAGCCATAAAGGGTGGACAGTTGCCCTCTCCTGCAGGCGAGCTCAGGGATAGATCATGGACCATCCATCTACAGATTTTGGATGGACGGTCCTGATTAATCTACATAGGATCCTTCGATTTATCCCTTAAAAACCGCGGCTTAATCCTGACCATCCGATCTTTAATTGGACGGTTGAGGAGAAAGCGCATAGCACCACCGACTGACACGATATTGGATGTGATAACTTAAATAACCAATCTCATCATGCCATGTGGAAAGTGCACGCCATGTCAGCGGTCCATGTGGTGTCGATGGTATTAATTATATAATTAGCATTTTAATTTAATCCTTAATGACATAAACTTCAAAATTACATAACTAAATGTTGAAAAATCAAAAGAATACAAAATAAAATGCATTTTGAAGGTAATTCAAAGGGGAATTCATTAAAATTGTTTCCAATTAATTTTGAATAATGAATTTTTCTTAATTAGGGTGTTATTGAAAACTTAATAACCCTAATTGCTCCCTAATTACTCCATTAATCTATCCTAATTTCTTAGATGTATTTAGTAGGTTGACCTCTGCCTCTCCTAATTTTCTTGGAATTTGTTGATGAGTTAATTAGGAAAATTAATGAATGAATCTTTAATCACTCTCTTAATATAATTAAGCTTAATTAAGCATGTGAACAATGGTTTAATCCCTTGATTAAGTTAATTAAATTTTGTTTAAGTGAAGACGAGGTTTATGGAATGGGTTTGGGTATTTTTCCCAAGTCATTCCCTAAACCCCTTTCTTTCCTTAATCTAAACTACTAATGACCTAATTAATTAACTTGATAAAATTTTTAAAACATTCCAGAACTCAATCAATTCCTCTTTGGTAGATGCTTAGGTGTTTAGTAACCTAAGTAGCTTAAGAAAATCATATCTAACCCATATGTGTGGGAAGGGTTATGAAAGTAGTTAAATTAAACCCTTTAGCTTAATTAATCATTAATTGTGAGCCAAATGCATTAGGCCCCTTTCTTTATTAGGTTCATTGTTGGTTTAAATTCCTTGTGGTTTTATGTTATACATTGTCTCATAATTATTTGGTTAAATATGTTAAATTGGTGTAGGTAAGGGGTAATTAATGAACTTAATGAACACCATAACCTAAGTAAACATAAAATCCACTTAAGGGTTCTAAGCATTAGACTAAAATAACATACACATGTGGGAGATGGGTTAGGACTAGTAAACCTTCTCACATTTCCTAAAATCGAAATCAAACTCAAAACCAAATGAAAATTTCCTTAAACCAACTTTGATTCACTTTAAATAATCTTATTCTGTAGGATTGTCTTTAGAAATTAATTAAGGTGAATGAATTTACATGATTTCATCACTTCTTTTTCTTTCCTAGCATGCTAAGTGTGTATATCACATGAAAATCATGCATTCATGTCTTTTGAAAAATCAAATTAAAATGAAATGTTTCTTTTTTTTTTATCAAATTACATGTTTTGGCTAAATAAGAATATGAATGGCTATTATCAATACTAAATCCAAAACTATTTTCAAAACTTAGAAATCAAATATTACAAATGAAAAGTGTGTTATTTATAAGTACTTATAAACTTGCATGTGAATAGCATGAAATGTGTTATGTGATTTTCCTTCTCTTTTCTTAATATAAGTTTGAATAGGATTTGCAATGTGTATAGTCCATTTGAAAAGGACATAACACTTGCTTAAATTCATTTATATACTCTCCTATGTCATGGCTTAAGAAGGAATTCCACATCAGACATGCAAACTAAACAATCAAACCAAAATCAAATAAACATAAACTTTTTTACTTGATTCTCTTTCCATGCATATCTTTTTTTGTACATGCACATGTATTTAAGAAAAGTAGTATATTAGTCTGGAACCCTGGGATTGCAAGGCTTTAAGTAGCCCCAAGTAGGTCTTATACCTTACACCCCTAGCGTCGTACTCACTTATGTCTTTCGTACTTGTAAATGTACATATGAAAATGGATAAGAAAATCTCTCTTTTTCTACTTAACTAGATCATGTATCATGAAGCATCCAAATTTTCTTAAGTAACATCCCTTAGCAATCATCATTAAGGTGTGCTAAACATTTCCATTTGCATGTATGGATATGCTTAGGGTCCATCCATATGCATGTTACACATGTTGGGAAAGAAATAAAGTGTTATGTGTTTTGTGATAGTAATTCACTTTACTTAATCTTAAAATGTCTTTCTCTTTGAATATGTTTGTTTAGAGTTGTTATAAACTTAAGATTAATTAAAACACCTAATAAAATATTCACTAAAAAGAGTCATTAATGAACCCACCTTAGAAATTACTTAAGGTAGGGAGGAAAGATAAGTTTTCTTCTCTTTTCCTCTCTTTACAACACTTAATAATTAAGTGTAGGTTCATTAAAACCAAATCAAAATCATGAAAAAAAAACTTAACCAAATCAACTAAACCACTTAAATGAAACCACTTTATATGTTGAACATTTTCATATTTAGAAAATCTAAACCTTAAAGCCTAATTAGACATACAACACAAACTTTATAAAACACACTTATTAGGCCAAGTCACCACTTCTAGCCCTATGTTTGGACGGTGCATGGTTTAATGTTTACTTTTGTTTTGTGATGTGGTGTTTTAGTCTGGATGTTAGGGTGTATGTGTGTAGACTGAATGGTAGGATGATCTTAGTCTAATCATTATCTTCTGTAGGGGATTGTGCTTAAGGGGCGCTGTAATAAAAATATAACTGCTTTTGCTGTGCAAGTTGCTTATACTCATAAGCATAATATAAAATAGGCCAGGTGGACTTGGTTACCCTTGACTGGGGTGCTAAGTCCAATAAATTCTAAGGATATATGGTTTGGTTAGCTAATCTCTATTTTATAGGCTTTAATTAGATTTACTTTTCCCATTTTCATGTAATTTTGCAATTGGAATTTGGAATGATTGTTATGGGGGATTAGGATGAACATTGGTCATAAGATTATGTCTTATGTGCCATCTGAAGCCTTGGAGCAAACCACATTCCAACCAAGTCAAAAGGAAGAAAGAACCAAATGAAGAATGAAGACCCCCCATAACATGAATTCTTTTTTGTAATTAATTCATTTGTAATCCGGGTTGTACAAGGGTAGAGCTCGGCTACCCAATTTATTTTTGGGTTTGTGCAATAGAGCCCAACCACAAAAGGCCCTTTATTCTTTTGTGCTATTTTTATAAATTTATTGATGTTTGTTTAGCTTGTGCATTAAGATGACATATTTTTCTAGTTTCTTCCTTACTTTGATGTATGGCCTGGATGACGATTAGGCTCTTAGGAAAAATAAATAAATTTTTTTTTCCAATTAATCAACTCAAAAACTAAAAATTAATAACTCATAACCTCACTTAAAGCCTAGGTTATAAAAATCAAGATAAAAGAATTAGCAACCCCTTAGTTGGATATTGTATTTTCTTCCTCATATCATACATAAAAAGCATATTATTTCACTCTTGATTTGGAGGGCTTCCACCCGTGCTAGAGAACTTGGCTTGACCTTTGAGAGTAATGGTGGAAACACACCTCTTTTCTTACTAATTTTGGCCCATAATCTAATTTCTCATGCATTATGCACATGAATTCTATAAGCTTGTATCAAATTGATAGTCCAAAAATAAAAATAAAATGTAACAAAATTTGCATTAGATTTAAGTCATTAATCATGCCCAACATGATCTAGTCTCTTAGGGAGCGTGTTTAAGGACTTAGTATCTTTCTAAATAAATAACAACTTAGCTATCTTGTGAAAGCATATGACTTGCCTATATATATTTAAAACTGTAGCAGGAGTTATTTGGCTGCCACCCCCAGGCGGTTGTAAGTCCAAACAGTCGGGTGGTTTATCCTCTCTTGTGGAGGTAGACTAAATACCCATTTTGCCTTAAATTTAGGTCATGCTTTGGCCCTCGCCAAAGTTGCCAAGATTTAGGTTCAGAGGTTGCTACTTCCCTTTGCAGGCTACAAGCATAAATTCTCACCTCTTAAGGCATTCCTATGATCTTGTGTCATGGAATTGTAATCCCTAGATTTCTAATAAAAATTCAACTCAAAATAAATAATTCCCTTTAAACTTCAAAAATATAAAGCCCAACCATAGGATAGTTTGGGATGCTTACTAGGCTTCCTAGTATCATAAGCATCCCCAACTTGTCATCCTTTAGCTATGATAATAACTCCCTCCCCTAGATCAATCCCACTTGATCTTTCAAAAATAAACCAATTGATTTATAGTCTCATCTTTGAAATCTTTGAAGACAACAATCATTTACCTTAATTGATATTATTCTTAAGGAATCCTATTCCTTAGAATATAATTAACTATGGGGACTTGCCTCCATAAGGAACTTAACAAACCTGGTTTAAAATACACCCTACTTTACTTTTCATGTAAAGTAGGGGAAGAATCTCTGGTACATACGAAGACCCATAGTCCTTAGGAGTCCTTATTCAGGTGATTAGGTCCATTATAGGTGGTGACTTCTATATTTTGAGATAGTACACCTTTCATCAATATTGTTGATCACCCTAATAAGAGCATATGTGGATCTACGTGGTATCCCAACAAAGGCGAATTATATTTTTATTTTTATTTGTCCTCTTTTTAAAAGGGATAGATGAAGGAATGAGATATAAAAATTTCACCATTGACCATTGGGGATGGTTCCCCTCTCCATCTTTGGTAAATGAATGTTGTCTCCAAGTATCAATAGTGGGTTTGTATTTCATACAAGTCCAAGACTATCCTTTTTTTTTCCATTGGCACTTAGTTTATTTCATCCTTAAGCTAAGCTAGCCAATATCATTTAGGTTTTAGGACCTCACTCCGTGTAGGTCTTAAAACCCCTATTGGGCTCCCAATAAGTGAAAATAAAAATTTAATGAAAAAGAAATAACTAAAGACTTCCTTCTTACAATTTCTATGGTGAAGAAAGGTTCATTTCAAAAATAAAAAGAAATAAATCCTTTATAAAAATATCAATCTCCGAAAAGCACTTTTTCAAAATGCACATAATACAATGTTTTCACAAAATTATTTTTTTAAATCACCTTCATCTAACAATATTCATGATTATTAGATGTTGGATCATTCCAAAATTAAAATCTAACAATTATATTTTCAAAAAGCACAAATGAACATCTTCACTCAAATCATTTTGATGAAGATTTCATTTTTAAAAATCAAAATCAACAATCATATTTTTCAAAAAAAGCATAATTGAACATCCTCATTCAATTTATTGAATGAAGATTTCATTTTCAAAACAAAAATCAATAACTATCTTTTCAAAAATTCAAAAACTCATTTGGATCTTTCATTTAGCACACTCAAATTTGCTAAGTGAAGATCCACTTTTCAAAATAAATAAAAAAAATTCAAAATTCAAACAACATTTGGATCTTTCATTTAGCATACTCAAATTTGTTAAGTGAAGATCCACTTTTTAAAAATCAAAATCACAAAAAATTTGAAGCACATTTGGATTCTCTTAGCACACATAAATTATCTAAGAATCCACTTTTTCAAAATCATCAAAACATGAAACATATTTAGATTTCCTATTTAGCATACCTAAATTTTCTAAGTAAAAATCCTCTTTTCAAAATCAAAAGAACAAAATTAATTACATTTGGATTTCCTTAGCACACCTAAATTTGCTAAGAATCCTCTTTTCAAATTCATCAAAACACAAAACACATGGACCCTTTACTTAGCATACCTAAATTTGCTAAGTAGAGATCCTCTTTTCAAAAATAACAAAACACTTGGGTTCTTCATTTAGCATACTCAAATTTGCTAAGTGAAGATTCCATCTTCAAAATTCACACATGATTAAAAAATAAACAAACAAAAGAAGAAATTGTTTTCAAACACCTCACCAAGCATACTTAAATTTGCTAAGTGAGTAAATTCCAAAATCACAAATCAATCAAATCAATTGACCCTTTACTTTAACATATTCAAATTTGTTAAATGAAGGGTCATCAAACTCAAAAATCAAATATGAACCTATGGAAGCATAAAACTCCAAAAATATTTGAACCCATTTTCAACATACAAAAATTTGTTGAACATGGATTCTACATTCAAAAATCTCCTTTCCAATCAATTCCAAAATCTCTCATCAAAATTCATTTGAGTCCCACTTAACACTTTCAAGTTGTTGAGTGCGGGTTCAACTTCTAAATCAAAATTTCAAAAATTGATAAAGAAAAAATCTAATTCATACTTATTTTCCAATATTGCAAATTTTTAGTCAGCTTCAGTCAGTTTCAATTTTAGTTTCAGTTCAGCTCATTTCAATGGCATCACAAAGATATGTCTTCACATTTCTCATGGGATGGATCTGGCCTTGGATCAAGCCAACTTCCCATGATCTGACTATGCACACTTGATCCACTTTGGTCGAGGCATTGAGGGAGCCAAAATTATATGTGAGGGAACCCCCCTCATGATAGTCAGTAGGAGCATGGTGATCGGGCAGGAGTCAATCATCTGGGTTGAGTTACCACATGATTTTAAGATTCCCTCGCTGAAGAGGAAGGCTGTGGTCATTCCCATAGCAACAGTAGTAGTGCCAGTGCCAGTGTACCCCATTGTTCCCCTTGCTACCCCTGTTAGGGCTAACACCCACTCCTTGGCACCTTCCAAGGGGAAGGCTCCCCTGATTCCAAGGATTGTCTCCTCTGCATTTGAGTTTGGGTCTAGTTCCCATGTTGCTCGACCTACCGAGACTCAGTGTAGAAACAAGAATCACATGATCAAGGTGTATCACACTCACATAGAAAGAGAGTTGGAGGAAGTGTCTCGGGATTCACCTCTAAGGGTGAGTTCTTAAGTTGGCGCCTTGAATTAATTCCATGGCTCAATTTAATTTGAGATCAATTATTCCCCATAGTGTGGGTAGATAGATTAGGCAGGAGAGGGCTAGAGAGGCTGCATCATTTATGTTACTCGAGGTACAACCGGCCAGGCCTCTGTTGTGAATTTCATCGATGTGCTACTCACATCGATCATACTCATAGTATCTTGCTCATGGGGACTACCCATCATAAGAGAGGATCTCTTATTCGGAAGAGTCAGTGGTGTCTCCACCACACCACTCTACCCCTCATCCACCATCTCTCATACATGTTCCAACATCTACCATTCCAGCAAAGGCCTTGAAGGCCGTATCCAGGGAAAAGATGACCCACTGGTGATCTAGCTATGGCCAAGAGATCCCGTTCCATCTACACCGCCTACTGTAGTGAGGCTGAGCTCTCATGCTCAACCTTCTGCCCCAATTGTGGTGTGGAAGGAATGGCAACCTTGGACTATCGTAGTCTTCCCGTCACCACCACCACCTCAATAGGCTATGGAGGTAGTAGTAGTCAAAGGAGCAGGAGATAGTTCAGTTGCCCCCATGGCTATAAACCCTCTTAGGAGTACTCCATCCACATCTAGTGGTAGCTAGGAGCATCTTTCTTCTAGCGAGCATATCCCTCATAGGGTTGGCTCTCCAGCAGTAGTAGAAGTCAGATGCATTTCTGTTCATGATAGTGATCTTACTACCGATCAGCCCCAATCTTTTGTACCAATTTGGTTAGACTGATCCCTAGATGACATTGTAGCTCAGTATTTAGTGGAGAAGTATGAGATCTTAGGATATGTCTGGTCTAATTTAGAGGATGAGAAGATCAACTTTGATCCAAATGAGGATGATCTATTAAAGGACTCAGCGAGAGTCCACATGGTAGACACCAGGGGTTTTCTTCTATGAGATTAGCAAACTTTGGAAGGTTATGTGGCCGAGCTGGATGACACAGCCTACTCAACCCAACACCTCTACTAGAAACTAAAGCAAAAGGATGAACAAATATATAGGATGGTGAAGCAGCTTGAGGACTTGCTGGCAGCTATTTTAGCATTTAAGAACCAAGCACCGACAGTTCATCCCACTATAATAAAGACTAGTCAGCCAAAGTTGGTGCATGTCTTGGATCCAGCTAAGACTTTGCCTCCAATAGAGCAGGGCAGCACTAGTTTGTATAGGAAGGTAGCGAATAGTACCTCTAGACAAGAAAAGGACATCAAAATGATGGTTGAGCAGTAAGTGAGAGAAGCATTGGCTCAAGCCCGAGGAGGATCATTGGTTCCAAAGGGTAGACCATACCCAAAGGAATTCAATGTCATCTAGTATCCTAAGGGTTTCGTGCCACCTTCTTTCAAGAGCTTCGATGGCAATGGGAACTCGGGGTTACACATAGCACATTTCAGGGCCAATTATTGCAGCACAGGTGGAAATGATGCTTTACTCTTTCATCTCTTTGTCAGTAGCTTAGCAGGAATAGCATTCGATTAGTACGCTAAACTTCTCAATAGTTTAGTGAAGACTTTTACTGAGTTAGAGTAACTCTTCATTAAGAGGTTTGCTAGAGCTCAACAAAGGGTCAATATAGGTGATCTCGTTGTGGCTCAACAACACCATGGTGAGTCCCCCGATGATCAAATTCTCAGATGGTATAATTTGAGTATGAAATGCGAACCACAACTATATGAATAACATGCCACTGAGATTCTGCTTAAGAATATCCATGGCCTGGTCACCTTCATGCTCAATGGTTTCATCATCAAAATATTTGAGAAGCTAATCAACAAGGCGGCTAGCTTACAAGGAGAAGCCAAATAGTTGTCTTTTTCAGATCAATCTACAAAGCCAAAACCATGAAAACTTATGAAAAAAGGCGGTGACAAGAGAAAGGAAAGACCAGAGTAGTGTGAGACCTCTGCTGACCATCACTTCCACCTACCACCACCACTAAGGCCCACCGTAGCCTCCATGGCTTGCACCACCTCCTCCTCAGCCATATCCACAGCAGCACCGGTACGCATACCCACTGCTAGGTAGCTATGGTCCACCTACTCTTATGGATAAACTAAGCAAACCATATTGATTTAAGAGGGAGGTAATCAGGAAGATCTTTAAGAATCTATTAAAGAAACCTGATTTCCAGCTACCTAAACCTAGAAGGCTAGAAGAAGTGGGCAAGAGCAATGATCCTAACTTTTTCCCCTACCACTGTATGCTAGGTCATGTTTTGGAAGATTACTTTACATTGAAGGACTGGCCTGAACATAACTTCAAGACAAATGCCAGTTATCCCAAAAGAATACCATGTCGAACAACCATCCAGTTCCATTAGGGTAATCCTTGGGGATACCTATGATTCTTCCAAACCTAAAGAAGGTTGAGATATCTCCTTATCTCAAACCTCTAAGAAAATTATATCAAAAATTAAGAAACTTTCCCTGCTGGTGCCTGAGCCAGCTCGAACCTCCAACATCAAGGAAGGTTTGCAAGTTGTTCAGGACAACTTAAGCAAGGTAGGAGCTCAACAGTAATAGAAGCACCAGCCCAGGCCAGCCAAGCATAGCTAAGTAGAGCAACCACTGATCGAGTCCAGCCATCAATCCATAGTGTTAGCTATTACCACTTCAGTGACCTCTACTTCAGCTAGCTCTTCCTCTAGTAGACATCTTGTATTATGGATGAGGGCATTAAATCCCTCACTCACTTACTTTACTTGACTTCTACTATGTACCTCCTTCAAAATCCAAGAAATAAAGGAATAAAGCTAGTTTTAATCATAGCTGTATCACTTCTGATGGGTTGGCTAACTCTATTCTTACTAAAAACTCTTCAAGCCTAAACAATAATTATAACAACTCTGATCTTCCTCTTTTTGATTCAGAATTAGACTTTCCTTCTTTAAATACTATGGGTTCACCTCTTGAGATAGATTTTGATTCATCCGATTTTGAGGGTCCTATAGGAGAAGCTATAGGTGAGCTTGATGAGTAGGTAGAACCTTCCACTAACCTGCCACAAGAGTTAACTGAAGTCAACCTCCATAGTGGCAAGGTTTTACCTCTTAGGGAAGCACTTCAGGATAGAGGAAAATAAGCCATTAGTTCAGATGATCGAGAAGCCCCTCCACAGGATGCTACACCCTTGGATATGCTTGTGGAGGATCAGCCCATAGTTGATTACAATGTCTTCTCTCACCTAAGAAAGTTGTCATCTAAGTTAAGCATATATGATGCCCTTGTCTTATCCAAAGAGATGAGGGAATCATTAATTAATGCTCTTCTTGATCCTGAAATATGCTTAGCTTAGCTGATCGCTATTAGGGAGGAGGCACATTATTCCATAAAAGCCCAAGGAGTTACTTTCATAGATGAAGACCTTCTTCTAGGGGACATGGAGCACAACTATCCTCTCTACATTATAGTGGACATGGAAAAATTCAAACTCTTTAGGGTTCTTGTTGATCCAGGCGCATCGATAAATATTATGAGTCTGAAGACTCTTGCCTATTTGAAGATTGACATCTCCACATTCTGAGGAGATCAGATGATGTTGAGAGGATTCAATGAATAAGGCGAGAGGGCTTTAGGTTCCATAGTGTTACCTTTGGAGATAGGTGAATGGAAAACTAAAGCTAAGTTTTACATAATTGATTCAAATACCTCATTCCCTTCTTTGCTAGGTAGGCCTTGGATACATCAAAATAAGATGATTCCATCCTCCCTCCATCAACGCATCAAGTTCAAAAAGGATGGAATTGAATATTGCATCAAAGGTCATGAAAAGCCATTTTCAGTCAGAGAGGTCGATATATATATGAGGATGTGGCCTACTATCATTCTCAAAATACCTTTCCTCGCTAACTTGATCAAAACTCAAATGCAAAAGAAAAAGAAGAAAAAGAAAGAGAAAATGAAAGTTCAAGTGAACGAGAAAAGGACATTGAAGAAGAAGTAGAGCCGCATATCACATTCCACCCACAGTTCATTTTATCATATGGACATGCAGGTAGGATGGCTCAACCTCCATCAGGCAGAGGCAGAGGCAAAAATAAAGGTAATCCCAAAGGTGGAAGATCCCCTAGTTGGCAACAAGGGTTATGTTCTAGTTCATAAGAGTACCCTTACTATTCACATAGACTTGGAATCTAGCTCAGAGGATGAGTCTCATGTGATTAGTATACCAACCAACCCCTCTCAACGGGTTTCATTGGAGGTGACACTATAGCTGGACAATGATGAAGATAAGGCCTCTAGACAAAGCATGAATGTATTCAAATCAGATTTATGTGAAATTATCAGATAGTAGTTGGGAACCTTAGCTTTAACCTTACTTTCCTCTCAAAAAGTTGAAGGTTTAGTAGTTAAGAAATCTCCTAAGTCTTCCATTGATGCGAAGCTGAAGAGATTCCTATTGGGATCATCATCCTCAAGTACAGAAACTGATGTAGGACTTGAGGATATTTCAAACAAAGAATTAATGGAATTACCTTTTGATTGGTACTCACTTTGTGTTCTTAATCTTGCAAAGAAGGGTTTGATTCCTTATACATGGTCTAAGCACAGGTCAAAGTACTTTGAAAAGCTGTGGAACAATAGAGGCAGGGATGCACAATCAAGATTAAGACTAGGATTCGGTGCAGTGGGTCCAGTCGATGGCGATGATTACTACTTAGTTGTCACTAATCATTTGGAGTCTGATAGGTTGTTCAACCACACTAGCTGTTATGAGGATGTGTATTTAGAAACTTCAGATGACCAAGATCATCTCCAAATCAAAGACACACCTCCATAATTTGAAGAGGAGATCCATTCAATAATTGACAAGCTTAAAGAAATTAACCTCAAAATGGAATAAAATCCTCGCCCAACATACATCAGTTCATTGCTGAATGAGAAAGAAACCAATAACTTAGTTAGGCTATTGATTGAGTTTAAATACTATTTTGCATGGAGTTATAAAGAAATGCTTGGATTATCTCCTGACGTAGCAGTCCACAAACTAGTAATAGATCCTAGCACCTATCAAAGCTCTAGATGCATGCGATTAGAAATTGAATAACATCATATTTAAAGTCAAATTGATCGATCTTTGGTTTCATCAAGGAAGAAAAATACTACCTAGTTGCATGTTGTCACATTAAGAAAAGAATGGCCAAATTTGCATGTCAATTTGGGACTTAAATAAGGCATGCCCTAAGGATGAGTTTCCTCTTCATATACCAGAATTTATGGTGGACATCACCTCATCTCATGTAATATTCTCCTTCATGGATGGGTCATCTGGCTATAACTAAATTAAGATGGCCTCCGAGGATGAAACAAACACTACTTTTTGAACCCCCAATCAAAATCTTGTTGTAAGGTCATGCCTTTTTATCTTAAAAATGCTGGTGCTACATACCAATGGGCCATGACTCAGATCTTCAACAAACTCATCCATCATCAGGTTAAGTGCTATGTTGATGATCTAGTAGTCAAAAGTAGAGAAAAGAAAGACCACCTCTTTGACTTGAGAGTAGTTTTCAAATGGTTAAGATAATACAATCTCAAAATGAATCCCCTAAGTGTGTATTTAGAGTAGCTTTAGGAAAATTCCTTGGTTTTATTATCCAATGCTGATAAATAGAGATAGATCTAGAAAAGATCAAAGCTATCTTAAAAATGACACCCCTTAAAAGTTTAACTCAACTCAGATCTTTCAAAGGCGTTGGCATATCTAAGCACTTTATCTCCAACCTATCAAGGAGAAGCCATTTTCAGCACTTATCAAAATAAGTTCAAGTTTTGGGTGGGATGACAAGTGTGCATGCCTTGAAGATATCAAGATATTTGGTGAAGCCACCGGTTCTAAACCATAATCGGCGGTTGATCCTCTACACGCTATATTGGATGACTCCCTTCTTTGTTGGCCCAAGCCAATGATGAAGAAGGAGAATGCTCTCTACTACCTTGTTTGATCCTCTGAAACTACCACCTATTGAAATATTGAGCTTTTATCTTTGCATCCCAAAAGCTACTATATGCTTTCTCATAAGGTGAACTTGATTTCAAGAATCAATAGTATCTCATGACATGGTGACATTATGGATATGGGCATTTGGTCCATGATTCTCTCAGTTTGATATCACATTCATACCCCTCTGGTTAAAGGACAAGCACTAGCGATTTCTTAGCGCACACACACTTTTGATTTCGCTTGGATGTGATCCCACCAAATCATGAACTTGGGGAGGTTACAATTGTTGAGATGTATTTGTATTTTGATGGCTTCTTTCATAAAGCAGCACCATGATCTACTCTTCGGAAAGAGGGGGGTAGAATAGTTCTTAACTCAGACATGTGATGAGATTCTCATACTATCTCTCCAATCCATGCAACAATGAAGCGGTATGAGGCTTTGATTCTAGAGTTATCATTATAGTGTGTCAAGCATCAACATCTATGGGGATTCTGGTCATCAACCAATTACTAGTCTCAAGGTTAAGCTTCATTGATACCACAGTATACCATAGCTTGGCCCAATCACAGGTCACCATCTACAAGGTCCCCAGGAGAGAGTAGATAGTAGAATGGCCAAACTTGCCAAGAATTGGCATGTCAAAGATGAGTCCATTCTAATAAGGGTCCAAAATAGACAAGTCCATCCCTTATTGATGAACTCATCAGAGACTTTCTCTTGAAGGGGAGGTTTCATTGCCAAAAGGATGATGAGTTGGATTGGAGGCAACCATTCATAGATTATTTGAACACGACAAACTACCTCAGAAGTCACAAGCCCATGGGGGAGAGCTCTCTCTATGCTCTTCTCATGGATGGCACTTTAATTAAATCAAATGTGGTTGTTTTGATAAACATGAAGATGGATTACTACATTATAAGAGTGCATCAATCGTCAAAGATGAAAGCAAATATCAAAATACTAGGATACTACTAGCCTTCGATGATTATAGACTACATGAATGTGGCTAGGAGATTCGCATGTAATGGTGTGGTCTTGTCAACATTCTACACCTGGCTTCATGGCCATTTGAGTGTTGTACGACATTGTAGGTGGGTCGATCCTCCTTCTTCAAAGGTCATCGGTTCATTCTAGCTGCACCAACTACATTTCAAAGTGAGGCAATCCCACTCAAAGGGGTCACACTTTCGACATGTGTTTTAATTTTTACCATATCATATAGTTCGTGACAAATTATATCTGATAATGATACGCATTTAAAATCACCAAGATCAATAGCTTCACCAGAAGACATGGTATAGATTAAAGATGCTCCACCATCTACTTCCCCAAGGCAAATGGCCTAGTGAAAGCATTCAACAAAACTTTACCTAGATACTTAAGAAGATGCTCGATGATAACAAGTGACAGTGGCATGAATAGTTGGTTGAATCCTTGCGAGCCTACCACACCACATACATAACTCTAAGTCAATCTACCTCATTTTCCTTAGTGTATGGGTCTAAAGTCATTTTAACCTTAGAATTTTAACTCCCATCACTAAGGATAGCATTGGGTAGCTAATCACTACAGAACTGAATGCAAAATTATGATTAGAAGAGCTAGAAGGTTTGGAGGAGGGACGCTTGCAGGTGTGCAAGAACCTCGAGTTATACAAAGCTAAAATGATCAAGCTCACAACAAGCTGGTCCGCCCTTGGTCTTTTCAAGTAGGAGAACTTGTATTAGTCCTAAGGAGACCAATTATTGCCCATCGAAAGATGGGAGGCAAGTTTGAACCCACTTGGGAAGGCCCCTCTGTCATAGATAAAGCCTACCAATAAGGGTCTTATCAGCTTATTGATTGTAAAGGAGAACACCTGATGCTTCCAATGAACTCCATTTGAAGAAATATTGCCCATAAAAACATGTTTGAAAACAATTATCATCAAAAGAATAAAATTTCATTCCAATTCTTCAAAATCTTCTCTTCATTTGAAGTGTTGTTTGCTTATCTTACGAATCCACAACAACATGTTTAGGATAGGTGTAAGAGAACCCACGAGGCATCTTATCCCTCTTTCACAACATAAACACAATCAAACACAATTCCTTAGCACTACTAGACCAAGAGTAAGAGAATCGAAGAGGCATCTTATTCCCTCAAGAATAAACACAATAATAAACATATATCTTCTATCTCAAGCTATTTTGATGTGGGAGCAAGCCCCATGTGGCACTCATTGATTAGCTGCTCTAGGTCAGGCTGACATGTTACTCGCTAGTCTATCACCCTAGTGGTCACTTGTTTGGAAGATGTGAGTCCCTGAGCTTTCTTCCTGACTTGACCATTATAAACTAACGAGTGTCTTGTTAGTTTAGTAGGCTTCACTGCCCAACCAATAAGCTACCTCATATTGCTTTTGTTTAAGAAGATATGAGTCCCCACACTTTCTTCTTGAACTAGCCATCATGTACTGACTAGGTTGAGTATATTCGAGGTTTAGGATAAGTCCCACAGAGGCCCCTTTTCTCTTGAATACTTTTGAGTTGATATAAGTCCCCCAGAGGCATTCACTTAGTAGTCTCCCTAGGTTGGATAACACCTGTAGAGCCAAAGATAGACTATCCCAGCAATCAGTTCTGCTATAGGATGATGTGAGTCTCCTATGCTTTCTTCCTAGGCTGATTGTTGTAAACTGACAAGCACTTTAGGTTGGTTGATGTTCGCTATGCTGATAGTGACTCCCCGGTGAATAAAACACTCTTAGCAGATATGATGCTCTAAGAATTCTCCTTGAGTTGGTCACAAAATACTTATTTGATATATGATTCAATCATATTATCTTCTCCAGGGTGTTGGATCAAGCCTTTAGTGGCCCCATCCCCTGTGGGCACTCTATTTGGATCATATCCTTTATGACCCCATTTAGACACTACCCGGGTTCCTTTTGGATTAGATAGTCTCCCTTTCCTAGTAGCCACCCCTATGGTTGGAGAACTCATTTTGTGGATGAAAAGATTTTCCCTTGGTTTAGTAAATTTGAGATAAGTCTAGGCTGATATAAGCTCTTTCTTAATATGATCCTTCACAAACTAACAGGTTCACAATAAACAAACAAACCAAATAAATAATTAATTTGCTTGTTGATTAGGAATTCAAGCCCCCAAAGGGCCCCTCTTCCCAAGTGCATCCTATTAGGCTTGTCAGAACTCCCTATAGGAATTGCACTACGAGTTAAGATAAGTCTGGTCGACTCACTCAGTCACCCTTAGGTCAGGTTCAATATTTTTACCACAAATAGGTTACCCCAGCTGTCATTTTGCTTTGAAAGATGTAAATCTACTACGCATTCTTTATAGCATGATTATCGCAAACTGACAGGCAGCCCTAGGTCGAGTCAACATGTTACCTTGTTAATGTGTCACACTAGTGGTCTTTTTGTAGTAGAAGATGTGAGTATCTGAGCTTTCTTCCATGAATTTACCATTGCAAATTGAAAGGCACCCCTTTGGTTGGATAGTTCTCCCCTCGATCGGGAAGCTACTCCCTTTAGATTGGTAAATATGTGTTAGACCAAGGCCAAGATGGCCCCTACTCAGCATAGTCCATCACAAACTAATGAGATTCATAAAAAAATAATTAAAAATGAAATTAATTTTGACTATTTTTGAGTTGATCTAAATCCCCCAAAGGCATTCACTCAATAGTCAGCCCTAGGTCGAGTCGACATGTTACCTTGTTAATGTGTCACTCTAGTGGTCTTTTTGTAGTAGAAGATGTGAGCCCCTGAGCTTTCTTCCCTGAATTAACCATTGCAAACTGAAAGGCACCCCTTTGGTTAGATAGTTCCCCCCTCGGTCAGGAAGCTACTCCTTTTGGATTGGTAAATTTGTGTTAGACCAAGGCCAAGATGGCTTCTACTCAGTACAATCCATCACAAACCATGGGATAATAAAAAATTAAAAATTTGACTATCTTAGTTGATTTTGGTTTCACTTTCAAAAACAACCCCCTCCTTCTAAAAATAAATTTAAATCCACATCCCTTTTTGGTTGGATATTAATATAATGATCTTTTTCACACCGGGATCCACTGATGCCTTATTAGGTGATCGTATGATATTGAGGAGACATGCACTATCTTGAAAGATAGAAATCATCACCCTACAATGGACATAATCACCAAAATAAGGACTCCTAAATACGTTGGGTCTTCGAGGTGTACCAAAGATTCTTCCCGTACTTTAGATGAAAAAGTAAAATAGGATTTATTTTAAACTGACTTCATTAAGTTCTCTATAGGGGCAAGCCTCCATAGTTAATTACATCTTAAGGAATGGGGATTCCTTAGGAAACCTCTCGATTAAGGTAAATGATCATTATCTCTAAATATTTCAATAGGTTATGACTATCAATCGATTAGTTCATCTTTGAAGATCAAATGGGATTGATCAATGAGAGAGTTATTATCAAAGCCAAATGAAGATAAATAGGAGATGCTCACAATGCTAGGAAAGCTAGCGAGCATCTCAAACTATCCTATGATTGGGCTTTACATTTTTGAAATTGATTTAATTTGTTTAAGTTGAATTTTTCATTAGAATTTTAGGGCTTATGATTCCACAATACAAAATTATGGAAATACCTAAGAGGTGAGGATTTATGCTTATGGCCAATAAAGGGGAGAAGTAACCTCAGAACCTAAATCTAGGGAGCTTTGGCAAGAGCTAAAAGCACAACCTAAATCTAAGGAAAAAATGGGTATTTAGTTTTCCTCCATAAGAGAGGATAAACAATCTGACTACTTGGACTTACAATTACCTAGAGGTGGCCACCAACTAACTCCTCCTATGATTTCAAATTCATGTAGGCAAGTCATATGCTTTATGCAAGATAGCTAGGCTATTATTTATTTAGAAAGAGACTAAGTCCTTAAACTTACTCCCTAAGAGACTAGATCATGTACGGGTATGAGTAATGACCTAGATCTAATGCAATTCATATTACAGTTTGTTTTCATTTTTGGACAATCATTTTGACTTAGGCTAATATGATTCATATGCCTAATGCATGAGAAGTAAGATTATTGGACAAAATCAATGAGAATGGAGGAGTTGTGTTTCCATCATGGCTCTCACATGTCAAGCCAAGTTTCTCTGGCAAAATTGGAAGCCCTCCAATCAAGAGTAAAGCAAGATGCATTTATGCATGATGTTATAAAAGAAATATTGATCCATCTAAGGGTTTGCTAATTCTTTTATATTGATTTTAAGCCTAAGCTTTAGGTGAGGTTATGAGTTTTTTATTTTAAATTTGAATTGTTAAATTTGGTAGAAGATTTATTTTTCCCTAAGAGCCTAATCGTCATCCAGGTCATACATCAAGAAAGGAAGAAACTAGGAAATGGATGTCATCTTAATGCGCAGGCTAAAAAAATCATCAATAAATTTATGAAGCTAATGTGAAAGAATAAGAGGCCATTTATGGTCTACCAATCAGATAAACCAAAACAAATTATGTATGAAGCTCTACCCTTTTATACAAGGATTACAAATGAATTAAGTACAATTAAGTAAGAATTCATTATAATGGGACTTCAAGCTTCATTTCTTCATTCTTCTTTCTTCATTCTTCTTCTTTTCTTTTCTTCTTTGGTTCCTTCTTTTGGATGGTTGGAAGGTGGATGCTCCAAAGGCTTCACATGGTACATAAGGCATGGCTTTATAACCAATGCTCATCCTAATCCCCATAATAATAATTCTAAAATCCTAATTACAAAAATTACATGAAAAGAAAAAGAAAATCTAGCTAACACCTACAAAATAAAGATTAGTTAAACAAACCACACAAATTCCAAGCATGTATATTGGACTTATCACCCCACACATGGATGACTAAGTCCACCTAGCCTATTGGATTATGCTTAGGGGTATAAGCACCTCCACAGCAAAAAGCATTTATTTTTATTTATTATAACGACCCTTAAGCACAATCCCCTGTAGAAGATAACGGTTAGACTAAGATCATCCTACCATTTAATCTATGTACATGTACCCTAACATCATGTCTAAAATATTATATCATAAAATAAAAGTAAACATCAAACTATGCAACGTCCTAACATAAAGCTAGAAGTGGTGACTTAGCCTAATGTGTGTGCTTTTAAGGTTTGTGTGGTATGCTTAGCTATGGCTTTAAGTTAAAATTTTCTAAGTGTGAAGAATGTTCAACTTAGAGGAGGGTTTCATTTAAGTGGTTTAATTATTTTGGGCTGATTTTTTTATGTTTTGATTAGGTTCAAGTGAATCCTACAATTAATTACTAGGTTGTAAAGAGATGGAAAGAGAAGAGAATTTCTCTTTCTTTCCCTAAGCTAAGTAATTTCTAAAGTGGATTCATGTTTTAGTTTTGTTTAATGAATGTTTTATTATGTGTTTTAATTAATCCTAAGTTTAGATGAACTCTAAACAAACCTATTCAAAAAGAAAGATATTTTAAGATTAAATAGAGTTAAGATCATAAAACACACATCACTTCACTTCTTTCCCAACATATATAACATGCATATGAATGAATCCTAAGCATATCTATACATACCAAATGGGAATGTTTGAACACTTTTTTATGCATGCTAAATAAGTTACTTAAGAAAATTTGAATGTTTATGATGCATGATTTTCATTAAGTAGCAAAGGGGTTTCTTATCCAATTTTCACATGCACATATGAATGTATGAAAGGCATAAGTGACCATTGTTAGCACTGTAAGGTAAGCAAGACCTATTTGGGATACTTAAAGCCCTCGAACTCCTGGGTTGTCTGACTAATATATCACTTTCCTTAAATACAAGCACGTGTACAAAAGAAATAAATGGAAAAGAAAGATGCAAAAGTTTGTATTTATTTTATTTTGGTTTTTTTATGCAATTTATATGTGTAAGTGTAGGTGTCCTTCTTAATTCATACCATAGGAATGAATAGAAAATAGAATTAGGCAAGGATTATGTTCTTTTCAAATGAACTATACACTTTGTTAAATCCTATTCAAAACAATATCAAAAGAGAGGAGAAGGAAAACTACACTAAGCACATCCTTATAGTTTACTCACATGCAAGCTTATAAGTAAGATATAAGTAATACACTTTTAGTTTTGATAATTGATTCATATACTTTGAAAATAATTTGAATTTAATAGTGATAATAGCCACTCATATTCTTGCTTTCTCCAAAACATGCAATTTGGCATAAAGGAAACATTTTCATTTTAAATTTGATTTTTTAAAAGCATGAATGTATGAAATTATATGACACACACATTTAGCATGTTGGGAAAGAACTAAAGTAATGAAAGCATGTAAACACATTCACCTTAATTAATTTCTAAAGACAACATATGAAATAAGAAAGCTTAAAGAAAATCAAAGTTTGTTTAATGTGATTTTTGTTTGATTTTGAGTTTGACTTAATTTAGAAAATGTGAGGTGAGTTTGGTATTCCTAATCCATTCCCACATGTGTTTGATATGTTTGTTTAATTTTTAGGTGATTAGATTCATTCATATGTGAATGTGTTTACAACCCCGGGGTTTGAATTAAGCATGTTAATTACCCCTTTGTCTATGCCACTTTAGCAAAGTTAATCAAATAATTATGAGCCAATGAGATGACATAAAATCACACAAGGAATTTAAATCAGCAACGCACCTAGATGAAAAGGGCCTAATGCAATTTGGCTCATGATTAATGATTAATTAAGCTAAGGGGTTTAACTTAAGTAATTTCAAAACACCCCTCACACATATGAGTTGAATTTTGATATCCTTAATTGTACTTAGGCTCTTGAACACGTAAGAATCTACCCAAGAAGAATTAATTGAGTTATGAAAAATTTTAGAATTTTATAAAATTAATTAAGAGGATAATTAGTGAATTAACCCTTTATTAAGGTAATATTAAGGAATAAAGGGGTTTAAAGAATATCTTAAGGATAGTATCTTAGAATTATTTCTTAGACATCACATTCACTTAATCAAAACTTAATTGGCTCAATCAGAATATTAAATCACTAATTATACCCTTAATTAAGTCTAATTACATTAAGGGAGTGATTAAGGAATGAACTAGAAATTTTCCTAATTAAGCCACCTATAAAACACAAGAAAATTAGGGGAGGCATAAGTCATCTCTAATTACACCCAAGAAATTTGGGATTAGTTAATGGATTAATTAGAGAGTAATTAGCAAATTAACATTCCTAATAAAACCCAAATTCAGAGAAAAAACTATTCAAAATCAATTTTAAAATATTATATGTTCAATTATCATTCTAATACAATTTATTTCATATTTTTTTATTTTTCTATGTTGAGATATGAATTTTAGAAGTTTAGGTGTTTAATTAGGACTTAAATAATTCCTTAATCTTATTATTAATCTATTACCACACATGCCGCCATGATACATTTTACACGTTGTGGTCACTTAACCACATTATCATCACGCATGCAGCGGCTACGCTTTCTCCTCGTCCAATAAAGGATTAGATGGCTGAGATTAAAGTTGTGGATGAGAGGAGTAAATATAAATCTATTATGCATTTTAATCTTGGTCGTCCATCCAAAATGCGTGAATGGTTGGACAGAGATCCGACCCTATTATTCCCTGTGAGCAATGGAGGGCGTCCATGTTCTAGGGTAAGATTTGAGCTCGATTGAGCTCGAATTGGACTAAAATTTATCCCACACCATCTAAACCTAATGGCAAGCACATCTAATGGCTGAAATTTTATGGGATTAAAATTCCTTTCATAAAGGACCAACACACACTCATATTAAGCTCGAAAAAATGGCTAACCTCATGAGAGGTGATCACCGCCGCTTTCTGGAGAAGCTTCATGTTGAGAAAGTTTTGGAGAGTTTGAGGGGTTGAGGATGAGTGACTTCTCCTATGGAACAACTCCTCCTCCAATTGAGTTTGGCTTTGGCCTAGGTGACTCCTCCTTTGCTTCAAGAACTTGAAAGAGAGCTTGGGCAAGCTCGATTAGGGTCCCTGAGGGAGTGTGCAAAGGGAATTGGCTTGATTTTAAGTGTGGAATAAAATGGACTTTTGATGGAGCTCTCCTATTTTCACTTTATGAAAATCGAGAAATGAATAGGCAAATGCTTGAGAGAGCTTGGGATCACTGAAAAATTGACTCCTCTGGCTTCCTAGCACTCAATCGACTTGAGGAATCTTTGAATGAGAGTGAATCTGGGGGAGTATATCTCCCCCTTTAGCAATCGATGGTCAATCGACTTGAGGAATCTTTGAATGAGAGTGAATCTGGGGGAGTATATCTCCCCCTTTAGCAATCGGATGGTCGACCATGGGCTTGTCATTTTGATCTAATTGCCCTAATTTAGATGGTTTGTTAGGCTGTTTTCAATTGCACATGGTTTGATTTTGGTCAAAGAAGAAGTGGAGAAGCTTGCCATGTGAAAAATAAGGGAATGGGAAAGAATACATGTGGCCATTTCCATGCACATAGTCAATTTGGCCATTGGGACAGGTTGGCTAACCCAAACTCATTGGATTGGGTGCACCACCCTCCCTAATGTTCACTTGATCCATTAGGAGAGTGCCAAGTGGGTATGAAGAGGATTTGACCAAATTCTAAGTGAAATTGGTCAAAAATTACCCTATGACTTAGGAGTAAAATGGTCATTTGGTAGATTTTTTTTAATTTGGGTATGTTTAGTATGTTGATAAAATAGGTTTCACCAAGTTTCATTGGATTTGGAGTTTATTTGGTATGGTTTGGCTCATATTGACACATTTAGGTCAAAATGGGTCAACTTGGGTCAAGTTGACCAATTAGTCAAATTTGATCAAACCAAGGGTTGGGTCAAGTTCATATGACCATTTGAAATATTTTGGTGGCCTTGTTTTGATTCAATTTTTGTTAGGTTTGAATTTGGTTTCTATGACTTTATTTAGGTCAAATGGGTGAGGTTGACCCATTTGACTTATTTGAGCTAGACCATGGGTAAGTTGCGGTTTGGTTGGTCATATGAAGTGGATTGGTATCTTTGTTTCCAATTAATTTTGGTTAAGTTTAAATTTGGCTCAATATGACCCTTTAGTCAAGTTGGTTCAAGGTCAATTGGGCTAGGTTAGTCTAGTTAGCCATTGAGGCTTTGGTCAAGTTCAAAAGTGATTTGGAATGAACTTGAGCAATCAATTTGACTTAGATCAAGTTTTGACATATTTTGACTTTTAGGTCAAGTTGGGTCAACTTGGGTCAAGTGGCCTATTGGGCTAAGCTAGACTAAAATGTTGACTTGGTCAAGTTCAAATATTGGTCATGAATGAACTTAGATCAATGGTTTTAATCAATTTGACCTATGGTAGATTTTGGCTATGTTAGGTTTTATTTTGGCTAAGTGTTGACTTGGTCAACCCTTAAGTTTGACTTGGTTTGACCTAATTTGATTGATTGATCATCCCATGATGATTGTTGATCATGATGAGAGGCATAGGTGAGCTTAATTCAATCCAATTGGGTTAGGATTAGAATTTGGCTCATAAGGGTATTTTAGGTCACTTTGGGTCAAGTGAGCCTAAGTAGGTCAAATGGCTTGGTCAAAGCTTGATTTAAGTTTGATTGAACTTGTATATGGACTTATGATTGAAATATAAATTTATTTGCAAGTTGTTTGAAGTCAAATGGATTTTGATTCATTTGACAATTTCAAGTTCAAAGGGTGAACATAAATTTGATTTTGGCTTGATTCTTGAATTGAGTTTTGGTTAAGTGATTGAAGTTTGTATTTATATTTGGATTCATGATTGAAGGATTGATTGAATCATGTAGAAAAATCAAGAGTTTGGCTTGATTTGAAGTTGATTTGGCTAAGTTCAAGAATTTGATTTGAAAGGCTTATGTTAGATTTTGATTGAATTTGAACTTGAATTTTGGAGTTGGTTTTGGTTGTTTTGAATTTATATTTCATTTATATATGTGAATATAAATGAGAATATAAATGGGTTATGAGAAAATTTCAGGAATTGGAAGTGATTTGAAGTTTATTTGAGCTAAGTCCTTAAGAGGGAATTAAAGGACTTAGGAAATATTTGGAATTTTGGTTTTGAATTTGACTTTTAGGTTTAGTTTGATTGATTTGAATTTATATTTAATTTAATATGTGAATATAAATGAGTTATAAGAAAATTACATGAATTTGAATTGATTTGAAGATGATTTAGGCTAAGTCCTTAAGAGGGAATTAAGGACTTAGGAGATATTTTGAACTTAGAATTTCAATCATGGGTTTCAATCCTGGATTTCAATCATGTGATATTGATTTGAGTTTGCAGAAAATCAAATAAGATTGATTTGGAGTTTGAGATAATCAATTAGGATTGATTTGTAATTTGACTTGAAGGAAGGAAGGTGAGGAATGGTTCAAACTAAGGACAGAAAAATTTTCCTAACACCCCTAAGGCATGACCTATTCCTATGACTAACCCTTCTAAGTCTCTAGGACTAGGTTGAGTGTCTACCTAATCATGAGATGTGTCTTAAGACTAAGAATCTCTTAATATCTAAGAGGAGTCCTATGTCCAAGATTGAGGGGTTGAGAGCTCATCCTAAAAATGAGGTCAACAGTCATACTATGTGGTTAGTAGACTACCCCTTTGGATTGGTAAATCAGAGCTAGATCAAGGCCAACAAGGCCCCTACTCAGTGCAATCCATCACAAACTAGCAGGGTCCATCTCAAAATTCAAAATTTAAAATAATCAAAACTAAACTAAACAACCAATCAATAAAACTCATCTTCCTCTTCTCAGTGAGATGCAAGTCTTTCTGGTTCCCCAGGATCCCAAATTCTAATCCCTTAGCGGATTTCACAACCTATCCTCCCTAGTGGATGACTTGAAATAGCTCTCCCAGTGGAGAGTTCATTTTTTTGATCCCTAGTGAGTCAAAAAAACACAACTAAATAATTAAACAAATCAAATCAATTTCTCTTCAATGAGACTCAAATCAAATCAAACCTTTTCATCCCCTTATGGATGACTTGAACCTCTTTCCCTAATGGAAGGTTCACATACTCTAACCCTAGTGGATTCATCTTTCACTCTCTTATGTCTTTGACATAAGTGGAGTCACATTGCACTAAGATCTTGATTCCTTCTACACCTTAGGTTGGGAGTAGATCGTTTCTATTAGTGCTTGTGATTGTTCAGTGTTGTTGATCGTTTCAGTCAACACCAATACGCGCAGTATGCCTTGTCAGTTAACAACACCTATTGGGTGCCCTTTGTTGACCTCATTTTTATAATGAGCTCTTAACCCCTCTATCTTAGACATAGGACTCCTCTTAGACATTAAGTGTTCCTTAGTCTTAAGACACTTCTAGTGATTAGGTAAACACTTAACCTAACCCTAGATACATAGAAGAGTTAGCCATAGCGATAGGTCATGCCTTAGGGGTTTAGGAAAATTTTTCTACCCTATAGCTTGAACCAAATCCTCACTTCCTTCTTTCAAGTCAAACTCCAAATTCAAATCAACCTTAAACTCAAATCAACTTCAATTCCAAAACAACCTCAAATCATTTCCAAATGATTGAAACTTATGATTGAATTCCAAATTCTAAAATCTTTCCTAAGTCCCTTTGATCCCATCTTATGGACTTAGCTCAAATTAAATCCAAATCAATTCAAACTCAAGAGATTTTCTCATAACCCATTTATATTCTCATTTATATTCAAAAATATAAATGAAATATAAATTCAAATAACCAAAACTAAATTCAAAGCTCAAATCCAAATTCAACTTAAGCCTTTCAAGTCAAATTCTTGAACTTAGCCAAACCAAACTCAAATCAAGCCAAACACTTGATTTTCTTTCATGACTCAATCAATCCTTCAATCATGAAACCAAATATAAACTCAACTTCAATCATCAAACCAAAACTAAATTCAAAACTTAAATCCAAATTCAACCAAAATTCAACCTAAGCCTTTCATGTCAAATTCTTGAACTAAGCCAAATCAAACTAAAATCAAGCCAAACCCTTGATTTTTCTTCATTATTCAATCAATGCTTCAATCATGAAACCAAATATAAACATAAACTTCAATCATCAAACCAAAACTAAATCCAAAAATCAAATCCAACTCAAACTCATGTTCACCCTTTGAACTTGAAAGTATTAAATGAATCAAAACCCATTTGACTCCAAACCACTTGCAAATGGATTTATATTTCAATCATAAGTCCATATGTTAGTTCAACAAAACTTAAATTAAGCCTTGATCAAGCCAATTCACCCACTTAGGCTCACTTGATCCAAAGTAACTTAAAGTACCCCTTTTGAGCCAAATTCTAATCCTACCCAAATTGGATTGAACTAAGCCCACCTAAGCCTCACATTGTGAGCAACAATCATCATGAGATGATAAATCACAGGAATTGGGTCAAACCAAGTCAAACCTAAGGGTTGACCAAGTCAAAACTTAGCCAAAATAAAACCTAAACTAGCCAAAATCCACCATAGGACAAATTGATTGAAACCATTGATCAAAACTAATTCATGGTCAATGTTTGAACTTGACCAAGTCATCATTTGAGCCAAACTTAGCCTAATTGGTCATTTGACCCAAGTTGACCTAACTTGAACTAAAAAAGTCAAAATATGTCAAATCTTGATCTAAGCCAAATTGATTGCAACCAATGGGTCAAATTCATTCTAAATCACTTATTGAACTTGACCAAAGCCTCAATTGGCCAACTAGACCTAACCTTGCCAAAATTGTCCATGAACCCAACTTGACTTAAAAGGTCAAATTAAGCCCAAATCAAACCAAACCAAAATTGATTGAAACCAAAGCTTGCAACATATTTCAAATGACCAATCAAACCTAAACCAACCCATGACCTAACCCAATTAGGTCAAATGGGACAAATTGGTCAATTTGACTCATTTGACCTAAATGAAATTAAATGAAACAAAATCAAATATAAACCAAATTGAACTAAACCAATGATGCCAACACATTTCATATAGTCATATGAACTTAACCCAACCCTTGGTTTTACCCAATTTGACTAATTGGTCAACTTGACCCAAGTTGACCCATTTTGACCTAAATGGGTTGACATGAGCCAAATGACATCAAATCAACTTCAAATTATTTGAAATTTGGACCAACATAATTTCAAACTATTCTAAATCTGCCCAAAGTGAAATTAAAGCCAAATGACCATTTTACCCCTAGGTCAGGGGTAACACATGGCCAATTCCACTTGGAATTTGGTCATATCCTCTTCATGGCCACTTAACACCCTCTTAGTCGACCAAGTGGACACTAGTGAGTGTGGTGCACATGACCCAATAGATTTGGGTCAGCCTAACCCAACCCAAGGACAAAATCGACCACCTCACTCAAAATGAGCACATGAGAATCACTCATCCACCTCATTTGGCATATGGAAACTTCTCCACTACCTCCCTCTGGCCAAACTGAACCACATGGTGTCCAAAATGGCCTAACAAAGTCAACCCATAGGATCAATTTGATCAAAATGGAAAAGCCATGCTTGGCATTCCGATCCTTCTAGGGCGAGATATACTCCACCTAATTTCATTTCATTTGCACTTGCTTGCATTCGATTGAGTAATAGGAAGCTAGAGCAAGCATTCCCAAGCTCCTCTAAGCTTCCTAGAGCCATTTGGATTTCTTCATTCTCAGTTTCTTCAAGCCAAAAATAGGGGAGCTCAAGGAAATTTCCATCTCATTCAATTCTCCACTAGAGCTCAATTCCTCCTTCAAGCACCTTGAGGTGACTCAATCGAGCCACCCAAGTCTTCATCCAAGTTCATAAGGCATGAGAGAGCGGAGTTTGATCAAAGTCACACGTAATTGAAATCCACTTTGGTCAATAGGAAGATCCACTTAACCATAAGCCATCAAATCTTCAACAGAGCTTCATCTCCATTAGACGAAGCTACCTCGATAGTTGGGAGCGTTGATTATAGCCTCCGATGAGGTATGAATCAAAACTGAGCTTAGGTGTAGGAGTTCTTGGTCCTTTGTGAAAGAAACTTTCACCCCATTAAATTTTGATTGGATGTCTTAGTCCTTACATGATGATGGTGTGGGTGAAGTTTGAGCTCAATCCGAGCTCAATTGAGTTTAGATCAAGCCTTAAATGGTGGACGGTTACCCTCTCCAGCAAGTGAGCTCAAAGACGAATCATGGATCGTCCATCTGCACATTTTGGATAGACAGTCTAGATTAATCTGCATAGGATCCCTCAATTTATCCCTTAAGAACTAATTTAATCGACCGTCCATCTTCATTACGGTCGCGAGAAAGCGATATCACCGGTGACTTGCATTGGATGTGACAACTTAAATAATCAATCTCATCGTGTCACGTGGAAAGCATGCCACATCGGCAGTCCATGTGGTGTCGATGGGATTAGTTATATAATTGTCATTTTAATTAATCCTTAATGACAGAAACTTCAAAATTACATAACTAAATGTAGAAAAATAAGAAAAAATATTAAATTAAATGCATTTTGAAGATAATTGAGAGGAGAATTCATTAAAATTATTTCTAATTGATTTTGAACAATGAATTTTCCTTAATTAGTGTTTTATTAAAAACTTAAAAATTCTAATTACTCCAATAATTGATTCCAAGTTTCTCAAATGTATTTAGTAGGATGACCTCTACCTCCCCTAATTTTGTTGAAATTTGCTAATGAGTTAATTAGGAAAATCAATTAATAAATCATTAATCACCCTCTTAACATAATTAGGCTTAATTAAGCATGTGAATAGAGATTTAATCTCTTGATTAAGTTCATTAAAATTTGTTTAAGTGAAGAGGAGGTTTATGAAATGGGTTTGGGGTATTTTCCCAAGTCATTCCCTAAACTCCTTTCCTTCCTTAATCTAAATTTAATTAAGGGCTAATCCACTAATGACCTACTTAATTAACTAAATAAAATTTTCAAAACATTTCATAACTTAATCATTGCCTTCTTGAGTAGATACTTAGGTGTTCAATAACCTAAGTAGCTTAAGAAAATCATATCCAACCCATATGTGTGAGAAGGGTTATGAAAGTACTTAAATTAAATCCTTTAGGTTAATTAATAATTAATTATGAGCCAAATGGATTAGGCCCCTTTCTTTCTTAGGTGCATTGCTAATTTAAATTTCTTGTGATTTTATGTCATGCATTGGCTCATAATTATTTGGTTAAATAGGTTAAAGTGGTGTAGGTTAGGGGTAATTAATGAACTTAATGAAAACCTTAACCTAAGTAAACATAAAATCCACTTAAAGGTTCTAAAAATTAAGCTAAAATAACATACTCATGTGGGAGATGGGTCAGGACCAGCAAACATTCTCACATTTCCTAAAATTCAAATCAGACTTAAAACCAAATCAAAATTTCCGTAAACCAACTTTGATTCACTTTAAATAATCTTATTCCATAGGATTGTCTTTAGGAATTAATTAGGGTGAATGAATTTACATTCTCACTTTATTTCTTGTCTACCATGCAAAGTGTGTATGTCACTTGAAAATCATGCACTCATGTCTTTTGAAAAATCAAATTAAAATGAAATGATTCCTTTATGTCAAATTTCATGTTTTGGCTAAAGTAAGAATCTGAATGGCTATTATCACTACTAAATCCAAAACTATTTTCAAAACTAAGGAATCAAATATTATAAATTATAAGTGTGTATTTATAAGTACTTAAAAAATTTGCATGTGAATAACATGAAATGTGTTATGTGATTTTCCTTCTCTTTTATTAATATAGGTTTGTATAGGATTTGAAAGGTGTATAGTCCATTTGAAAAGGACATAACACTTGCTTAAATCCATTCCTGTACAATCCTATGATATGGCTTAAGAAGGAATTCCACATCACACATGTAAACTAAACAATCAAACCAAAATCAAACAAGCATAAACTTTTTACATGATTCTCTTTTCAAGCATTTCTTCTTCTTTTTTTTGTACATGCACATGTATTTAAGAAAAGTGGTATATTAATCTGGACACCCCAAGATTGTGAGGCTTTAAGTAGCCCCAAGTAGGTCTTGTACCTTACACCCCTAGCTTAAATAATGGCGCCATACTCACTGATGTCTTTTATACTGGTAAATGTACATATGAAAATGGATAAGAGAATATGTCTTTTTCTACTTAACCAAATCATGCATCATGAAGCATCCCAATTTTCTTAAGTAACATCCCTTAGCATTCATCATTAAGGTGTGCTAAACATTTTCATTTGCATGTATAGATATGCTTAGGGTCCATCCATATGCATGCTACACATGTTAGGAAAGAAATAAAGTGTTGTGTGTTTTGTAATTGTAATTCACTATACTTAATCTTAAAATGCCTTTCTCTTTGAATATGTTTGTTTAGAGTTATTCTAAACATAGGATTAATTAAAATATATAATAAAATATTGACTAAATAAAGATTCATTAATGAATCCACCTTAGAAATTACTTAAGGTAGGGAGGAAAGAGAAGTTCTCTTTGCTTTTCCTCTCTTTACAACACTTAATAATTAAGTGTAGGTTCATTAAAACCAAATCAAAATCATGAAATAAAACTTAACCAAATCAATTAAACCACTTAAATAAAACCACCCTCTAAGTTAAACATTTTCATACTTAGAAAATCTAAACCTTAAAGCCTAACTAGACATACCACACAAACCTTATAAGGCACACACATTAGGCTAAGTCACCACTTCTAGTCTTATATTACGGTGGTACATGGTTTGATGTTTGCTTTTATTTTATAATGTGGCATTTTAGTTTGGATGTTAGGGTGTATGTGCGTAGACTAAATGGTGGGATGATCTTAGTCTAATCATTATCTTCTACAGAGGATTGTGCTTAGGGGTCGGTATAATAAAAATATAACTGCTTTTGTTGTGTAGGTTACTTATACCCCTAAGCATAATCCAAAATATGTCAGATAGATTTGGCTACCCATGTGTGGGGTGCTAAGTCCAATACATGCTTAGGATGTATGGTTTGTTTAGCTAATCTATGTTTTGTAGGCTTTAGTTAGATTTACTTTTTTTCATTTTCATGTAATGAAATTATGATTTAGACTGATTGTTATGGGGGACTAAGATGAATACTGGTAATAAGATCATGTCTTATGTACCATGTTAAGCCTTGGAGCAAACCACATTCCAACTAAGTCAAAAGGAAGAAAGAACTAAATGAAGAAAGAACCAAATGAAGAATGAAGACCCCCCATAACATGAATTAATTTGCATTAGTTTTATAAGGGTAGAGCTCGGCTACCCAATTTATTTTCAGGTTTGTGTGGTGGAACCCAACCATAAAAAGCCTTTTATTCTTTTGCATTAGTTTTATAAATTGATCGATGTTTATTTAGTTTGTGCATTAATATGGCATGTTTTCCTAATTTCTTCCTTGCTTTGATGTATGGCCAGGATGACGATTAAGCTCTTAGGAAAAAAAATTATATACAATTAATCAACTCAAAACTAAAAATTAACAACTCATAACCTCACTTAAAGCCTAGGTTATAAAAGTTAAGATAAAAGAATTAGCAACCCCTTAGCTGGATGTATTTTCTTCCTCATATCATGCATAAAAAGGATATTATTTCACTCTTAATTTGGAGGGCTTTCACCCGTGCCAGAGAACTTGGCTTGACCATTGAGAGCCATGGTGGAAACACACCTCATTTCTTATTAATTTTGGCCCATAATCCAATTTTTCATGCATTAGGCATATGAATCCTATAGGCTTGTATCAAATTGATAGTCTAAAAATAAAATAAAATGTAACAAAATTTGCATTAGATTTAAGTCATTAATCATGCCCAACATGATATAGTCTCTTAGGGAGTGTGTTTAAGGACTTAGTCTCTTTCTAAATAAATAACACCTTAGCTATCTTGCAAAAGCATATGACTTACCTACATCTATTTAAAATCGTAGGAGGAGTTAGTTGGCCACCCTGAGGTTGTAAGTCCAAACGGTGATTTATCCTCTTGTGGAGGTAGACCAAATACCCATTTTGCCTTAGATTTAGGTGCTTTGGCCCTCGCTCCCTAGATTTAGGTTCGAGGGTTGCTACTTCCTTTCATGAGCATAAATCTTCACCTCTTAAGGCATTTCCATGATCTTGTGTCATGGAATTGTAAGCCCTAGATTTCTAATAAAAATTCAACTCAAAATAAATAATTCCATTCAAACTTCAAAAATATAAAGCCCAACCATAGGATAGTTTGGGATTCTTACTATACTTTCTAGTATCATAAGCATCCCCTACTTGTCTTCATTTGGCTTCGATAATAACTCCCTCCTCTTAATCAATCTCACTTGATATTTCAAAAATAAATCAATTGATTGATAGTCTAATCTTTGAAATCTTTGGAGATAATGATCATTTGCCTTAATCGAGAGTATTCCTAAGGAATCCTGTTCCTTAGGATGTAATCAACTATGGGGGCTTGCCTCCGTAGGGAACTTAACGAACTCAGTTTAAAATAAACTCTACTTTACTTTTTCATGTAAAGTTGGAGAAGAATCTCTGGTACATACAAAGACCCATAGTCCTTAGGAGTTCTTATTCAGGTGATTAGGTCCATTGTAGGGTGGTGACTTTGATCTTTTGAGATAGCACACCTTTCCTCAATGTCATACCCGATCACCCTAATAAGAACATCTGCAGACCTACGTGGTGTCCCAAAAAAGGTGAGTTATGTTTCTATTTTCATTTATCCTCTTTCTAAAAGGGATAGATGAAGGCATGAGAAATAAAAATTTCACCACACTTCTTCAGCAAGGCTTCACCTCAACTAGGCGAAGCTACCTTCAGCATTACACCGCTGGACATTAGCTCTGGTGAGGTAATTCCTCAAAATTATAGCTTTAGGCCTCTATGTGTTGGTCTTTTGTGAAAGAAATCTCCATGTCAAGGTATTTCAGTTGTTGGATGTGATGTATGCTCCCTTAGATGGTGTGGGATCCGTTTGATTCCAATCCGAGCTTGGGTGAGCTTGGATCGAACAGAGAAAGATGGACAGTGCTCATATTTCATCACGCATGAGCAGGATAGATCATAAGCTGTCCATCTTATATGATCAAGATGAATGACTTTGATCAAATCCCATAGTAGATCCTTTGATTTCTCTCTTAATCTGCAGATTAAATCATGGTCGTCCGATCTTAGGTCAGACAGCCCACAGAGAAAGTGTGTCCACCGCCAATGAGTCAGCGTACGGATGTGATTACTTAAATAGCCAATCCTGTCATGCCATGTGGAAAGCACACCGCATCAGCGCACCGCGCCAGTAGCCATGTGGCTCGATGGGATTAAGGGCATAATTAGGGTTAATTAATTGATTTTTAGTCCTCAAACTTCCTAATATCATAATAACTTATAGAAAATCTAAAAAAAAAAATACAAACTTAGGCTCATTTTGAACAAATTTCAGAGGAGAATCTAGGAAAATTATAATTAATTGATTTTAAAAAGTGACTTTGGCTTAATTAAGGTTTTATCAAAAATTTAATTAGCTTAACTACACCTTAATTAAACACTCAAATAATCTCAAATTTTTTGTGGATGTTTAGGGAGATGACCTCTGCCTCCCCTATTTTTCTTGGATTTTATTGATTGCTTAATTAAGAAATCATTTGAGTAAGCCCAAATCACTCTCTTAATCTAATTAATTGTAATTAAGGAATGAATAGTAACTTGATTAATCATTTGAACATAATTATCCTTGTGAAACAGTATGATCACTTAGGAAATATGATTGGGGATATTTTTCCTAATTCATTTCCTAAGTCTTCTTTATCTTTAAAAATTAAATTAATTAATGGGTTAATGGAATGATTAACTGATTAATTGAATGATTAAATCTTCAAAATAAGAAGATCAAAATCGAATTGAATGAATGATTTAGGAATTTGGATTGAGGCCTTACCCTTGATCCTTTCCCCTAAGTTAATTTGACCATTCAAATTTAAACATAACCAAAATATTTAATCAATTCATTAAAAGCTTAATGAAATTAAAATTAAAAATCAATTCATTAAAAGCTTAATGAAATTAAAATTAAAAATCAATTCATCCTCACCTAAGCAACCTTTAATTGATCTTGGGTAGCTCTTTGGGTGTTCAATAACCCAAGGTGAGAGATAACAAAATTATGATTGGCTCACATTTGTGAGAAAATTATAAGAGTAATTAAGTGAGATCCCTTAAGCTTAATTAACTATTAATCATAAGCCAATTGCAGTAGGCACCTTTCATTTCTTAGGAGCATATGCATACTTTTCATGTGGTAGCATATCATATTGGCTTATTATTAATTAGTTAATTAACTTAAGGTGATATATGTAAGGAATAATTAATTTATTTAATTCATACCTTAACCTAATCAAAATATAAAATCAACTTAAATATTCTTAATTAAACCAAACTAATTCACACATGAGGAAACAGATTAAGATTAGCAAACCTCTCTCATATTTTGTAAATCAAATCAAATCAAAGATAAAAAGATAAAAATCCCTTTAAAGAATTTTGGTTCATTTTAAATAACCTTGTTCAAAATGATTGTCCTTAGGAATTAATTGGGATGAATGAAATCATGTGTTTACATTCCTTTATTTCTTTCCAATCATGCTACATATTATTTGGCCATATGAAATCACACATTCATTTCTTTCGAAAAGTAATTAAATAAAATATTTTCTTTTATGTAAAATTATATGTGTTGACTAAAATTAAGAATAAGAGTGGCTATTATCACTATTAAACCAAAAAATTATTTTCAAAACCTATAAACCAATTATTACAAATGAAGTAATGCTAATTGCAAATACTTATAAGCTTGCATGTGATCATAGTATAAGATGTGTACTATGAAGTTATCTTTCCTTCTCTTAACATGGATTCACATAGGATTTGAAAGTGTATAGTTCATTTGAAAAGAACACAACACTTGCTTAAATCTATTTTTATGCATCTCTATGTTAAGACTTAGGGAAGGTTTTCATATTACACATGTAAATCATACAACCAAATCAAACATAATTTCTTGCATGATTCCTTATACATTTGGTTCTTTTTGTACATTCATATATTTTGAAAAAGTGGTATATTATGGACATCCTGGCATGAGACTTTAACTATGTATCTTGTACCTTATGCCCCTAGTGTAGAAAATAATGGTGTTGTACTCACTTAAAACTCTTATACACATGCATGTGTGATGTGGACAATGAATAAGAATCAAAAATCAAATAAATAAAATATAACTTTTGCATTGATTTTCATATCCTTATAGTTATTCATACATTTACATATATCTAAGAAAAGTGGTATATTAGACATCCTCAAGCTTTAAGTAGCCCTAAGTAGGTCTTGTACCTACCCTGTAGAAAATAATGGCATCGTACTCACTTATAACTTTTATACATGTGAATGTATACTTAACTAATGGATGAAAAATCCCTCTTTTCTACATAATAAAGGCATGCATTCATAATTTAATTAACAAATGAGATATTTAAATTTACAAATACATTTATTTGAATTCATCATCAAAGTATGCCAAAATTGACATTGCATGTATAGGTATGCTTAAGATCATTCCTATGCATGATATACATGATGGAAAGAAATGGTTGAGTGTGTGTTATGTGATAGTAATCCATCCTAATTAATCCTAAGTTGCATTTCTTATTCAATAGGGCTAATTAGAATGAATCTAAACATAGGGTTAACTAAAACACATAATAAACCATTCAATAAAGGAAATTCATTAATTAACTGATCTTGGAAATCACTTAAGGTAGGGATAAAAGAGAGACTCTCCCTCTCTTTCTTCCATTTATAACATTTTGTTGCTAAGTGTAGGCTACATGAAACAAAAGAAAACATTAAGTAAAAATCCCCAAACCAACTAAACCACTTAAAGAGAAAGCAATCATTTAGGAATTAAATTCCTCGCACTTAGCAAATCATAGCTCCAAAGCCTAGTTAGGACATACCACACAAGCTATAGCACATGCACATTAGGTTCACCATTTCTAGCTTTATGTTAGGGTGGTGCATGGTTTGATGAATGTTTTATTTTGTGATGTATTATTTTAGACTCAATGTTAGGGTGTATGTGCGTAGCCTGAATGTTAGGCCAATATTAGCCTAATCACTTTTTATGCAAGAGGTCATGCTTAAGAGGCTGTTGCAATAAAAATATAAATTTTTTGTGTAGGTTGTTGCTTTAAGCATAGCCTGTAGGACACTTGGTTACCCATGTGTGGGTGCTAAGTCCAAATTATTTATAGCTTGTATGGTGTGTTTAGCTAACATTTATTTTACAGGTGCAGCTAGATTTACTTTCCTTACTTTTAATGTAATTTTTACATTAGGATTAGGACAAGTGTTATGGGGATTAAGGATAAGCATTGGTTATAAGACCATGTCTTATATACCATGTGATACCTTTGGAGCAAACAACATCCCAATCAATCCAAAAGAAAGAAAGAAAGAAATGGAGCAAATCAAAAATGAACAAATGAAAGATGAAGAGTGAAGAATGGAAGATGAAGAATGAAGACCCCCATCACACTTATAATTTTATAATTATAATCATTCTTTCATTGTACTGGGAAGTATAAGGGTAGAGCTTGGCTACTCACATTTCTTCTCGGGTTGTATAGCGGTACCCGACCACACTGGCCTTTTATTCTTTTGTGATAGCTTTATAAAATTTTTTGATATTTTGTTTAGCTTGTGCTAGAAATAGCATGCCTTTTCATATTTCCTTTATGATTAGTGATTGTTGTGTGGCCTGGATGCGATTAGGCTCTTAGGATAAAAATAAATTTTCTATCCCCCATTAACAACCATATCTAAAATTCTAAAATAATTCATAACCTCACATAAAAGCCTAGGAATTAAATCAATATAATAAATTTTTTGCAACCCCATAGCTGGATGATTGAATGTATAATATCATGCATATCATATTCTTCCACTCTTGCTAAGAGAGGGCTTCCATCCGTGCCAGAGAATAGGGGCTTAACCTATAAGAGCCTTTGGTGGAAAGACACCTCTTTGTCTTCTGATTTAGCCCACAATCAATTTCTCATGCATTTAGGCATACAAAATCTTATAGCCCATGGCAAAGTAAAATATCCAAAATCAAATAAAACTTAATAAAATTTTGCATTAGATTTAAGTCATTACTCATGCCATTCATGATTCAGTCTCTTAGGGAGTGAGTTTAATATCTTAGTTTCTTTTCTAAGTAAATAATAGCCTAACCATCTTGCAAATCATATGACTTTCTTGTATGGATTTAAAGTGTAGGAGTTAGCTGCCGCCTAAATAATAAGCCCAGTGTGATTTACTCTCTCTTTTGGAGGTAAACCATATGCCCACTCTCGCCTTAGATTTAGGTCGTGCTTTGTCCCTCGCCAAAGCTCCCTAGATTTAGGATCTGAGGTCATTGTTTCCCTTTGCGGGCTATAAACATAAATCCTCACCTCTTAGGCATTTCCACAATCTTGTATTGTGAAATTATAAAGTCTTAGATTTCTAATAAATATTCAACTCAAACAAATAAAACTTCTCAAATTCAAATATATAAAGCCCAACCATAGGATAGATTGGAGTGCTCACTAGGCTTCCTAGTATCATGAGCACTCCTTACCCATCTCATCTCCTTGGTTTTGATAAGAACTCTTCCCTTTTGATCTCTCTTGAAAAATATACTAATTTTAATAGTTATCTTTGAATTTTTTTAATAATAGCATACTTTAATCGTATTCTTAAAGGATTCATTTTCCTTAAGATGTAATTAACTATGGAGGTTGCCTCCAGGGAACTTAACAAACTTTTAAATAAACCCTACTTTACTTTCATGTAAAGTAGGGAAAAATCTCTGTATAAGAAGACCCATCATGCCTTAGAGTCCTTAGGTGATTATCCATTATAGGTAGTGACTTCATCTCAGAGTGTATACTATCACCTTAATAAGTACATATCTCTGATTTGTCCCCCTCACAAACACACCCAACATAAAATAAACACCATAGATTTTTCTGGCAACTACATTGGGGATGGTTCTTCTCTCCATCTCTAGTATACGATTATTGTCTCTAAGCATCGAAAATGGACTTGTATTTCATATGATTTTGAGATTATCTTTCTTTATGTTGGCACTTAGCTTATTTCATTCTTAAGCAAAGTTACCAACATCCTTTAGGTTTTAAGACCTCGTGGTCTCAAACCTTGAGTTCCCAATAGGTGAAAACATAACTTATCAATGAAAGGGGAGATAATAAAATTTAGAACTTCCTCACTACTAGCTTAGTGAGGCAAGGTTCATCATAAAATTTAAAGAAAAGTACTCCTTTCCCAAAATGACACTTTCCAAAAGCTCCTTTCAAGAAACTCACAAAATCACAAAATCGAAACCCCCCTCTCCCCCATGATTGCTACATTGAGGTTCTTTTCAAAAGCAAATCATGCCATGTTGATTCCCACTTAACATATCCAAATTTGTTAAGTGAGAATCTCTATTTAAATCAAACATAAATTTGCCCTTCACTTAACAATTTCAATTTGTTAAGTGAGGATCTCATTTAAATAAAAACATAAAATTTTACTTTCAAAATTTAATTTGTTAAGTGGGGTCTCATTTTCAAAACATAAAATTTGACCTTCACTTAATAATTTCAATTTATTCAAACATGAATTTGATCTTCACTTAACAATTTCAACTTGTTAAGTGAGGGTCTCATTTTCAAAACATAAAATTTGACTTTCACTTAATAATTCCATTTTGTTAAGAGATGGTCTCATCTTCAAAGAAAAAAAATACATTTAGGCCTTCACTTGGCATATCCAATATTGTTAAGCGAGAGTCTCATTTTCAAAGCATATGTTTGGTTCTATCTAACACATCAAATTTTTTAAGTAAGAACCACATAACCAAGCCATATTTGACTCCTACTTAACATACCAAATTTTCTAAGTGATAATCTCATTCTCAAGTCATATCATACTTTGATTTCCACTTAACACACCAAATTGTTAAGTGGGAATCCCACTTTCAAAAATATATCAAACACATTTAAGCTTTCACTTAACATACCAAATTTGTTAAGTGAGGGTCTCTTTTCAACACATATTTGATCCCTATTTAACATACCAAATTTGTTAAATAAGGATCTAATTTTTCATATCAACCACACTTGAGCTTTCACTTAACATACCAAATTTGTTAAGTGAGAGTCTCATTTTCAAAGAAAAATAAACATATCTCAAACACATTTGGGGATTTCACTTAACATACTAAATTTGTTAAGTGAGACTCCCATCTTCAAAGAAAAAAAAATCTATCTCACAAATCAAACACATGTGGCCTCTACTTAACATACCAAATTTGTTAAATAGGAAGCCCCATTTTCAAATTAAAATATCACACAATCGGATCTTCAAAAGAAAAAATATTTCAAACACAAAATCACAACCTCTTCTTAGCATACCCAAATTTGCTAAGTAGAGGTTCTTCTAAATTATCCATATTTTCAAACAAGAAACATTAAACATAAACAAACTTCAAAAAGAAAGAAATCTCTCCTCAAATTTTTGAACCCCACCCAACCTACCTAAATTGATTGAGCATGGGTTCTAAAATCAAAAATCAAATGGAAAAGAGTCTCTTCCAAAACATCTAAATCTCTCCAATTAACCCCACTTAACATATTTGAATTGTTTAGTGAGGGTTCAACACTCCAAACTTATGTTACTTATGTGGAACAAATATCAAAGTAAGAATCTGATACAAGTTATATTTCAACAAATGCGTACAAAGCTAGCATAATATTTGTAGCCTCCCTCTAAGTTTATTTTACATTTTGTTTAGGATTTGGCCTGATCGCCCCCTTAGATTGACTCCACCCATCTAGTTCTTTGGTCAGGATTTGAGGGAGCCCGCATCACTCGAGGGCGACCCTCACCACTTGCCGATGAGGTGGTGGTAAGTGAGTCATCCACGACCTACCTTCTAACACTTATCCTTCCCAAGAGGAAGGCTGAGGTTCGCTAGTCACCAGCCCCTTGTTCCCACATAGGTGTGCTGCTAACCTCATTGGTCCCCTTAAGGGAAAGGCTTTGAGATAGCCTCCCATACCTTCGAGGTAGATCTCTCACACGCCATGCTAAGATGCACAATGATGCAAAGTAGCAAGATCAAGCGCACCACGTGCACCCAGAGATGGATGATGCATCCTACATTGCAAAGGAGGGTTCTCCTCATGAGGTTTCTCCATTGCTGACTAGAAATCAGCTCCACCCCCTCTCGACATCAGATGATGAGGAGGACTATCAGAGAATAGCTGCATTTCCTCCACCCCAACATACCATGATATTTGAGGGAAAGAAGTCCTATGCCTAGCGATATTATAAGGTAAGTAGGCACATGATGTTGAGTCTGCATGTTATTTGACTTGAGGTTGATTATCCCTAGGAGTGTTACCAGGTACATTCGCAGTGACAGAGCATCGAGTAGTAGCAGCTAGTCAAGGAGCAGGAGCAAAGGTTTGCCGCATCGGTGGTCTCGCCTAGTTGATTTTCCCAATCACCGGGCCACGAATGAATGATAGATAGCGCATAGTACTACCAATCATAGAGGGAAAGCCTCGGCATGGGTAGAGCCAGTGTTATCTCCACCACATCGATCCACTCCTCGCCCACCATTACCAGTTCAGGTCCCACCATCCACCATGCCTATAAAGGCACAGAAGATAGTATTTAGGGAGAAGAAAGCTCCCTTTGTGATCCGACTATGGCCAAAGGATTCCACTTCATCTACCCCACCACTGAGAGGAAGGTTCACCTCCCTCCTACTGCCTTGGTGAAGAAGGAGTGACCCCGCATATCATGGTACCACCACCACCACCATCAGAGCCAGTGATAGCAGTAGCTGTAGAAAGGGAAGGGGACAGTTATGTAGTCCCCATGGCAGTGGATCTCCCTAAGGATACTAATTTTCCCATGAGCAATCATGAGTAAATCTCTTTCCAATAATTATGACCCTCACAAAGTACTCTAATGTAGTGTTAGCATCAAGGGCACAACCTCTATCCAAGAGTAACATATTCATACCAGCATGGTTAAATCATTTCTTAGATGAGATTCTAACACAATACTTTGCAAAAAAAAGAGAGAACTTCTAGGGAGTGACCGATCAGATTGTAAGGAGGAAAAGGTCAACTTTGATCTAGATGAGGATGATCTCCTTGAGGATTCGACCAAAGTTCACATGGTCGATACTAGGGGGTCCCTTCAGAGGGATCAACATCATCAGGAAGGTATTGTAGTTGAAGAAGATGATGTCATCCATTCAACTCAGCACCTCCTCCACCAACTTAGGCAGAGGGATGATTATATTGATCAAATAGGCAAGAAGATTGAGGAGTTGATGGAAGTGGTGTTAGCATTGCAGAATTCAGCTCCGGTTTCACAGCCTTCTCCCCTAGTGGCCAATAGAACAGAGTTGACACACACTTTAGATCATTCTTGATGCATTTCTACAGAGGTAGATAGTGGTAGCCTATATAAGAAGATGGTCGATAGCACCTCCATGCATAAAAAATACATCAAACACATAGTGGAGCAATGTGTTGCTGCAAGCATGAGATGGCTTACCTGTTCCAAAGGGTAGACCCTACTTGGAAGAATTTGATGGTGTCTAATACCCTAAGGGCTTTGTGCCTCCATCCTTCAAAATTTTTGATGGCTGGGAACCCCAGGTATATAATAGCACATTTGATGTTGCAATATGGTGATGCACTATTATTTCTTTGTCAAGAGCAAGGTGCATCATATTTGATTGGTACACTGAACTATCTTATAGTCAATGAAAATATTTGCTGAGTTGGAGCAGCTCTTTATTAAGAGATTTGTTGGAGCTTAGCAAAGGGTAACTGTGGGCGATCTCATTGTAATTCAACAACACCCCGATGAGTCCCTTATTGATTACATTCTTAGATGGAATAATTTAAGTATGAAATATGAACCATAGTTGTCTGAACAGCATACCATTGAAATTCTACTCAAGAATATTCATGGCTCGATTGCTTTTATGCTTAAAGGGTTCACCATTAAGACATTTGAGAAATTAATCAAACAAGGTGACTAATCTACAAGGAGAGGCCAAGCAGTTACCTTTTGAATCAATCGCCCAAGCCATACCACAAAAAGTAGAGAAAAATTAGGGAAGTCACTGATTGATAAGGGAAGCTAGGGGTCAAGATAGACCTCGAGCTTAGCAGCCTCCTCTACCATCTCCTTTGCCACTTCCTCGACCATCATATCAGCCACCTCAGTTGCCACAGTGGCCTCCACCACTGCCTGCTCAACAGTATCCCTATCCACAACATCAGCGACAATATTCTTATCCACCATCAGGTAACTATAACTTACCTACTTCTGCCGACAAAATGAATAAACCTTATTCTTTCAAAAGGAAGGTAGTCAGAAAGATCTTTAAGAACCTCTTAAAGAAGCTTGATTTTCAATTACCAGAGCCTAGGAGTCTTGAGGATGTGGGCAAGAGTCATGATCCAAACTTTTACCCCTACCACTGCTTGTCATGTCTTGGAAGATTTTTACCTTTAAGGACTACCAGGCATAGCTACAAGTTAGGTGCCATTATCATCCCTAAGGAATACCTATTAGAATAACCCTCTAGTTTTATTAGGGTAATCCTTGGGGATACACAAGATCTTCTCAAGACTGAGGAAGATTAGGATATCTCCTTACCCCAAACCTCTAAGAAAATAATTTCTAAGATTAGAAAGTTACCCTTGTAGGTGCCTGAAGTAGCTCGAACCTCCAACTCTAAGGAAGGTTTGCAAGTTGTTAAAGATAACTTGAGGGAGGTAGAAGCCCAACAACAGCAGCAATAGTTTCCACTTTCTCGTGATAGCACATTAGCGCAACCACCGACTGAGTTCAACACTCCTTCTGCAGTTGCAGCCACAGTTCCTTCAGCTAGTTCTTCTTCTAGCAATCATAATATATCAGCGGAGGGGGTGTCAAATCCATCCCTCTGCTCACTTTACTTGATTTCTATTTTTTACCTTCATCCAAATCTAAGAAATCAATGAAGAAGAAGACTAATTTCACTTATATTCTCTCTACTTTTGATGATCTTGATGATTTCATTCTTATAAAAAGCTCTCCAAATACTAATAATTATAACAATTTTGATCCACTCCTTTCTGATTTTGAAATGGATTACCCATTTCTAAATCACCCTTGTTCATCATTTGAGATTGACTTGGAGTCATCTAACTCCGATGATCCTATAGGAGAAGCAATAGGTGAACCTAATGAATAGGTAGAACTTTCCACTTAACCATCTCATGAAGTCACCGAAGTCAACCTTCATAGTGGTAAAGTTCTACCTCCTAGGGTAACACCTTAGGATAAGGGTAAACAAGTCATTGGTTCTAGCAGTCAAGAAGCCCCTCCACAGGATGCTCCACCTATAAATATGCTTGTGGAGGACCGACCTAGAGTTGACTACAATGTCCTCATTCACCTGAGATAGTTGTCAGCTAAACTAAGCATATATGATGCCCTTGTCTTATCCAAATGGATGAGGGAATCATTGATCAAAGCCCTTCTTGATCCTGAGATATGCTTAGCTCAGCTAACCGCTATTAAAGAGGAGGCATATTTTTTAAGAGAAGCTCGGGGAGTTCAATTCATTGATGAAGACCTTATTTTGGGAACAATGGAGCACAACTATCCCCTCTACATCATAATGGATATGGGAAGATTTAGACTCTCCAAGGTGTTAGTTGATCAAGGTGCGTTAGTGAACATTATGAGTCTAAAGACCCTTGACTACTTGAAGATTGACATCTCTAAACTCTGAGGAGATCGGGTGATGTTGAAGGATTCAATGAATAATGTGAGAGGGCTTTAGGCTCCATAGTGTTACCACTAGAGATAAATGACTAGAAAATAGAAGCCAAGTTCTACATAATTGATTCATATACATCTTTCACTATTTTACTCGGTAGGCCTTGGATACATGCAAACAACATAGTTTCATCTTCTTTACACCAGTGCATCAAATTCAAAAGAGGTGGAATCGAGTATTGTGTCAAAGGAAACTTGAAGGCATTCTCAGTTTGAGAGGTCGAGATTTATGAAGATGAAGCCTACTATCTTCCCCCAAATCAAAAAGTCTATTCTCATGAACTTGGTAAAAGTTCAAAATTTAAAGAAAAAGAAACAAAAAAAAATTGAAAAAGAAAAAGAAAAGAAAAAGAAAGCACAAGTGAGCGAGAATTAGACACCAAAGAAGAGGTAGAGCTAGATGTTCGATTTCGCCCACAGTTTGTTCCTCCATATGAACACATGGGTAGGATGACTGACTCCACCGTAGAGAAGAGGAAATTTAGATTCTCTAGAGGTGGAAGACCTCCTGGTGTGCCAGATAAGCTATGTTCCATCTCACAGGAGTACTCCTGCTATGCACATAGACTTAAAGTCTAGTTCGGAGGATGACTCTCATGTGGTTAGCATGTCGACAAACCTCTCTCAGTGGGTCCCTTTGGAGATGATGCTCGAGCTAGATAGTGGTGAAGACCAGGCCGCCAAGCAAAGCATGAATGTATCAAAATCATCATTATGTAAAACAGTCATGCAGCAGTTGGGAACTTTATCTCCCTCACTTTCTTCCCAGAAAGTTGAAGGTTTGGTAATTAAGGAGGCCCCCAACTCTATCCACAGATGTCAGGCCGAAGAGGTTTTTTGGGAGCATCATCCTCAAGTCAAGAAGCCAATGTATAACTTGAGGATGATTCATATAAAGATTTAATACAACTACCTCTTGATTGGTATTCACCTTGTGTTATTAACTTAGCAAAGAAGGGATTAATCCCACATACTTGGTCTAAACACAGGTCGAACTACTTTAAAAAATTATGGGACAACCAAAGCAAACACTCTCAATTAAGATCGACTAGGATTCGGCATGATGGGTCCAGTCGATGATGACAACCATTGCCTAGTCATCACCACTCATTTGGGGTATGATAGGTTCTTCTCAAATCATGCTAACTCTTTTGAGGAGGCATGTTTAGAAACTTCAGATGACCCAAGTGAGCTTAAGGTCAAAGATGCACCACCAGAGTTTGAAGAAGAAAGTAGATCAACCATTGATGAACTCAAAGAAATCAACTTGGGAACGAAAGAAGATCCACGCCCGACGTACATCAGTTCCTTGTTGAATGAAGAAGAAACCAATGACTTAATTAGGCTATTAGCTGAATTTAAAGACTACTTCACATGAAGTTATGAAGAAATGCTTAGTTTATCTCCTGGCGTAGCAATCCACAAACTAGCAATAGAACCTAATGCTAACCCTATCAAGCAAGCTCCTAGATGCATGCGATTAGACACTAAATAGTAGGTCACTTCTAAATTAAGAAATTGATCGATGTTGAATTTATCAAGGAAGAAAAATATCCCACCTGGTTAGCCAGTGTCATCCCAATTAAGAAAAAGAATGACCACATGCAAATAAAAGGCATGTCCTAAAGATGAATTTCACTTCCTATACCAATTGATGGTGGACATTGCCTCATCTCATGCAGTATTCTCCTTTGTGGATGGGTCATCTGCTACAACCAAATTAAGATGGTCTCTGAGGATGAAAGAAATACTACTTTTTGAAGCCCGATCAAAATCTATTATTATAAGGTCATGTCTTTCGGCCTTAAAAATGCTGGTGCTACATACCAGTGAGCCATGACTCAGATCCTCAATGAACTCGTTCATCATCAAGTTGAATGTTATGTTGAAGATCAACTAGTCAAAAGCAAAGAAAAGGAAGGCCATCTCTTCAACTTGAGAGTAGTTTTCAAATTGTTAAGATAGTTTAACCTCAAAATGAATCCCCTAAAGTGTGCATTCAGAGTAGCTTTAAGGAAATTCCTTGAGTTTATTGCCTGATACTAAGGAATAGAGATTGACCTAGAGAAGATCAAGGCATTTTTAAAAATGTCACTCCCTAAAATTCTAACTCAACTCAGATTATTCTAAGGGTGGTTGGAGTATCTAAGATGCTTCATATCCAACTTATCAAGAAGATGTCAATTATTCTCAGCACTTGACAAAAAGGATGCCAAGTTCAAGTGGGATGATAAGCGTCAGCATGCCTTTGAAGACATCAAGCACTACCTTATGACACCGCTAGTTCTAGCAGCCCCTATCTTGAGCAAGACGTTGATCCTCTACACCGCTGCATTAAATGACTCCATTGGTGCTTTGTTGGCTCAAACCAATGACGAAGGGAAAGAAAATGCTCTCTATTACCTCAGTTGTCATCTAATTCCTGCTGAGACAAACTACCCACCTATTGAGAAGCATTTCCTAGCTTTAATATTTGCATCCCAAAATCTACGTCATTATATGCTTTCTCATAAGGTGAATTTGATCTCTAGAATCAATCCACTGTAATATCTCATGACACGGCCAATGTTATCTATGGCACAATGGTCCAATGGTCCATGATTTTATTGTAGTTGGACATCACATTCATACCCCTCCATGCTGTGAAAGGACAGTCACTAGTGGATTTCTTAGCAGGACAACCACTTCTTATTGATTCTTTGCTTAGTGATGACCTCCCCAATGAACAAATCATGAACTTAAGGCACACTAGCATTCACCATTGGGAGATGTATTTTGATGGTGTGGCTTCCACTCAAAAAGGAGAAGAACCATGATCTACTCTTCCGGGGAAGGTAGGGGTAGGAATAGTCCTCCTAACTTTAGACCGTGATGTGATGAGATTCTCATATCATCTATCCAATCCATGCACCAACAACAAAGCTGAATATGAGGCTCTGATTTTCGGTCTGGAGTTAGCCATTACATTATGCTTCTAGAGTGTCAGCATCTTCGAGGATTCTCAGCTTGTCATCAACCAAATTGCTGGGTCCTACAAAGTTCTAAATCTTAAACTCCATCATTACCACAAGTACACCATGGAGTTGTTGCCCCAAATCCCAGAGGCCACTATCTACAAGATTCTTCGAGGAGAAAATGCAATAGCATATGCATTGGCCAAGCTCACCAAGGAGTTCGCATGCCCAAAAGATGAGTCAATTCTAATAAGGGTTCAAAATAGACAAGTCTTATCCCTTATTGATGCTGAACTCACCAAGAGACTCTCTCTTGAAGGGGATGTTGTTGTTGCCAAAGAGGATGATGAGTCAGATTGGAGGTAAAAATTCATGGATTACTTAAACATAGGCAAACTACCTCAAGAGAATTCATTAGCCCATCAGGTGAAATAAAGAGCTCTCTCATATGCTCGTGGTGGCACTTTGTATCGATGGGCTTTCAATCATATGTGATTACGTTGTTTAGCTAAACACGAAGCCCGTAATATTGTGATTGGGGTACATTCAGATTTATACATAGCTCACCAGTCTAGTCTGAAGATGAAATCCAAGATCAAAACACTAGGATACTACTGGCCCGTGATGATTATAGACTGCATGAATGTAGCTAGAAGATGCCACCAATGTCAGGTGCATGGTGTGGTCCCATCAACCACCCAACATTCTACATCCTACTGGCCTCAGGTGTTTGAGTGCACGACATAAGCCCAATCGATCCTCCTTCCAAGGTCATTGGTTCATCTTGCTATCACACTACTTTTCCAAGTGGAGGCAATCCCACTTAGAGAGGTCACAAAAGATGTGCTTTTTTTAGGAATCATATCGTATATAGGTTCGGTTCCTCGATGAATTATATCTGATAATGGTATTGCATTCAAGAGCACCAAAATTAATAGATTTGCACGGAGACACTACATAGATTGGAGATATTTCACCATCTACTAACCGAGAGAAAATAGTATAGTAGAAGCATTCAACAAAACTCTCATCCAAATATTGAAGAAGACACTCGACGATAATAAGGGACAGTGGCATGAGAAGTTGGTTGAAGCCTTGTGGGCCTACACACACATACAACTCCAAATCACCCATTCATTTTCCTTGGTGTGTATGGGTCTCAAGCCATTCTACCATTAGAAGTCCAACTCCCATCGGGATAGCTATGAGCAGCAAGATTACTACAGCAAAACACCAAGCTGTGATTAGAAGAACTCGAAGGTTTGGAGAAGAGATGCCATAGGGCATGCTAGAACCTCAAGTTGTGCAAAGCTAAAATGATTCAAGCTCACAACAAGCTAGTCTATTCTAGAGCTTTTCAAGTATGAGAGCTTATTTTAGTTCTAAGGAGACCAATTGTTGCCCGTCGAAAGATGGGAGGAAAGTTTGAACCCACTTATGAATGCCCTTTTGCCATAGAAAAGACCTACCAAGGAGGATCTTATCAACTCATAAACTATAGGGGAGAGCACCCTATGCTTCCAATCAATGGGCTCTACCTAAAGAAATATTACCCATAAAATCTTGTTTGAAAATAATCATCAATAAACTTCTTTTCATATCAAATTCCATCTCTTATGTGTTAGAAACATCTTTTGCTTGTGAATCTGCTATGATGTGTTTAGGATAGGTGTAAGAGAACCCAAGCGGCATCCTATCCCTTCACAACACAAACACAAACCACATGCAATCCTCCAATGCACTAGGATAGGTGTAAGAGAACCCAAGAGGCATCTTATTTCGACTAGTATAACTAAGTTAGGTGTAAGAGAACCCAAGCGGCATCTTTTCTTAGTGGATTCACATTCCTACGTGCTTATTGTAGGTGTAAGAGAACCCAAGCGGCATCATATTTCTTCTTTCATAACACAAACAAACACATATCTTTTGTCTCGAGCTATTTTGATGTGGGAGCAAGCCCCCTCTGCCACTTACTCATTAGCTGCTCTAGGTTAGGTTGATATACTACCTTACTAGTATGTCACCCCAATGGTCATTTATCTAGTGGATGTGAGTTCCCACGCTTTCTTCCTGACTTGACTTGTAAACCAATAAGCACCTTATTAGTTAGTAGGTCTTACTATGCAGCCAGTAAGCTACCCTGTGTTAACTTTATTTAAGAGGATGTAAGCCTACATGATTTCTTCTTAACTAGCCATCATGCACTAACTAGGTCGAGTATATTTGAGGTTTAGGATAAGTCCCCCAGAGGCTCCTTTCCTCCTGACTACTTCAAGCTTGAGTTCAGTCTTTACACAAGACTCCCTACTTAGTAGTCACCCTAGGTCGGATGGCCCCTATCGAGCTAAAGACAAACTATCCCAAAGATCAATTTTGCTTTAAAGAGATGTAAGTCTACACACCATCTTTTAAGACTGATTATCACAAACCGATGGGCACCTTAGGTTGGTTGGTCATCGCCATGCTGACGGTGACCCACCCGGTGGATACACCACCCTTGGTAGATGTCAGTCCCCTTACTTTCTCCTTGAGTTGGCCACCGAATATATACAGGCTTTCTTTTAGAGGGTTTTCGATAATGCCTCCAGTAGCACCTACCCTATGGGCACTCTATTTAGATCATGTCCTTAGCGACCTCATTTAGACACTACTACGGTTACTCTTTGATTGGACATTCCCCCTTTCCTAGTAATGGTTGGAGAATTTGTTCATGCATGCATTCTCCTTGGTCCAAGTAAGTCTGAGATAGGACTAGGCTGATATAAGCTCCTTCTCAGTGTGGTCCCTTACAAACCAATAGAGTCCACACAAATGTAAAATAAATAAAATATATCTTCACTTGTGGATTAGGAATTCAAGCCCCAATGGCCTCTTTCCCAAGCAGGCATCCTATCTTTAGTGTCAACAAAAAAACTCCATAAGAATTGCACTACTTTGAGTCGAGATAAGTCCCGTCATTCTTTCAAGAATCACCCTTATGTTGAGTTCAACTTGTTGTGCCACTGATGAGTTACCCTGATGGTCATATTTACTTTGAAAGATATAAGTCTATTACACATTCTTTCCAACACGATTGCAAACCGATAAGCAGCCCTATGTCGGGTCTGATTTGTTGCGCAAGTGATCGATCACCATAGTGGTTCCTTGTTTAAGAAGATGTGAGTCCCCGTGCTTTCTTTTTAACATGTATATTACAAACCAAAAGGCACCCCTTTGATTGGTTAGTTCTATCCCGTGGCCGGTAAACTATCCCTTTGGATTGGTAAATCGAAGACATGTCTATGCTGATATTAGCCCTTTCTTAGTGGATCCATCGCAAACCGAAGAGACCCATCAAGTTAAAATAAATGAAATTAAATCGAATGCAATTCAATCAAATGACATTATCTTGACTACTAGATATAAGTCCGGCATTATATGATCAGTCCTATATTACATCCAAGATCACCCGATTGTCCAGGAGATAAGTCATTACGCTTTCTAAACGATTACAATCAAAGGCATTAATTGTACTACTTCGAGTTGATATAAGTTCCCCAGAGTCATTAATTCAAGATCACCCCAAGTCGTCCGACAGCATCCAACGATCACCCCTGTCCCTTATTTTTGGAGATGCACTTTCTCCTATAGAGTCAAAGGCAACCCTTAGTCATAGTTCTACCATGTGGACTACCTTTGATGGTAAATGAGATGGCCGACATGGCCCCTTCTCAGTGTGTTCCATCCCAAACCGATGGGGTTCATCTTAAAATCTAAAACTTAAACAAATAATCAATCAATTTCTCCCCAGTGAGACATCAATCAAATCCAATTCACTTGCATTCCCCAGCGAGTGTACCCTTAAAAGAAATCCAAACCCTCCTTATCCCTAGTGGATAACCTGAACATGCTTCCTTAGTGGAAGGTTAATGCATCTAACCCTGGTGGGTTATACATCCTAATCCCCAGGATACTCTACCCAAATCATACCTTGCCAAGTCCAAACTTATTCTAGTGGATAACTTGAACCGCTTCTAGTGGAAGGTTCACATGTTTGATCCTTGGTGGATCCCTTCCTCCCTATGCATGAGTGGAGTTCCATTGCACTAAGATCTTGATTCCTTCTACACCTTGGGTTTAGGGATAAATCATTTCTATTAGTATCTACAATCCTTCAAATGTTGTTGATCATCTCCAACACACGCGTGCTTGTTAGTCACACCACACCTATTCTTTGTTGACCTCACTTTTGGAGTGAGCTCTCTTCATATCATATATCTAGACTCTATACACTAAAGAGTTCTTTAAGACACTTCTAGTGATTAGGTGAACACTTAACCTAACCTAGAGACTTAGAAAATAGATAGAGGTTGTGCCTTGGGATTTAGAAGACTTGCCTACCCTATAGCCCAAACCCAATCCTTGCTTCCTTCTTCAAACCAAATCTCAAATTCAAATTCAATTCAAAAATCAAATCAACTATCCAATGATTGAAATCCATCACCACCAAATTCAAATCCCTTCCTCCTTTGATTATCTGGACTTCTAAATTTTAACCAAATCTAAATCAACCAACCCAATTGATTTTCAATTATCAAATCCAATCTCAAATCAAATTCCAAACCATAAATCAATTCCAAATTCTAAATGATTGAAATCCATGATCAACTTCAAATTCCAAATTCTAAAAATCTCTTCCAAAGCCATATAAACCACCTTCATGTGCTTACCCAAAACTCCTTTAAATCAACTTAGACTTGGTTGATTTCTTTATAAATCAATTATTCCTTCATTTATACTCATAAATATAAATGAAACTACCCTCCAATGACCAAAATAAATCAAACCAAATCAAAACCCAAATTAGCCCTTTCAACCTACATCCCTAAGCTTAATCAAATTTGCTTCCAAATCACTCCAAACTCAAGTGATTTTCTCATAACCCATTTATATCTTCATTTATATTCACAAATATAAATGAAATATAAATTCAAATGACCAAAACCAAACTCAAATCAAATCAAATTCCTAATTATAGCCCTTTAGCCAAACTTTTGAACTTGGCTAAATGAAACCCAAATTAACTCAAAACTCATGGATTTCTTCATGATTCAATCATTTCTTCAATCATTGATCCAAATATAAACATAAACCACCATTATCAAAACCAAAACTAAGTCAACCCAAATCAAGCCCAAGTTAACCCTTTTGACTTGAAATTATCATATGAACCAAAACCCACTTGGCTCCAAACCAATTGTAATTGGATTTATATTTCAATCCTAAGTCCATATGTGAGTTCAATTTAAACTTGAATCAAGCCTTGACAATTGACTCATTTAGCTCACTTGACCCAAAGTGACCTAAAGGACCTTTTTGAGCCAAGTTCTAATCCAACCCAAATTGGATTGAACTAAGCCCATCTAAACCTCAATCATGATCAACAATCATCATGGGTGATCAACCACCTTGAATTGGGTCAAACTAAGTCAAACCTAGCCTTTGACCAAGTCAACATTTAGCCCAAATGAAACCCAAACTAGCCAAAACCCATCATATGCCAAATAGATTGAAACCATTGACCCAAACCCATTCATAATCAATGATTGAACATGACCAAATCATCAATTAAGTCAAACCAAGCATAATTGGCTACTTGACCTAAGTTAACCCAAATTGGCCTAAAAGCCAAAATGGGTCAAATCATGATTTAACCCAAATTGATATAACCAATGGCTCAAGTTCATCCTAAATCCATATTGAACTTAACTAAAGTTACGGATTGAGCCCAAGTTAACCAATTGGTCAATTGACCAATCCTACAAATTGACCAAAAAATCGTCAAATTAATCCAAATTTCAAAACAAACTAAAGTTCCAATCATTTTCAATCAACCAATTGAACTAATTTCAATGACTTCCAACCAACTTCACTTGCTAAATTGACGATCAAATTGGTCAACTTGACCAATTTGACCCTTTTGAATCCAATTGAGTCAAATTCAAACCTAAGTTAAAACATATCAAATGAGTCACACCAAAACATTCCAAATAATGATTTAGATCTAACCCAAGCCATAGTTTGACCCAATTTGGCCAATTGGTCAACCCAACCTAATGTGAACCCAATTGAACCCTTTTACCCAAATTGAGCTAAACCACTTCAAGTCACCCTGTGGAACCCCTTTGGCTGATCAAACCCACTCCACATCAGCCCCAAAGCACCTCAAATCACTAAACTCATTTAAAACCAAGCCAAAGGGGATTGGCCAATATGCAAAGCCATTTGCATTGGATCCTTACCATAAGTAGCAAATTCCACTTTGTTATCTCCATAACAGCCATCAAGATGCCAAATGAAGCATTCCTTGAACTTCCTTGCCCACTCTAAATACCCCTTAGCCTTTTCCATGGACCAAAGGATCCATGCTTCTTCCCTCTCATCCATGGCTGAACCCATGGACATAACAAAGAACAATCCCACCCAACCACTCCATAACTTCCCTTGGAGATTCTGCTACTACTTTGACCAACCCAGGTGAGCCACATAGCACTAACGGTGACACCTCTAATGGCCTGACGGTGGCCAATCAATGGGATTTGTGAATTCAATCCCATCCATCCATTTATCTTAATTGAGGGATATACTCCCTTAATTCAAGTGGGGAACCAGACCAATTGCATTCTCTGAGTCCCCAAGTTCATTTTGAACTCCCTCAGAGCAAATCTAAGGATCCCCAACCTCTCCTCGATTGGTCATTTCCATTCTCATGCGTAAACCATAACATGACACCCTTCTCTCAAGCAATACTCCCTCTCACTGAACCAAATCAAAATTCCTTGCACCCACACCATCCTCATACCCAATCAAAGCTAACCAAACCATTTCCAAGCCTTCCAAAGCACCAGAGGTGTGAGTTCGATCAAAGCTGAGGTGTGTGCGTACATGGATTAGTCAACCGATCACCCTAGGCCAAATTGAGCTTGGACTTCTTCCAGGCCTCACTAGAAGCTACCTCGAGTTGCAGCTGACATTAGCTCCGTTGAGGTAATTCCTCAAAACTGTAGCTTTAGGCCTCTATGTGTTGGTCTTTTGTAAAAGAAATCTCCATGTCGAGGGATTTCAACCGTTGGATGTGATTGTATGCCCCCTTATATGGTGTGGGATCCATTTGATCCCAATCTGAGCTCGGGAGAGCTTAGATCAAATGGAGAAAGATGGATTGGGCTCATCTTTTATCACTCTCAAATGGGATAGATCACGAGCCATCCATCTCGCATGATCAGGATGAATGGCTCTGATCAAATCCTACGATAGATCCTTTGATTTCTCCTTTAACCCGTGTATTAAATCGTGGTCATCCGATCTTAGATCAGACGACCCATAGAGAAAGCATATCTGCCGCCGCTGAGTCAGCATGCGGATGTGACTACATAAATAGCCAATCCCGTCGTGCCATGTGTAAAGCATGCCGCATCAACGCGCCGCGTCGATAGCCATGTGGCCTGATGGGATTAAGGGCTTAATTAGGGTTAATTAATTAATTTTTAGTCCTGAAACTTCCTAAAATCATAACTAATTACAAAAAAATTCAAAAAATAAAAATTAGGCTCATTTTGAAGATATTTTAGAGGAAAACCTAGAAAAATTATAATTAATTGATTTTGAATAATGACTTTAGTTTAATTAGGGTTTTATCAAAAATATAATTAGCTTAATTACACCTTAATTAAGCACTCAATTAATCTCAAATTTTCTATGGATGTTTAGGGCGATGTCCTCTACCTCCCCTATTTTTTCTAGGATTTTATTGTTTGCTTAATTAAGAAAATCATTTGAGTAAGCCCTAGTCACTATCTTAATTCAATTAATTGTAATTAAGGAATGAACAGTAATGTGATTAATCATTTGAACATAATTATCCATGTTAAACAGTAAGATCACTTAGGGAATGTGATTGGGGATATTTTTCCTAATTCATTTCCTATGTATTCTTTATCTTTAAAAGTTAAATTAATTAATGGGTTAATGGAATGATTAATTGATTAATTAAGTGATTAAATCCTCAAAATAAGGAGACCAAAACCTAATTGAATGTTTAAATGATTTAGGGATTTGGATTGAGGCCTTGCCTTGATCGTCCCCAAGTTAATTTCATCATTCTTAAATTCATTAAAAGCTTAATAAAATTGAAATTAAAAATCAATTCATCCTCACCTAAGCAACCTTTAGTTGATCTTGGGTAGCTCCTTAAGTGTTCAATAACCCAAGGTGAGAGATAATGAAATTATGATTGACTCACATGTGTGAGAAAATTATAAGAGCAATTAAGTGAGATCCCTTAAGCTTAATTAACTATTAAACATAAGCCAATTGTATTAGGCCTCTTTCATTTCTTAGGAGCATAGCAAATTTACTTTTCATGTGGTTGTATATCATATTGGCTTATTATTAATTAGTTAATTAACTTAAGATTATATAAGTAAAGGATAATTAATTCATTTAATTCATACCTTAACCTAATCAAAACATAAAATCAACTTAAATATTCCTAATTAAACCAAACTAATTCACACATGAGGAAATGGTTTAAATTAGCAAACCTCTCTCATATTTCCTAAATCAAATCAAATTCAAAGATAAAAATTCCTTAAAGGATTTTGGTTCATTTTAAATAGCCTTGTTCAATATGATTGTCCTTAGGAATTAATTGGGGTGAATGAATGTGTTTACATTCCTTTATTTCTTTCCAATCATGCTAAATATTATTTTTCATATGAATTCATGCATTCATTTCTTTTCAAAAGTAATTAAATAAATTTTTTCTTTTATGTCAAATTGCATGTGTTGACTAAAATTAAGAATATGAGTGGCTATTATCACTATTAAACCAAAAATTATTTTTAAAACCTATAAACCAATTATTTCAGATGATGTAATGCTAATTACAAATACTTATAAGCTTGCATATGATGATAGTATAAGATGTGTACTATGAAGTTCTCTTTCCTTCTCTTAACATGGATTCACATAGGATTTGCAAGTGTATAGTTTATTTGAAAAGAATACAACACTTGCCTAAATATATTCCTATGCATCTCTATGTTAAGACTAAGGGAGGGTTTTCATATTACACATGTAAATCATACAACCAAATCAAACATAATTTCTTGCATGATTCCTTATCCATTTGGTTCTTTTTTGTACATTCATATGTATTTGAGAAAAGTCATATATTAGTCTGGACATCCCAGGGCTGCGAGGCTTTAAGTAGCCCTAAGTAAGTCTTGTACCTTACGCCCCTGATGTAGAAAATAATGGTGTCGTACTCTCTTAAAACTCTTATACACATGCATGTGTGATGTGGCCAATGAATGAGAATAAAAAATCAAATAAATAAAACATAACTTTTGCATTGATTTTTCTATCCTTATAATTATTCATACATTTACATGTATTTAAGAAAATTGGTATATTAGTTTGGACATCTCGGGTTGCGAGGCTTTAAGTAGCCCTAAGTAGGTCTTGTACCTTACGCCATCGTGTAGAAAATAATGGCATCATACTCACTTATAACTTTTATACATGTGAATGTGTATTTATCTAATTGATGAAAAATCTCTCTTTTATACATAACAAAGGCATGCATTCATAATTCAATTAACAAATGAGATATTTAAATTTATAAATACAATTCTTTGCATTCATCATCAAAATGCCAAAATTTACATTGCATGTATAGGTATGCTTAAGATCATTCATATGCATGATATACATGATGAAAAGAAATGGTTGAGTGTGTGTTATGTGATAGTTATCCATCCTAATTAATCCTAAGATGCCTTTCTTATTGAATAGGGCTATTTAGAATGAATCTAAACTTAGGGTTAACTAAAACACATAATAAATCATTCACTAAAGGAAATTTGTTAATTAACTTATCTTAGAAATCACTTAAAGTAGGGATAAAATAGAGACTCTCCCTTTCTTTCTTCCCTTTATAACACTTAGTTGCTAAGTGTAGGCTACATGAAACAAAAGAAAATATTTAAGTAAAAATCCCCAAATCAACTAAATCACTTAAAGAGAAATCAACTATTTATGAATTAAATCTGTCACACTTAGCAAATCATAACTCTAAAGCCTAGTTAAAATATATCACTCTCACATGCATTAATTTAAGTCACCATTTCTAGCTTTATGTTAGGTTATGGTTTGATGAATGTTTAGGTGGATGTTAGGGTGTATGCGTGCAGAATGTTAGGCTGATATTAGCCTAATCATATTTTATATAGGGGATCGTGCTTAAGGGGCCACTGTAATAAAAATATAAATTATTTTCGATGTGCATGTTGCTTAGCCCTTAAGCATAGCCCAAGTTATGACAGGTGGACTTGGTTACCCATGTGTGGGGCGCTAAGTCCAAATAATTACTATAATTGCTTGGGTTGCATGGTGTGTTCAGCTAACATTTATTTTGCAAGCGTAGCTAGATTTACTTTACTTCCTTTTAATGTAATTTTTGCATTAGGATTAGGATAAGTTTTATGGGGATTAAGGATAAGCATTGGTTATAAGACCATATCTTATATACCATGTGATGCCTTTAGAGCAAACAACATCTCAATCAAGCCAAAAGAAAGAAAGAAGTAGAACAAATCAAAAATGAATAAATGAAAGATGAAGAGTGAATAATGGAGGATGAAGAATGAAGACCCTCATTACACTTATCATTTTATAATTGTAACTATCATTTCACTATACCAAAATGTATAAGGTTAGAGCTCGGCTACCACATTTCTTTTTGGGTTGTACGGTGGTATCCGACCGCACTGGCCTTTTATTCTATTACGATAGCTTTATAAAATTATTTGATATTTTGTTTAGCTTATGCATTAGAAATAGCATATCTTTTCATAATTCTTTTATTATTTGTGATTGATGTATGGCCTGTATGCGATTAAGCTCTTAGGATGAAAACAAATTTTCTATCCCATTAACAACCCATAACTAAAATTTTAAAATAATTCATAACCTCACATAAAAGCCTAGAAATTAAATCAAGATAATAAAAAATTTTAGTAGCCCCTTAGCTGGATGTTTGAATGTATAATATCATGCATGTCATATTCTTCCACTCTTATTAAGAGAGGGCTTCCATCTGTGCAAAGAATAAGGGCTTAACCTATAAGAGCCTTTGATGAAAAGGCACCTCTTTCTCTCCTAATTTAGCCCATAATCAATTTCTCATGAATTTAGGCATATAAAATCCTATAGCCCGTGTCAAAGTAAAATGTCCAAAATCAAATAAAACTTCATAAAAATTTGCATTATATTTAAGTCATTACTCATTCCCTTCATGATCTAGTCTCTTAAGGAGTGAGTTTAAGGACTTGGTTTCTTTTCTAAGTAAATAATAGCTTAACCATCTTACAAAGCATATGACTTGCCTACATGGATTTAAAGCATATGAGGAGTTAGCTGACCGCCACTCCATGTGGTAATAAGCCTAGCAGTCGAGTGATTTACTCTGTCTTGTGGAGGTAAACCATATAATCACTCTCTCCTTAGATTTAGATCGTGTTTTGGCCCTCGCCAAAGCTTCCTTAATTTAGGATCTGAGATCATTATTTTCCTTTGAGGGTTATAAACATAAATCCTCACCTCTTAAGAATTTTCACAATCTTGTATTATGGAATCATAAAGTCCTAGATTTCTAATAAAATTTCAACTTAAATAAATAAATCTTCTCAAATTCAAATATATAAGCCCAACCATATGAAATATTGGAGTGCTCACTAGGTTACTAGTATTATGAGCACTCTTTACCCATCTCCCTTGGTTTTGATAAGAACTCTTCCCTTTTGATCTCTCCCACTTGATTTTCAAAAAATAATACTAATCCTTTGATAGTCCTATCTTTGAATTATTTAAAGACAACAATCGTCTACTTTAATCGAGAGTATTGTAAAGAGATTCTTTTTTCTTAAGATGTAATTAACTATGGAAGCTTGCCTTCATAGGGGACTTAACGAACCCGATTTAAATAAACTCTACTTTACTTTTTCATGTAAAGTAAAGGAAAAATCTCTATTATATTCGAAGACCCATCATGCCTTAGGAGTCCTTATTAGATGATTAGGTCCATAATAAGGTAGTGACTTCTATATCCTGAGATAGTATATTATTCTTTAATGTCATAGCCGATCACCCTAATAAGTACATCTACAGATCTGCGTGGTGTCCCCTCACACAAACACCCAGCACAAAAAAAATACCACACCCCTCAATTCACATGGAAGGACAGACGGCCGCATGCTCACATTTTGCATCGAATTTCCACAGCCCGACCACCGGACTTGTCTCCATCAAGTTAGGGTGGCATGTCAAGGATGGGAGAAGTAATGGGAGGCTGCCATGGATCCATTGTGCAAGGTTTGTAAAGCTTGGATCCAATGGGTGCTCAGTTTGGGTTGGAGGTGAGTCAACTCAGCTCCTAAAGGTCCCTAGTGGACCTAGAGTGAGTTAGGTGGACTAGGTGGGTCAGGGGAAGGTTTTATGTAGTGCTAAGAGGCTGTCATGGAGATGGGAGAGTTGACTTAGCTTGGATCCATTGGTTTTGAAGTTAAATCCCATGGTTTGATGGCTAATCCCTTTGGTGGGGCCCACTTGGCTTCAGGGGAGATCTTAGGCTGGCCTAGGATGAGTTTAGGTTGAGTTAGATTAGCCCACAAGATTCCATAAGTTGGATTTGAGTGGTTTGGCTTGGATGGATCAAATGGGTTCCATTTGGGCTAGGTTGGGTTGGGTTGACCAATTGGTCAAATTAGATCAAATCAAGGCTTGGGTTAGGTTCATATGATGATTTGGGATATTTTGGTTCAACTAATTTGGATTGGTTTGACCTAGGTTTGGATTTGACTCATTTGAATTCAAAAGGGTCAAATTGGTCAAGTTGACCAATTTTACCATTTTGACTAAATTGGGTTGGATTAGGTGTTGAGTCAAGTTCAATTGATTGATTGAAAATGATTGTTGGCTTTGGTTTGATTTAATTTAGAATTAATTTGAATTTTGGTCATTTTGACCCTTTAGGTTAATTTGGGCTAAGTTGGGCCAAGTTGACCAATTGGTCAACTTGGGCTCAATCATGGCTTTGGTCAAGTTCAATAAGTGATTTGGGATGAACTTGAGCCATTGGTTGCAATCAATTTGAATTAAATCATGATTTGACCCATTTTGGCTTTTTAGGCCAATTTGGGTCAACTTAGGCCAAATGACCAATTAGGCTTCGTTTGGCTCAAGTGAGGGTTTAGTCATGTTCAATCATTAATTATGAGAGGGTTTGAGTTAATGGTTTCAATCAATTTGGCATATGATGGATTTTGCTAGTTTGGGTTTCATTTAGGCTAAATGTTGACTTGGTCAAATGTTAGGTTTCACTTGGTTTGACCCAATTCAATGCAATTGATCACCCAATGATGATTGTTGATCATGATAGAGATTTAGATGGCTTAGTTCAATCCAATTTGAGTTAGATTAGAACTTGGCTCAAAAAAATCCTTTAGGTCACTTTAGGTCAAGTGAGCCTAAATGGGTCAATTGGCTTGATCAAGGTTTGATTGAACTTTAGTTGAACTCACATATGAGCCTATGTTTGAAATATAAATCCAATTGCAATTGGTTTGGAGCCAAGTGGGTTTTGGTTCATATGATAATCTCAAGCCAAAGGGGATAACTTGGGCTTGATTTGGGTTGACTTGGATTTGGTTTGATAATGGTGGTTTATGTTTATATTTGGATCAATGATTGAAGGAATGATTGAATCATAAAGAAATTCATGGATTTTGAGTTGATTTAGATGTCATTTAGCTAAGTTCAAAAGTTTGGCTAAAAGGGCTAAATTTGGCAATTTGATTTGATTTGGATTTGGTTTGGATCACTTGAATTTATATTTGTGAATATAAATGAAGATATAAATAGGTTGTGAGAAAATTACTTGAGTTTGGAGTGATTAAGAAGCAAATTTGACCAAATTAAGGGATATAGGTCAAAAGAGGCTAACTTGGATTTTGGATTGGTTTGATTTATTTTTAATTTGGTTTGAAGGGCTTGAACTTGGATTTCATTTATATTTGTGAATATAAATAAATGAATGAATGATTCATAAATAAATTGACCAAGTTTGAGTTAGTTTGAAGGAGTTTTGACTAAGCATATGAAGGTGATTCATATGGCTTAGGAAGAGATTTTGGAATTTGGACTTAATCATGGGTTTCAATCATTTAGAGTTTGGAATTGATTTAAGATTTGGAATTTGATTTGAAATTGAATTTGATAATTGAAAGAATCAATTAGATTGGGGTTGATTTGGATTTGGTTGACTAAGTCCATAAGATAAAATCAAAGGGCTTAGGAAGGGATTTAGAGTTTGAATTTAGTGATGGATTTCAATCATTGGATAGTTGGATTTGATTTTAGAGTTTGAATTTGAATTTGAGGTTTGGATTTGAAAGAAGGAAGCAAGGATTGAGTTTGGGCTATAGGGTAGGAAAGTCCTCCTAAATCCCTAAGGCACAACTTATTCCTATGGCTAACTCTTCTAAGTCTCTAAGGCTAGGTTAGATGTTCACCTAATCACTAGAAATGTCTTAAGACTAAAGAACTCTTAGTGTCTATAAGAGTCCTAGATATATAAGAAAGCTGAGAGCTCACTCCAAAAGTGAGGTCAACAGTTTCACATTTGAATCACATTTTGTTAATCATTCAACAATCTCGCATTAATAAGCTGTAATAAAATCATAAAACAGTAAAATCTAACTGAAATTTAGTTCTTGTGCAAACTTTGGCCGGCGTTACCACAAACCTTGGCTAGGGTTGTCCCAAATCTTGGTTGGCGTCGCTGGAGCTTTCAGCGTCTCGCACCTTTCGCCTCTGTCAATTTCAACTCAAGAGGAATGGTGAATAGTCGAATACAGAAGATGAGGATACTTAGTCGAAAGACTCGAAACGTCGAATACGACATACTAATAGGGTCAAGCCGTTAGGGAGATGTAGGACTATCTGATAGAAGATCGACGACTAATAAAATCACGAAAATCGGGTTTTCTAGCCGATTTTAGCCGGTTGGATGAGGTACCGATTCCATGAAGCAATCGGACCAGCTACCAAGCCGATTTGCGATTGAACAGGTCGAACCGGCCAGTCCGGTCCGGTTTTTAAATCCTTGCTAATACCAAAGAAAAGAAACGGTTGATTATATGATTATATGATTATATTATGATATTTATACATTTTTTGCGCAAATTTTATAAGATTGTTATTTATATACATGGTTTGTGAATACATATCTTTGTTTGAGAAGGCTTAATCTTTTTTTTATTTTCGCTGTCAAAAATTATTTTCCAAATCACAGTTTTATTTATGCTTTTTTCATACGAGCCTTTCAAGATAAAATTTCGAAAAACTTGTGATAAAATTATCATCCAAATGGACATGTAATTTTTTTTGGTTGTTTCTTTTACTAAAGATGTAAAATTGTCCCAACTTATATATGATAAAAAAAAGAAAAGAAAATATATTTCAAAAAACTAATATAGGAATATGGGTATAAAAAAGTAACCTTGTGATCATCAATTTAGTAGTGAAGATATATCATGAGATTAAGTCACTTTATTTATTTATTTATTTATTTATTATCATATCGTTATCAACAATAAGTTATGTCTTCTTATATTTTTTTATGTCATTAGCTTAAAATTAGATATATTTTATTCTTCAATGAAATTAAGAATGGCATATGCATATTAGTATATGAAAGTAAATTTTATGCTTATATATATCTAGTGGCAAATAAATAACGAAATTAAGATTGATACATGCATATTGGCATATGAAAGTAATCTTTATGCTTATATATTTAGTGCTTGAGATTTAATGAAATTAAGGTTGACACAGTCATATGCATGCATGTGGGTATATAAAACTAATCTTTGTGCTTACATATTTATGAGTTTGAATTCATTAATTAAGTTGTAACACTTGAACATCTAATTATTGACTTTACCATTAATATAGTTGCTTTGTGTGCATTTTATTTTGAGGATTTGGTTTAAATTCTTAAAATCTCTATTGTACCTTGCACGTAGAAATATATTTATCTAGCTTTGATGCTTGATAAATTTATGATCATACTTTATGAGGTGCTTTACAAGTCATAGCATTTTTGCATCAAGCTTTATTTTCTTAAGATCATTGCACACTTGTAATTATTTAATTCATAGATTTGAATATTAAATTATTCACTTTCATGTGTGTTTCATCAAGTTGATTTTATTTTGGAAAAGTTTAAGAAAAAGAACTAAAAAAATATAGTTATAAATTGTATTAACATGTTCCCTCATTACATGGCATACATTAGTATTCATCTTTTGTGATGATTAGATTTTTTTTCATTTTTTTTTTTTTTTTTTTGACTATTGAGGGAATTTAGGATCTATTTGGGATAATTGTAGCTTTTTGAAAAGTTAGTTGAAAGTTTAAATAAAATAACTTTTGAAAACGATGCGTGTATATATATTTTAAAAAAAAATTCAAAAATTAGCTCTCGTTCTCAAAACAATTTTTTCACAACAAACTTTCTAAAAATCGGCCAAAAAACTAAAGTCAAACGAAACTGATTTGCTTTCTGACTATTTAGAAAATAAAGCAGCCAAAAAATTTCCCAAATATATCATTAATCTCAATACACACATTTATACAAACACTCATTCAATGACTAAATAGTGAGAGTTGAAACTACCAAATCCATCAATTTATAGGTTAGACAACCTTCTTGTAATCATTAATTCAAAAGGATAGGACTACAAGTACCACTATGATACTAGTCAAAGTAAATTTTTTATTTTACTATTTTCAGAATAATTTTAGTGAATATAAAAATATCATCAAAGGCATATAAATAATTTAAATAATAATTTATTTTGAGTTTTTTTAATTTCCTTTTAAATGGCTTAGTGCAATCTAGATGTGATTTTTTTCTAGCGTGTTGTAAATTGTGATATAATCTTCTTATATTGTAGAAGGAAAGATTGATATTTTGGTTATTTTTTGTTGTTATTTTCTATTTAATAATTTTAGTTATTATTGATCAATTGTATGAGTGAATTTTTGGGTAATGTTATACTAAATATATTAGTTGCTGTGTGATTTTTAAATGGCATATGATTTTCTTTGAAGTTGAATTTTTACACAGAACTTCAGTTAGTCGACCTTTCAATTATCATTTGCACCTATTTTGTGTTTTATGATTTTTATCAAAATAATATTAGGCAAAAAATTTTAAATAAACATAATTAAAATTAATTTAGATATTTAAGCACATTTAAGAAAAATTAGAAATAGGCATAGTCACATATTCAATAGACTACTGCATCCACGTGAATACCATGTCAACGGAATGGGCGACTTGCTTCAACTAATTTTTTTAAAAAAGTAATTTTAGCTCAACAGCAATTTTTTGGCCGTATCACACTCGTCTGTTGTCAAAATTGAGTAATTTTGGTATCGTTGAAAAGCTAACGAAATTCTCTATATCTTTTGTATTGACAACTTTCGACGATTCTCACTCAACCAACCATAATTTTCATTTTTAATATGTTCTCTACTCTTAAAAAAATTAAACAAATATGAAATTTGCGTCTGATCAAGCTAAAATTGTCAAATATTGTCAACATAAAAGTCATAAAATTTCATAAACTTTTCAATGACCAAAATCTCTCAATTTCAACACCAGACGAGTACGTTATAGCTAAAAAAAGTGGTGCTAGGTTGGTTTAATGTGTTTGGTATCATAAAAAAGTGAACAAATATTAAAAATGCGGTTGATAGAGCAAGAATCCTCAAAAATTATTAACATGAAAATCCTAGCTAATTTCATAAGCTTTTCAAATATATTAAAATCGCTCAATTACGACATCAGATAAATGTGTTAGGAACAAAAAAATTATTGTCGGACAAAAATTAATTTTTTAAAAAAATTTGGTTAAAATAAGTCGGCCCGGGTGCAAGTCACTCATTAAACAAACAAATATTTCTAGATTTTTTAAAACATGCTTATCTAAATTAATCTTTAATTAGGCTTATTTTAAAAAATTTTCCAAAATATTATTAATTTCCTAAATTGATAATCTGAAGTAAAAAAATGATAGGATATGAAAATTCCAGCTTATTATCGTTTTTTCCGATACATGAAACATTAAATATTTCTGATTAGAACTCATTTTACTTCAAAATCTTTATCAAGAGCTAGAAAACGAGTGAAAATTCAATTATTTCTTTTATGGCCAACCTAAAAATTGCTATCATCTTTTAAAATTTTGAAAACAAATAGTTTATTATGCTAATGGCCTAACATTGCGTGCAACAGATATTAGATTAAAGTGCAACTTTTTGTAATAATGAGCTATTGATAATTATAAAACATATGATTCAAATTCACAATTTACAAAAATAATCTTACCCGTCCAATAAATTACGAATTCTTTCACGATTTAATGCACTTAATTTTTGATTAAATTAGTGCACATCATCAAAATCATATAAACTATATCTAATGTTTAAGAAAAAAATTACAATATATTTTATCATAAACTTTAATGTTTAAGTGAAAAGTTAAAGAATGAAGGCAAAACGAAATTACTTTATAAATAATAAAAAAACTATATAAAATAAATCCCCTCAATTTTTCTCAGTAAAGATAAGGTGCGGCGATCTTCTAATATTTGTAAGCAATTAAAAAGCTCTTTTCTGCGAATTCTCTTTCATACTATTGTATATGAATACAAATAATATATACCAAATACTATAGCTATATTTAAAATATCAATATTTTTTTATCTAAAATGATCAATAATGATATTTTCCATATTTTTTTTTCTCTACCACCAACAACAACAACAAGCCTTTATCCTTTAGTGATAATGAATCATTCGCCTTCATGGATTATATGTCAAATTCTCATTTAATTCAAGTTTACTAAAGTCATTTCTTATACATCTTAACCACGGAGCACCCACACGCATCCGAACCCTGCACCCGCTTCTGTGATCATAATCTTGTGCACCTAAAAAGATATATTCTCTCAAACTATTTGTGACGCAAAGGTCAATGAACCCGCAAATTTCATTGAAGAATTTGTTATTTTCAATTATTTGGCATATATTTTTAGATGATAGAGATATCATCCAAAAATAAAGAATGATATATGATAATTAGTCAAAGACAAATCTTAATGTAAAGAACGATCCTGGCCAAAAGTAAGATCAAGACTTAAAATATCATTGAAAACTTTGGATATCAGTTGAATCCCTAAATAGTTCCTAAATATAGAATGTTTATGATCAAATCGAGCATCTTGACAAGCTAGATTTAACAAGGTCAAGATCTCTTGATTCTGATTTCGTTTGAGCATTCAAATACTTAAAATACATAAGATGACCAGGAAATCATTTTGAGCCGCCCGATAGAGTGGTTTGAATTTTGCATGTATTTACAAACATCATCCTCTAATTTATAAATAGTTTATTCTTCATGTGAGAGCTCGTAAAGATGAGCAGGCCAAGATCTCTAAGCATAATCGGTCACCACTGACGATCGCCGACAACCGCCACTCCGCCGTACCATCGCCGGGTCATCGCTAACCGCCACGAATTCATCACCGCTGATCCGCCACTACTGCCGCCGCCATCGCCGAACTACCACCGGGTCATTGCCGCCATCTCTCGCCATCACCACCGCCGACCGTCAGCCGACCGCATTGATTCACTATCAATACCAACAATTATTACAACCTAACCACTGTTGCATAGCTATTGTTATCTGATTCTGGGATTCCTATTGTCAGATTTTCTCATATACAATTCTGTAATCCCATTATCGGAAAAATTTTGTACTCTGAAATAAATACATAGTGGAAGATTTTTACTGAGCTAGGCTCTGTGATTTTTTCCCCCTCTTTAGAGATTTTTTCACATAAAAATCCTAAAATTTATTGTTCACTCTCTAAATATCTATGTATGTGTTGGATTTCACAATAGGACTAAGATACAAATTTTTATTCTATCGCAACTGATTTTTTAGCACGCAACAAATGTTATCAACAAGAAGAATGTCATCAATATAAAGGATATGCCAAGGTGCAGAATGTCACTCTATTTTTTTTTCTCTACGGTCGAGATTAAAATAATCTCCATATAATACAACATAACTATAACCTTTATTTAATTTCATTAAGATTATCTCAACTTAACAAGATGACATAAAAGTAACAAAACCTACAGTACAAATTTCGCACACTGTTCTCTCTTTCTTCGCTTCCTTCGATTATCTTGAAAAACAAGAACATTAAGATTGAAGGCATAACTGAGAAGCATAATGCATATCTATATCTCTCAAGATGCCTGCAATAACTCTCGGATATCATAACCTTGGAGCTGCAAAATGCAAACCCAAACAGGAAATATTAGGTTCGAAGTATAAAAGAGATAAATGAAATCATTTTTTGCTAAAAATTTATGTAATATTGTCGTGCGATAATAACAAGTTTAAACAACCTAAAGTTAATGGGAATTTTAAAAATATTGATTTACCTGAAGAAATGCCAGCAATAAAATCACACCAGAGTTCCAGAATGCATGTACGGTGATGGGAGTGAGGAGATTGCGTGTTTGAGCATAAGAAAGCCCTAAAGCAGCCCCTGGTTTGATTTTGAAAAGGCAGTGATGATAAACTTCAGTACAATAATCTTTAAAATATAACACTTGTTGAAACCTATTCATCGAAAATGCAGTTTAAGGTTATACAAGAACGAGGAATAAATTGTTAATGATTTCCAACACACAAGTATACATTAGCATAAATCTTCATAACAAATAAACTTCTGAAGGATTCCAAATTGTAATGTGAGCAGAGAAACACATGATTTTTGTATTTTCTGAGTTATGTTTACAGCGTGGGACTCATTGGAGAACAGAGAAACACATGCCCATGTAGGCAAAAAAATTATTTGGTGAGTGAAAGGTGTTCTGAATTATGTAATAAATGTATTTTGCTATGTCTTACTGTCTGAGCAAATGTTCTCCTAAATAACATCAAAATGTAGGCGACCGAGTTGGTCTTATGTGTAAGGTAACAAAAGAATTTTGGACTCTTGTTAGCGTTTTGACAAGGTTGCTATATGTGACTTCGTAAAGAAGACAGGCGAGCCCAATAGCGAATGTCTCTCTGAAGGCTACAATGTCAAATACAGGAGGTCCAGTTAAAATAAAACGGGGCAGCTTTGGAGTTGAGGACTGGATTACAGAAAATATCAAAATAGAACAAACGGCTTTTCAGTTGAAAACTAGTTTGGTGTACGCTTTGGTTTTATGGCCTTATTTCTTGAATTTAGGTTTTAGTGGAGAGAGAACTGAAAAAAAAAAACATGAAGGGATTTATCATTTGTATTATGAATTGATTTTTTCAAAAGCGGATGTGGCTTATAGTCAAAACACATAAAACTTAATGTCTATTTCTAATGTTGACCATTTTTATAGTAATTTGTGATTCATTATATCCGATCATGTGCAAATTTTTCCATAAGAATTATGTGCTTTTACAAACAATTGGAATTAGAACCAAGTAGAGAAGGAAGAGAGAGAGAGAGAGAACCAAAGAGATATAAAGATTTCCGTCTGGTTGAACATAGTTTACACACATGTTTGTATGACTTCCATAGAAAAGTCGTGATCCATCATCATGGATATGATAAACAAAAATTATTATTAGCAACAATTTAACAATTGAGTTTGCTATATTAAGATAAAATATTAATTGAGTCATAGTTAACAAAATAGATTTCCAATTTTAAAATTCAAATCCATGCAAAGAGTAAAATGGTCTGATTTTGATGGGAAAACAATCTCTAAACAGAACAATCTCTTCATAAAGATCCGGCTCCTGATATAGTCGTAAGTGGATCAACTTCATAAAAATCCATTCAAATACCATGCAGTCTCTATAAGCTCAAGTTATGTTTGAACCTAGCACTCATAAAAAAACCTCCAGGACCAATAAGTTGAACAGCACGATTGACCAATCAATACAAAAAGTGTATCTGCTACTAAATTTGGGTATCTCCAAAAGAGATATATCCTCACTCTGCATGTTTCAATGATACAATCTAACACTATGATAAACTATATAACATAAGACCGATCCTCTTGATCATTTCTAAAAATCTCCCAAGCAAACTATGCCTCATTGTGTTTCAAAATTCTTACAACCAAAAATTAAACCATTTTATTCTTCTTCAAATCATAATATTTCACCAAAGTTGATAAAATTGAAATAGCTCCACACAATGTTACACCATATAGATATTGATAGAATTTGATTCTCATCATCAACAATTATATTAATATTTCTACAATCTCAAATAATGAAATTGAGCTCATTTAAACATGATTTAATGGTCAAACATTCATGCATGTGAAATAAATAATTTATGCTTTTGTTAAAGTTTACTAGAGAGACTTTTAGTCATGCATAAATACTCTTAACTTGAATCAAAAACTTTACATAGTTGTTTCCTTCAAATCGTCAATCAAGATCTAACCCACAGAACACAATTAAATTATAGGGAGAGCTTTTTCTTTCATCTGTCTTGTTTACTTTGCTTATGCGCTTAGGCGTATTGGCACATGCAATGAGCTCTTTCAAGTCCCCAGCAGACTATAACATAATAATCTTAATTTCACAAAACCCAAAACTCTAGTAATTGAACTTCTCCGCCTCAGACTACACCAATGATCAAATCCATTTTCAAACCAAAACTTTGATCCTAATACTTGAGAGCCAACAACTTAGGACTTGTTTGAGATCAATTTTGTTTTATATATATATATATATATATATATTTTTTTATGTTGTTTTAAAAAGCATATTTATTTGATGTATTTTTTTAATATTTCTATTTTAAATTTTAAAAATAAATCACATTACTTTTAAAAACACTCAAAATAAGTTTTGGGTATTTTGAGTATTTTTAAAAAAGAACTATACCACTAAATATATTTTATTTCAAATCAAAATAAAAATAATGAATATAAAGTTCCCAAATGACCACTTAATATTTTAGGTCAACATATTTTTGATCTATTCTATATGGAATTAATAGAAACTCTCATGCTTTAACATAATGGACCTCACATATATATTGCTTAAGTTGCAATTAAATATTCATTGCAAAGTTTAATTCTAGGAAATTTATATATAAAAAAACTTATGCTCAAAACCAAAAAATTTACCTAGCACAAATAGCTGAGGAAACTCTCCAGGAGTAAGGTGTGCAAGAGCAAAAACTGCAGCACTAAGAAGAACTGAAACTGGCGTTGGAAACCTGTATTTCAAATTAATCCGCACAATATCAGGACGATTTTAAAATATGATGACATGGAAATCAATTAGATGACATGTAAAATTGTTAATCATCATCTCATCAGCCTTATCATGATTATTTGGGGTCAGCAAATAAAGGACAATGAATAAAACTCACAAAATCCTAAGAATGTGCATCAATTTGATAAAACACAATGATGCTTGCTTATACTATCTCATAAACCTGCAGAAGAACAAGAGTCTCAACTTCAATGATGGTTTTTTTTATTATTTTTTTTATGTACTAACTACATGTAAACAATATCAACAGTGTGAGAAAGAAGCTGAATGTTGGCATATAGTTTCAACTTCCACTGAATCTATAGAGTAATATCATCCAAGATGTTAACAATAAGATAAAGATGTAAATTATCACATTCGTAAATAAACAGACCAATTGACTTATTAATGAGAAGCCCAGAAATCCAAATATTTAGCACATGAAAACCAGCCTATGACAAAGGAATCCCTGCTTGAGTTTGTTTACAAGAAACTAAAAGAATGCCTAAAAGTGCAATCATGCGTTCCTTATTTATATTCTGAATCCAATTGAAAGCATCTTCTAAGAAAATGGGTTTTGATGGAAAGCAAAGACATATGCATATATGCTTAACCAACTGCCAAACTATCTCCGATAAGTTTATCCAATCTCTAGTTACAACTTAACGTGGATAGAAAATTGATTTAACTCCAATGTTTACTGAAGCTTAGTCATACATTAGCTATACATTCACATGCGCACACCATGTGCAGCTATGATATTTTAACCAATCATATATAAAAGCATCTTAGGCATAAGTTCTTTTAATTGAGGTAAATGAATAAATCATGCATCATATACTGAAGATTTCATAGGAAGCATTTAAACATAAACATTCATAAATGACAATTACGTAGAACCAAGCTGAATATAATGGTTCACTAACTTGAAGTACTGAATAAAGAAAGTCGATGCTTGAAATTTTACCACTTAGTCAAGGATACCATTAAAAAACCTCGAAATACTGTCTCCTCTAGTAAGGGAGCCAAAACACCTGTGATTGCAACTAGACAAGCAGTACTAAACATGACAGAATACAAGTTAGTAAAGCCATTATCATCACTCATTTGGTGTTAATATTCTCTTCAAAATTTGTGATAAAAGTACATTAAGGTACTACCTGATACTTGAGGATCCAATCAATGGCAATAATCGTATTAGAGCATCAGTCTGAAACAAAAGAAGCAATATGAAGAAAAAGAAAATAATAGCTGAAAATTCTATATGAGATGTATAATTCATTTTCAACATACCAGACATATGTAAATAAGAACATCAAATAGAAGAGATCGAAGTTAGGGAGTGAAAACAAAAAGTGATCTAAGTTGGGCATCATATATTAATAATCAAATCTCGTTCAACTAAGAAGCCTAAGCCTATAAGTGATAGCTAATCATAGTATTTCTACACCAACATCATTTAAACTATCTGGTGTGGCACTAAATACAAACTCTCGCATTATAATAATCAACCACTTCTAAGCACAGAGATCGATACTTATCCTCAAAGGGATACATCCCAAATAAATTATCATAAACCAAGAGTCCACTCAATCCCATCATAATAAGTGCCATAGCTTAGGGTAGGGTCTAATAATAGGCACCAGCTCTTGAATCTTGCTCAACTATGGTTGAAGGCACTGAGGACCAATGAGAGCTACAAATCACATGAATCACTTGATATCTCAGCACATTCATTGATTCTAATATCTTATTAAAGTCTGTGAAATTAAAATGAAATGAAATTTATGCACAATATAATATCAGTTAAAACTATTTTTGACCTAAAAGCTTATTGCATATAGATGAGGGTCAATCACTAATCTAAACCAACATATTTTTGAACTATTGGATGTGAGACTAAATATTATCATATGCCTTAATATTGCAAGCAACAAGAATGAAATGGATAAACAAAAGCAATATGAATGAACCTTATGATATTAAATAGTGTATTATATAAGGTACTTTAGGCAAAAGAAGAACATGGGAAAAACATTTTGGATTTCGAAAAAATAATTTAAGTACAATAACTACGAGCATATTATCTTTACCCAATGTTCTTCATCATCACATCTTTCAACTGAGACACATCAATTCATATTGATTCTAAACTTCATACTTCATATAAAGAACAATACAATATATATAGAAAAATAATTTCAAAAATATTAGAAAAGGATTGATCAACAAGGACATGTTGCTTAAAACTAGATTGTTGGCCTAATAAATTGTTATCTTCTCATTTTTTTCTTCAATTAAACCTTCAAGTTTCTTTAGTGGCACTTTCATAAACCTCTTCGATTTTCTTGTATAAAAGTGAATTTTCAAAAAATCTCTCTCAGTTTGGTTCTAATTACATTCCACACAAGTTCTACACATTCTAATTCATTTATATTATAAAATATATATAATTCATTAATCATCATTAAAGATTGGATTACAAAAAAAAGATATGTTAGAATTATACTATGAATCTACATGTGATGCCATTATATTTTTAATTTATGCTACATATTAATTAACTCAAGCCTATACTTGAATTTAAGTAAGAAATTGAATCTAAAATCTAAATTGAGCATAAAATTACATTAGAACTTAGACCTTTCAAAGGAACTGAATCTAATTTTGAAAAAGAACTTAAACCTAAATTAAGCAAAATTCAAATTTGAAATTTAATTAATATGAGAATAATATTAAATAAAAACATCCATTAAAAATTGGATTTGAAATTAGAAATAAACCTATGATCATGTTAAAGATAAACAACAATTAGAATAAAAATATAGCATTAAATGTGAATGTGAATCTAGACTGAATAATTACAACACCAACAAGCCATCAAAAAATGGTAATGAAAGAATGGATTACCAACATACTTTTCATTAGCCTAATGGATGGTCCCCAAGCGGGTTCAATTAATCATTTTTCATTTGAGTTTTACTTCTGAATCTCTTTTTCTAATTTATTCCTAGAATTTAGCCTTTGAAAAATGTATGTATAGTTAGGAATTAATTAATGAAATCTATGATCAAATTAGTTATCTTTTTTAAATTTAAAGGATAATTTTACTCCTTGATTTTTAAGTAGTTAGGAATTCAAATTTTCTCTTGTATTATACAAGGAACTTAATTGAAGTTATGAAAATCAAATTTTAGTTCTCCAATTTGCACAATTAGAAATTTAGATTTCTCTTACCTCACCATCTTTCTATCTCCCTTCTCTCAACTTTTCGTTAGCTATAGTAAGGAGGACAACAATTGACCAACCTCCCCTACCTCTCTTCCACTTGGTTTGTGCTAGAAACAGCAAGCCTATGATTCAAGTGAAAGCAACAAAACAATTAGGCTTCACTTGGGAAGGTTTCAGTTAGCTTAAGACTATCCCAATATAATGATTTATTGTGTAGATAACAAGCTACCATTAATAGAAGAAGAATTTCAACAGAAAGAAGCAGAAATCAATAATCTCCCTCCTCTCTATTTCAACAAGTTGGTGTGCCTGATTCCATGCCAAAAGGCCATAAAAAAGAGAAGTTAGCAAAGTTATTTTCCTAATGTTTAGAATCATTTTGGGTTTTCATAAGAGCATTAAATCATTGTTAACTTTGGAAATGCCTTTGGGGTTTGATGGGCAAACACCATCCATAGACAAATGGGTTGATAGGTGTGAAGAACTAGACAATGGTTTGTTGTTGACCTCCTCATCTAGTTCATAAGATGAATCGAACAAATATGATGGAATCAATAGATGGTGAATGCAAAAATTATACAAGTTGAGTTCAAAATGCTTCAAAGGAAGTCAGAATCATTTAAAACAATGCTTGCTACTAGAACATGCTTTGTCGATGCATATTAGATGTTAATAACATCGAAAAGATGTCTTCGATTGATTCAATGAATAATGCCAAATGATAAATGCATTACTCACACAAATTGGAGTCAGAATATTTCAATCATTATCGAAGCTACCCAGACATCATCCTTTCATGATCGGATCACATCTACATACGTCTGATCTGTCAAATCGTCTCAAAATAAATTGTTTGCAATCAATTTAATCATACAGAAGGACATTGATGGGCTACAGATATGAGTGTCGCACAAATCGGGTTTGATTCACTTCAATCATCATTGAAGCTACATGAATATTACTCATTTTCCTTTCGTTCGCAAAACAAATTATGTTGATGCATTAGAAATGTCAAAATTTACTAAGTGAATCCTCCGACGATCAACTTAATCGGATATTGTGGGCTCCGAAAATTCGTCACCGACCTTTCGACAATATTGAGTTGAATAGAGTATGATTTATGAGTGTAATTTTAAAGGAGAGTGATAGATAAGACACTACCAGAATGGCCTCATTTGGTGAGAACTTTATATCTCGGTTCCAAGTTTCCTATAGCAAGTTAATTACCCCTCCCAATAAGTGAGAGAGAACTGCGATTAATCATACTGCCAATGCGAAGCGATAAGAAGGATATGGAATTTTAGAATTTAAGATTATGAAATTCATCATTTCAACTTAAACAGATGGTCTGGGAATGATGATGTCTGATCCCAGATCCCATCCCGTCATCCTACCCCCCTACCTACTTAATCGAGGAGGTAAACCCAACCCGACCAGGATTCTTATGAGCAACACATGGGTTATGCCGTCCAAGAAATCTTTGTAGACTGTAGAGATTTGCCTAGGAGACAAACTTAAGCCTACCTAAGAGAAGTTGTTTCTATCAAGTATAACTATGATTCATAACTCAAAGAAGAGCCATTGAGAGCACATACATAGTCGTAATATAATAGAACGCCAAACCACCGAGAACTCGTAATTGTTTCATCTGGAGCCTTACATGCCATACATATGAGGACACGTCACATCCTTAGTAAGAGATTGAGAGAAGATACAGATGATTTGGCATCGGCCTTTGTGAGCTAGAGTTTTCTTAATTTATTACCCCTGATAAATAATTACGAAAGGTGGATAGATTGAGTTTTGCTTTAAGCTTTTAATGATTGAGTTTTATTTAAATAATTTTTAGATTGATATTTAATTTGAGTTAATTTGATTTGAGATTATAATCATGTTTTGATGAAAGTATTCTCCTACCAAAATCACTATTCAAATTAATTACATGATATTTTATTTCGATATTTAATAATCTGATTTTAGATTTCAACCTACCCAATCTAAATAAGACCCCGGCAGATATTTGAATCAAAACATTCAAAGATGTGCAGTGTATAAGAATGTTTTAATTAACACCTCTCGTTTTGCATGCGTGTAGAATCGGCGGCATTGAAGACGTTATAGATTTTAAAATATTACTCATACTTGGATTGTTTGTTGAATTTTCAAATATCATGGATGTCATTTTAATAATAGCATTTATTTCTAATTCAAATTATCATTAGATTCATTTATTTAATAGTGTAACTTGAATGATTATTGAAGGAGTATACCCATTGTCAAACTAGTTAATTACATTGTAAATCCCTTTATAAATTTCATTTGAATACCCTTAATCTTAGAACTAAGCACTTAGATATATCATAATTCTCATGTGCTTTAAATATAATTTCAAATATAGGATTCAAATGATCCTTTTTAAAGGCTACATTCATGAGTGATCATGAGTTGCCTAATCGAACTTATGATTATGAAAAAGCTATCAAATTGTTTGCGCACCTTTATTTTCAATTTGAAATTGGACACTTGGAATTATCATCAATTATTGATCATTTGATATTCGATCACGATTCCTACTTCTTTCGATATCCTCTAATTTGCAATTGTTCAATTAGTTCTCTTATAAGTTTTCTATCAACTTCTCCAGGTTTCAACTAAAGCTTGTTTAGTTTTGTAAAGTTTAAAGAAAAGAGAACCCGCTCACTTAACAGCTTATGCAAACAATTGATAACTATTTCACAAGAACATGTCTTCCTTCAATGTCCACGAAAACTTTATTTAGTTCTTGATATGAATCTTGTAATCTATTATATTTATGGTTAGTTTCTTCAAGTAATTCTTAATTCTTAAAATGGCAGCATCATTAAATCCCTTATGAATATCATTCCAAGTTTGATTTATTTTTGCACCTTAATCTTGATTTTGGGACTTTGCACTTTCATATTGTTTCATTGTTTATGTGTTTTATCTTTCTTTCTTTGATTTAATGTTTTACTTTTGTACTCGTATGATCTTTTCCCTCCCCTCTTTTTCATCTTGTTTAATGCTTTTAGTTTGAATTTAGCTGTAGGTTTCCTTGCTTAGCATTCTTAAACCGGTTCATTTTGTTATCTCATTTTTTACTAAGTCAAAAGATTTGACGCAATTTTGGTATCTCTGCCATCCCTGAGGTGTCGATCGAGAGTGTTTTGCTTTCTGACGCAATGAAGATAGAGCTGTGTCGACACCACAAATTTTCATCTCGTCACCTAATTAGCGGCGTTTTAAACGAAAGAGACAAGGGGCAATATATATATTCATTTCTCTTTTTTTTCTAAGTCTAAAATTTCGACAACATTTCATTAAGGGAGAGCATCTAACGACGGCTTACTACCTAATGAGTGAATGATGTCATGATAATCAGACATTTTTTCATCTCGCCTACTAAACACGGCCTTCAAAGAAACATAAGCTCACATATTCTGACTCATTTTTCTATGTGTTACAATGATCGGCAAAGGGACGGAGTTGGAGATGCTGAAAACCAAGAGAGGAACCCGCCTAATGACGATGTTACTCTCCGATTGCGATAAAGGGAAAAGTCAGAGAGGGAGATAGAAAGGGAGATGCCGAAAACCAGGAGAAGAATCAAATGACGTTCCTCCTGAGGTAAATCGGTGGATAATGAAAGAGGCGATGCCGAAGAAGAAGAACCCGCCTAATGACGGTGTTCTTCTCCAATTGAGGCAAAGCAGATTTGGAAATAAAGGTTTGGCTAGGAGGTTCGACCAAGAGCGAGTTCGATGGAGTGGAATTCAGCAAGGGGAATTAGGGGAATTTACACAAACTGAAGTGCATGAAGGAAGGGAGGATAGGCAATCTACAGCAGCTTATACTATTCCAAATGAGTTGGGAATCTTCCTTAACACCATGAAAAAAATACTCGATGTTCACCACAGCAAGGTAAAAGAAGTCTTACAATCTTATGCCTCATTTTTCACACTTGCAAATGAAAATGGAAACTTTGGAGAGAGGACTAATGGAATCACTATCATGTTAAGGACAAATTACAAGAAATATAAGCAAGCTATCATAAAGATGCTTACTGATAATCCTTAACACCATGAAAAGAATACTCGATGTTCACCACAGCAAGGTAGAAGAAGTTCTAAAGTCTTCTGCCTCATTTTTCACACTTGCAAGTGAAAATAAAAACTTTGGAGAGAGGACTAATGGAATCACTATCATGTTAAGGACAAATTATAAGAACTATAAGCAAGCTATCATAAAGATGCTTACTAATAATATTGAAGCGAACAGAAGCACAATGGATGAAGAAAAATTCTTGAAGAAACCAAGGAGACAAAGGGAGAGGGAAAGAGAGGTAGAAGAGGAGGCTTCGGTCCCTTGCGGTTTGGAGAGATACCGAAGTTGAGTGGCTTGCGGCACATGACTTCCTTGCGGATAAGGGAGTCGGATCAAGAGGGAGAAAGGGGATCGCCTCCTTGCGGTTCCTTAACAGAACAAACCAGAGCTGAGAGAGGACGGGAAGGTCTTGTCATTCCTTGCGGTTACTGCGTGCGAACCAGGAGAGGGACGAATGGCTCGGTTGAGGGCTTTTGAACGCACGGGAGAAGGAGGAAGCGGGAGTAGTTTCTCGCGTGGGGATCGAGCGGCAATCGAGCGTTCGAACGAAGGGAGGGAGCTCGAGCGGGAGTTGAGGTCGAGCCGTGCGTGGAGGAGCACTCGGAAGAGGGGAGTCATGCGTGCGGTCGGGCTAAGCCGAGTGAGATGAGGGGTCGAACCGACCGAATGAGGGATTAGGGCTGGTTGAGTGGGATTTAGGTAATTAGGATTAGATTAGGGTTTAAATTAATTTCTAAATTGATTTTCTAAGTGTTTAATTGACTTTAACGTGAATTTTACGCCAACACGATTAGATAATCAATATATATATCAATTCAAGGTTATTTCGATGTTCCGAACACAACGATGCAACCGCTTCGCAACGGAGGCGCAAGTCGTCGACCTTTATTTCAAAAAACGCACGCCGCATTTCGACCACTCGATTTTCGCCAACCTCGCTCAATTGAGATGCCTTACTGATGATTTCGATATTTTGAAGCTAATGTAATCAATTTCATAAACGAGGCCGTTTGATTTGCCTTCGGACCTCGATATGCAGACACGCTGACGACTCGATCGTTGATCGATTGATCATCGTTATCAATATTTATAATTCTACATTCTCAACACATACAAGTCCGCTCCGATGGAGCTCATTTGAGCTTATTTTACGACGTCCAGTGTATTTTAACCTCGATTTGCGCGTTGTCACTTTCGATCATTCGACATTTGCACAGACTCGTTCGAATTGAGCGTGGATAGTCTCATTTGGTAATTTTGACGACGGAACGACGTGATCAATTTCAACGGATGTCGGACATCGTCGTAGCTCCTCTTCCCGATACGGACGCCGTTTCGATGATCGAGCTGATCTTCGACATGCAATATTTATATTCGACACGGCTCAACGCTGACATGGCAAGTCCGCTCGCCGACCGATTGGGTCTCATTACGACCGCCACTCGTCTTAATTCGAATTTCGTGCATGACTCAACTTATGACACATATATGCAGGTCAATAAATGTCTCCCCATTAAATGTGATTCGAGCATGAAACGAGTCACGTTTGCTGAAAACTGGTTGACCCTTTGAGCTGGCCATAGAACTTGGATAATTTCGGCTTCGATTGCAATAGCTTATGAAGCTTTGATAAGATTTGTCATTAATATGATGCATTATTTAAGATATGCTAAATGACTGACTGATCGATTTATCAATCAACTTGATAGCAAGAGTTCTTACCATCTACTGCTTCAATTTGCTAAAGATCTATTTCTTTTATGTCCTTGTAAATTTGAGTCTCCTCCAACCCTAGCTTCGTGCTTGGTGAAAGAATTGTTTATTTGTTTAGATAAAGGGCTCCGCTGGGGAGTTGGTTTATCCATGTTTGGTCGAATTTGAAATTCCTTCTGTCCTAACTTTAAGCTTGACGGACTTGATGAAGGACTGACCTGATTTGTCCATATTGACTTGTCGTGAAAGTGTACGCCATTAATCCCGTGTTTGTTGCTGATAGATTCATTGAAGGGTCTACATGACCCGACTTCCGCTATACTGTCCTAAGCAATCAATCTAGAATGCTTTAACAGATCGAATAATCATGAAATTCCTTTAGTTCGCCATCGACTTTGTATGAACTATGGAATTGCTTCCTCTCGGCTTTCTGAGACTTGATGAGAAGATTGGCTTTGATCGGCTTTGAGCTCGATCATTTGAGAATAAATTAAAATCACCATGCAATATAAAAATTGACTTGAGGCTCTAAATTGAGAGTTTTCAGATTGTTCGATCTATCGATCAAATAGAAAGATCTTCGATTCTAATTATAATCACTGCTAGATCCTGATCAATATCATCATTACTAACGAGTAGCTCTTTCACTCTTTTCATGGCCATTGGAGGAGAGCGTGGAACTCGGCTACATTTGGGGCTTGTTGAGTTCGACCTTTAGAACCTACTAAGTTTTCAACTTAAGCCGAGGGATTGGTGATTTATCATCGACGAATGAGGCTCTTTCACGCGCCTTTTCGCGGCTTTTGTGAAGAGAGAGCGCCAGCCGCCATGTTTGTTGAGTTCAACCTTTAGAATTCATCTGTGTCTTAGACTTCAGGATGTAGAAATTAATGTTTCTCCAACTTAATTGATTGAAGCTTCCGAAATTGTGAGTTATTCTGACTTGATCTCCAGGATTTAGCAAATCTGGGAGATAAATTTTTGACAATTAGGATTATCTTTCATGCGTAGAAATAGATTCTTTTTTGTTCCTGTAAGAACCTGCAACTTAACAATAATAATTAGAGATGTATATAAGGATTTCGGCATAAAGCTCGATGTCAACCTAAATCAGAATATATTTGAGGATTTCATCTTATAGCATAATGTCAACTCAAATAAACTTAACATAAACTAAAAATGCCTCCTATCTTGCAAGAGAAATTCTAAAGCACATTTAGAAGAACTTTCAAGATGAAAATACACAAATACATCAATATTTGAATTGATATGCTCTTAAGAGGGTTTTCACATATAACATTGATTTCCTCTATATATAGAAATCTAAAAATACCCCCTGTATAATAAGAGAATTTTCACGAATTTTTTTTTTTATCTTAAGTATATTTATTTAACGATCTTGACATGAAACACAATATCGACTTAAACAGATATACTAAAATTCCTTTGGGGATTTCTATTATATATTCATCATGTATAATACTTTTCAAGCATTAATTAGCAAGAATATCGGTCTTTCACCTTAGTCGATGAGTTAGTATCCTTGGTACACTTTCTCAATGACAAAAGCGCCCCTCCTAATTAGCTCAAATTTGCCACCAATTGAATAATCGTCTTCTCAAACTGTGACCAATTCTTCTTTCTGAAAAGTTCGAGGCCGCGCCGTATGATTGAATGCTATGAACATCCTTGCTCGATAAACTTCTAAATTTTGTTGAGCTTGGAGCCTAATTTCGTTAATCGCATCAAGCTCTTCCATTTTGGCATAAGGAGTGGATTTTGTGAGAGTACAGTCCAGATGTCACGTCGTTATCTTTCTTTGAGGTAGTTTCACTTCAAAGTTTTGGTCTCCAAATTTGTTTACCTATTCGTTGGGACCTTTCGACAGCGGATTCTTAGACCTATGGTCTAAGTATCACGCCTCGATGCTCACAGTGTGGGACTTGAATTGATTGACATCTTGCCGGGGTTGTAGGAGGAGTAACTCTAGCCTCCCTGATGATAGGACCTTCATTTTTTTTTATCAATCATTTCTACTTAACAACTTTGAGGGCCCGATGCACTCTTGCATACACAATTTTGAGTTCTCTCACTGGAGAAGCTGGAACTTAACGTTGTCGGGTCTAGAAGGACTGTTTGATTTAACCAGTAGAACTGTTTCGCTTTACCCATCTTATGTTGTCAAACATGTTATGAGTTGGAACACTCGCTTCGTTCCACAAATTTTCTACTTTTCTACTGGCTATGAGCATGCCTCAAAGATTTCTCTTCTCCACCGCCTCTGGCTTGTTTGATAAGGAAGCTTTTACGATGCTACTTCTTCTCGAGGCTTCGGCCTCCATCTTTATTTTCCTTTTGGCCGAGACCTTTCGGATATGATTGACACCTCTGTGTCACTCGATGCTCACCGTGCAAGAATTGCTTAAGATGATCTTGAGCTCTTACTACTCGAATTCTGATGCACTCATACACAATTTTGAGTTCTCTCACCGGAAGTGAACTTAACGTCGGGTCTGAAGACTGCTGATTTAACCAAGAACTTTTCGCTTTTACCCATCTTATGTTGTCAAACATGTTATGAGTTGAACACCGCTCCCACAAAGATAATTTTCTACTGAACAATGAGCACAAAGATTTCTCTTTCTCCACCGCCTGGTTGCATAAGGAAGCTTTTACGATGCTACTTCTTCTCGAGGCTTCGGCCTCCATCTTTATTTTCCTTTTGAGACCTTTCAATGGATTTGACATACGGCCGTGTCACCCCTCGATTTCAAGATGATCTTAAGCTTACCTACTGGTAGCTTCAGAATTGAAAGCATTATCGACTTCTCTGATAATTGGCCTTTGATATCTTTTATTCATAAGACATTTTCTTTTACAACCTTTAGGACTTTATGTACTCGAATAGATAGAGTTTCAAGTTGTTTATTCTGAAGTATTGGAGCTGACTGCTGTTGAGCCCAAAAAAAAACTGCTTAACATCATCAGTAGAGCTATCTCTTTTTACCCATTTCAAATTTTCAAATTTATTGCGGGTAGGAATACTCACTTCTGGTTGTATAATAGATGACCCGGGTAAGAGCTAATGAGCTCCAACTCAGCATTCATTCTTTCTCTGCTGCCTCTAGATTAGTTTTCCTCCATAAGAGAAGGCTTCAGCATCATGCCTTCCTAATGCGAAAGGTTCAACTGGCAGAATTGTCGCATTCACTGGTATGATTGAAAATTTCTGCCCAATGACGGTTCTTTTCATAACTGGCACCCCAGAATGACCCAATCTTTCAAACACTTAGGTTCTCTTTTGAGAAACCTCAGTAGTAGTCGGCCTAGTTGTCCCTCACGCAAGTTGGTACAATATGCAAGTGCTCAGTAGGATTATTTCTACAAAGAAAAGTCTACACTATTAAATTAAATAACTGCTCTAACATCCCCAGTATTGATAACAGCATTAGCTAGACGAATTTTGACTCCGTGACCTAGCTTCATGATGAACTATGTGCTCTAAAGATCCATTAAATATAGAGAGCAAACAGATTAGTCATAAGGACATGATTATCTTAGATTTAAACTTAATTTCATTGATAATTGATTTTGAAATTTCAATTTTTATCATGCTCCACTGCTACTATAGCTCAAATTCATCTAGCCAAAGATGGAAAGAGAATCCTATCCCCAGTGGAGTCACCAGAAATCTGTATGCTCCGAAAATTCGCCACCGACCTCTCAATAATATTGAATTGAAAAGTATGATTTTATTTGTAATTTTCGTCGAAGAGATAGAGACAAGACACTACCCGATATTGCCTTCATTTGATGAAAACTTAGATCTAGTTCCAAGTCCATAAAGCAAGCCTATAAGCATTACCCTCCCAATAAGTGAGAGAGAGCTTTCGATTAAAATTCATCATTTCAACTTAAACCGGATGGTTGGGGGAATGATGACGCGCCCGATCTAGATCCCATGATTCCGTCATCCCGCCATTCCCCTACTTACCATATGATATAATACCCAACTGACAAGGATTCTTATCAAGAACATATATGCCATCTAAGAAATTCTTCTGCAGGTGGTGTTGCCAAGAAAGTTAAGTCTATCTTACAGGAATCGCGTCCTATCAAGATATACCCTATAATTAAAACTCAAACGACAGAAGAGAGATATAAAGCTATGGTCGATAATATAATGGACTCGACCGCCAAACCACTGATCGATGGTCAGAATCGCTTCATCTCGGCCTCGCAATCGGGGATACGTCACATCCTTACTAGCAGAGATTGATAATAGAACACGCTGATTTGACATCTCCTTTAGAATTTTCTTAATTTATCACCCCAACAAACAATGCGAAAAGGTGGATAGATTGAGTTTTGCTGTTTTAATAATTGAGTTTTATTTAAAGCTTTTAGAATGATATTTGATTTAATTTGATTTGAAATTAATCATGTTTTGATCCCTCCATTGAAAGATTCAACACGCATCACGAGATAGTTAATTGATTGACTCAAACAACTTTAGATCCTCAACTGTTAGCCCCAATGTAAGATTCCATCATACAAATTTTTCAAATATTTCAATGTTGAAATTCTTATAATAGATTTTAGGTTTTGTCACCTGCACTCCCCAAGATCAAATGGAAAACAACCCACAAAACATCCCTACACTTGAATCTAAACATTCAAAGATAGTAGCCCACGCGTGTATCTAAGAATTTAAAGTTCTTCTGCTCAGACACGATGCAAACCACATGCGTTAAAGACGTTATAGATTTTAAAATATTACTCATACTTGGATTGCTTGTTGAATTTTTCAATTCTCAAATATCATTTAGCATGTAGCTCTATAATTGAGCATTGAGTTTATCACAACTCTATTTCAAATTATACGAATTTTTATTGATTCATTCTATGTACCACGTAGTGTAACTTGAATGATTATTGAAGGAGTTTGTATATACTCATTATCAAGCAAGTTAATTACATTGTAAATCTCTTTATAAATTTCATTTGAATACCCTTAATCTTAGAACTAAGCACTTGGATATATCATAATTCTCATGTGCTTTAAATATAATTTCAAATATAGATTCAAATGATCCTTTTAATAAAGCTACATTCATGAGTGATCAGTTACCTAATCAAACAGGCTTGTGAAAAAGCTATCAAATTGCTTAACCTTTGTTTTCAATTTAAAATTGGACACTTGAATTTATCATCAATTATTTGATATTTGGACCCTCGCTTAGAATGAGCTCTCAACCCCTCCATCTTAAATATGGACTTCTCTGACTTTAATAGTTTCTTGGGCACACATCTAAGTGATTAAGTGACACTCAACCTACCCATGTAGAGACTTAGAAGAGTTAGCCATGAACAGTCATGCCTTGGTGTTAAAAATTTATCTACCCTTAGCTTGAACCACTCCTCACCTTCCTTCCTTCAAGTCAAACTCCAAATCAATTCTAATTGATTTTCTCTAAATTCAAATCAACTCCATATGATTGAAATCCATAATTTAAATCCATGATTGAAACCCATGAATAAAATTCCTAAGTCCAAATCTTTCTTAAGTCCTTAATTTCCCTCTTAAGGACTTAGTCTAAATCATGATCAAAACAATTCAAACTCATGAGATTTTCTCATTTATATTCACATATATAAATGAAATATAAATACAAAATCAATACAAATCAAATCCAAAAATTAAATTCTAAATTTAAAATCCTTCTTAAATCATGTTCAAATCAATTCAAATTCATGAATTTTCTCATAACTCACTTATATTCTCATTTATATTCACATATATAAATAAAATATAAATATAAATCAATCAAACCAAATTCAAAAATTCAAGCTCTTACTCCAAAATTTTTCTTTAAATTTCCTCTTAAAAGACTTAACCTAGATCATGATCAAATCACTTCAAATCCTTGTCATGACCCATTTATATTCTCATTTATATTCACATATATAAATGAAATATAAATTCAAACAATCAAAACCACTCTCAAAAATCAAACTCAAATCCATTCAAAATCCAACCTGAGCCTTTCAAGTCAAAATCTTAAACTTAGCCAAATCAACTTCAAATCAAGTCAAACCCTTAATTTTCCTTCATGATTTAATCAACCCTACAATCATGAATCCAAACATGAATACAAGCTTCAATCACCAAATCAAATTCCAATTCAAAAATCAAACCCCAAATCCATTCATGTTCTTCCTTTGAATATGAAATTGTCAAATGAATTAAAATCTATTTGACTTCAAACCACTTGCAAATAGATTTATATTTGAACAAATTTTTAAATTAAGTATTAATTAATAATTAATTAACAATCAAAAAAAATTAATTAGATATGCCCAATAAGTGGACTGGTCGCCACCTGGCCGCTTGGGGGGCGTGCCACTTATCGGCACGCTAAACTTAAACTGGCCGTCATAATCGTCGACGCCTTAAGTGAAACAAGTCGACCGATTATCAGGCAACTGGCTTCTTCGTCTATAACACGCCGAGCGGCATTATCCCGACCCTATTCGACAAACCGATATCCCGACTCAGTTTAAATTGCTTCCTTTAGGTTAGACCCCCCCCCCCACACTCTCACGAGCCATCACTATCGCCACCACCGGTTTGTCGTGCTCCACCAGACCGTAAGCTCCCCACTAAGGTAAAGGTTTTTATGTATCTTTTTCCTTTCTTAATAGTAGCAATGTAGTTTTTTCATGATTTTCATAATTTTTCTCTAAAATTTGTATTAGTATACAAAATACTTGGATTAGTTAATTTGGTTGCTCGTATTTTGCTTTGCTAAATTGTTAGGTGTATAAATAGGTGAGCAATATGTACACTCCGATTATTTTTTTTTTTTACGAATTTTGAGTAAATTTTAAGTTTTGTTAGATCTTTGGTTGTTGAGCATAGAATGAATCGAGCTCGCTTTCCTCTTCGACGGCCAACCGATCATCAATGATCGGTCATTCCAAGTTATTCGGTGGCAAAAATCGCCATGAAGCGTCATGCAAGCTTAGAGATTTAAAACAAAAGTGCTCGCGTCTATGACGGCGTTGATAATTTCGCAGGAGAGACATTGTTTTCCAGAAGGGATACATAGCTTGTACTATTGATGATGATGAAGTCTATAGTATTGTATTGGACGAAGCTTCCCGTCAAACATTAATTAACGTGAAAATAAAGCCACAATGTATCGCCGCAAGAAACCGATCGATATCATGCAAAGAAATGTATACTCATTATGCTTGACTTAGTTGGCCAACAATGCTAAATCGTAATAAGACTATCAACAAGAAATAATGTAAGCATTTACCTCAACATCATTGCATAGTATTTTTTTATTTTTGTGTGGTATCTTCGCTTTTCAAAAGATTACATCCTTTAAATGCGAACCGAGTCGTCGCTCAAGCACAACTACGAGCAACCTAGTTCATCTAATTAGTACACCATGACGAAAGTACAAAACAATGAATAGGAATCAAGCACCGTGATCGATGATAGATGCCGACGATGATTCTTTCCGGGTAATGCCAATTTATGTGAGCCAGTTGGTCATGAGCTCGAGTCATTCAATGAAATTCATCGATCAATGATATTATGATTTCCAATAATGACTATGTTGAATATGTCAAACCACGAAAGATTGGGATGCGAGAATATATCCGATAGTTCGTGTTTTTCGATAACATCGAAATTCCAATAGAGTTATATGAGAAGATGTTTCTCACAAAGAATCAAGGCCAATTCTTAATAATGGCCCTTACCGTCACATCGAATCAAGAATTTCACCGTTACATGTAAAACATCAACACAGACTCGCAATAATAGCGATGCACGTAGGTAAGCAAGAGGTTGGGAGGTGCGAGGATATCAACTTTATGTTTGCCACACATACGCTGCTACTATCGGTTCGACATCAACAAGACTTTTAAGTTTATTAGTTACTTCATAATATCAGTTATGTGATTTCAAATTGACTTGAAACCCAGAGAGATCATAGGAAGGATGGAATCAAAATTTCACATTAAAGTCTCTTACATGAAGGCCAGATGCGTGAAGAGTATCGAGCAATATTTGGTTTGGGAGGAGTCATACCGCTCTAGCCTTATTTATGAATTCATTATGCTCATACGCCGCGACTTGTTACGTAATTTTGTCATCGATACATGTGTTTGAGGTTGTTCAGCTTTATGTGTAATCTCGATAAGTATTCGTGGTTGGTTCGTGGATGCCCTCCGCGCACTTGACTTCACTGTTAGCCGCTATGATATTAGACTTGACCATCATATTCGACAAAGACTAGTTGAAGCGTATCCCCTGCATCAACACATTCCATTTTGCTATGGGAGAGAATGTGATATGCAAGATGTTGCAATGATCTTGGTTTGCATGACGGCCCACCATTATTGGGCCTATTGTTGACGGGGAAGCGGTGGCGAGTTGGCGGACCGCCTGATGAGCTTCCGGTGGACACCCCATTCCGCATTAATCGTTCATGACCCCGACCCCGCAATACATTCAACATTCCGGATGGGTTAGGAGCACGCTTAGACATGCATGCCGCTCAGGTGGTTACGTTGGACATTTTTTCGTGAGTCCCCTCGAGTTGGACTTCAGCAGACATGTACGCGCCTTCTGAGGAGTTTCCTACTATATGTGAGTTGTAATTAAATGATTTCTATATGAAAATTATTTTGCTCAGGTGGAACGAGAGGTATGTGCGACAGATGCCATTTGACAATATCAGATTTTTTAGGGATGAGTTAGATGGACTGCTACTAAGCCAGGTATTGTTCTTAATTGTTATACCTCATTCTCGAACGCGTTATCACACCATTGTCAACATGTAAGAACACACGTGACTTGGGAGCCATCGATATTGATTAGGTCGTCGACCGATATTTGCACCGGCGAGGCTATCTCAAGACGAGTTCCATTGATTAGATGGAAGAGGGTGGAGGTACCTTCACGACTGAGTCCTTCGCCGCTTGGTCACTTACCCAAGACGATGTTGCTCGATGGACCCATTTCAAGAGAGATGGCGAGGAAAGTCGATCTGACCGGTGCGCATCGCCATATTACATCATTTTGTGAGAGGCTCGCAGAGATCACGCGGTGGTGCGACACTTACATCGACGCGCTAGCCCCTCAAGACATGATCTGGTTTAGTCGGGCATCGTTACTTTTCGAAGGCACCGACTCACCAACCACTTACTACCCCGAGCACCGCAGAAGCATATGTAAAGATAACGCTACAATTTGCAAATTTATTTGGTTTCCATAGATTTTAAGTAACATTTTAAACCGGTTTATAGAAGTGAGTATATCTTGGCGGCCGAGGACCTCTTTTCTTTCAACGTCTGACGCTAATTTCCGGGCTTAAATAAGTAATGCATATGATGCACGACCGAAGCCGACGATATCGAGACTACAGGTTCCAGCGCCAGAAAGCATATGTCATGCGGATATGACACATGTCACGATTCTCGCTCGACCAGACGACAAACATGGGCGCAGCCATCCACCTATCCGATCCAGACCATCTTCTTTTCCAGAGCACTCGCCTCTCATATGGACGCGCCATCAGATATTCAGAGAGACTCGCAGTGCATACATGGGTCGGATGTTGCAAGCCGTGCTCGTGGAACATATGATGTCTCCCATCAACCGCTGATCGTCCTTCACCAGCACTATACCTGTGTAAGTCGCGATAAAGATATACACGTCGTCGACGATAAATTTACGACATTCTGCTCATACATCTTTGCATATTTGACGAGTGGAAATTGTATGGGAGGAACCATTATTTTGTAGCTATTAAGTTATGGTCTTAAGGCTTTTTTCATGTTTTATAAAGGCTTAATATTAAATTTTTACAGCTATTTACTTCAATTTCCCTCCAGAGCATAATTTTGAATAATTGACGGAATTGCTTATGATTCTCCTCTATTTCATTGTGAATGACTACTTGTTTCTTTTATTACTTGAGTCTTTATTTAGAATGCAATCTTTAGTTTGGTGTACATTTGGTGTTGACGTTCTATATGATTGAGTGCTTGATTGCCTCAATCAATCTTAGTTATGTAGGATGTTATTTATTTGAAAGGTTTATGTACCATTTAAATCCATACTAGTTGCTCGTCTTTGTAATGTTGTAACTCTAGCTTGTCTTGGTTTCCTTGGTTGTACAACTTTTTTAAAAGAAATTGAAAAGAGAGTCGCTTGGTAAGGACTGCCACCACCACCATTGAGAACGCCGCTTCACTTATTAGCGACATTTCTATAATTAAATTTAATTTTTAATTAATTATTAATTAATTAATTTAAAATTTTGTTCTTTATATTTCAATCATAAGTCATATACAAAGCCCACTCAAATTTCAAAGCTAAATTCACCCAATGGAAATTGAATCCACCCAGTCTCATCATGATCAACAATCATCACGACGATCAATCACCCAAATTGGGTCAAACCAAGTCAAACCTACGGGTTGACCAAGTCAACATTTAGTCAAAATGAAACCTAACATAGCCAAAATCCACCATAGGCCAAATTGATTAGAACCATTGGTCAAAACTCATTTATGATCAATGATTGAACTTGACCAAGTCAACATTTGAGCCTAACCTAACACAATTGGTCACTTGACCCAAGTTGACCTAAAAGGTCAAAAATGTGTCAAAACTTGATCTAAGCCAAATTGATTGAAATCAATGGGTCAAGTTCATTCCAAATCACTTGTTGAAGTTGACCAAAGCCTTAATTGGCCAACTAGACCTAACTTAGCTCAATTAACTTTGAACCCAACTTGACCTAAAAAGGTCATGTTGAGCCAAATTTAAACTTAACCAAAATTGATGGAAAACAAAGATATCAATCCACTTCATATGACTAACCAAACCTAAACCTACCCATGACCTAGCTCAAATAGGTCAAATGGGTCAAATTGGTCAACTTGACCCATTTGACCTAAATGAAGTCATATGAGTCAAACTCAAAACTAAATTAAATTGAATTAAATCAAAGCCACCAAAACATTTCAAATGGTCATATGAACTCGACCCAACCCTTGGTTTGACCCAATTTGATCAATTAGTCAACTTGACCCAAGTTGACCCATTTTGACCTAAATGGGTTAACATGAGCCAAACCATATCAAATGAACTTTAAATCCAATGAAACTTGGTCAAACCTATTTTCTCAACATACCCAACATATTCAAATTCAAAAATTAGCCAAATGACCATTCCACCCCTAGGTCATAGAACAATTTTTGATCAAATTCATAGGGAATTTGGTCAAGCCCTCTTCATATCTACTTGATACATTCCTAATAGATCAAGTAGACCTTATGAAGAGTGGTGCACCCAACCCAATGGGTTTAGGTCAGCCCAAATTGACCCAAGGCCAAAACTGAGTACATGGCTCAAATTGGCCATTTGGAAAACTTCTCTTCACTTGATTTGAAGCACATGAGAGGTTACCACTCCACTCCTTAGCCCAAATCAACCATGTGCAAACTTCTAACAGCTCAAACAACCCTTTCAATCTTGGCAATTGGATCAAAACGGCAAACAATGCTTCGACCGTCCGATTGCCATAGGGGGAGATATACTCCCCCTAATTCCTCTTGAATTCAACTTCCTCACTGTCGATTGAGTGTTAGAGAGTCATAGGAACCATCTTAGAGTGATCCTAAGCTCTCTAGAAGGGATTTGAATTTGGCATTTCTCGATTTCATCCTTTGAAAACAAGGGAGGTCCATTGAATCCTAAACTCCCTCTACACTCAAACTCCACCAAATTCACTTTGCATACTCCACCAGAGAATCAAGTCGAGCTTACCCAACATTTTTTAATTACCCCATTATGTAATTAAAGATAATTAAGGGTTTGATTAGTGTTTTAATCTCTTATTGAAGTTGATTAAAGTTTGATCCAATGAATAGGAAGTTTAGGGAATAATTTTGAGGCATTTTCCCTAAGCTATTCCCTAAACCCCCTTTTCTTTCCTAATCTTCTCTTAATTAAGAGCTAATTCACTAATTACCCTCTTAATTAATTTCTTAAAATTTCTAAAACTTTTTAGAATTTAATTAATCTACTTTGGGTAGATACTTAGGTGTTCAAGAGCCTACGTTCAATTAAGGAAATCAAAATTCAACTTATATGTATGAGGAGTGTTTTGAAATTACTTAAGTTAAACCCCTTAGCTTAATTAACCATTAATCATAAGCCAAATTGCATTAGGCCCTTTTCTTCCTAGGTGCATTGCAAATTTAAATTCTTTGTGAGGTTTTATGTCATCTCATTGGCTTATAATTATTTGGTTAATTATGCTAAGGTGGTGTAAGTAAAGGTTAATTAACATGTTTAATTCATACATTAACCTAATCAAAATCTAAAATGAATCTAATCATCTAAAAATTAAACAAAATTGTCAAACACATGTGAGAATGGGTTAGAATAGCAAACTCAACTCACATTTTCAAAATTCAATCAAATTCTAAATCAAATAAAAATCATGTTAAATGAACTTTGATTTACGTTAAGCTTTCTTATTTCATAAGATTGTCTTTAAGATTTAATTAAAACGAATGTGTTTACATACTTTCATTGTTTTAGTTCTTTCCTCAATATCTTAAATATGTATGTCATGTGATTTCATGCATCCATGTTTTTCAAAAATTAAATTTAAAATAAAAATATTATTTTATGTCAAATTGCATGTGTTGACTAAAATAATAATATGAGTGGCTATTATCACTATTAAATTCAAAATTATTTTCAAAACATATGAATCAATTATCAAAACTGAAAGTGTGTTACTTATATCTTAATTATAAATTTGCATATGAATAAAATATAAGGATGTGTTTAGTGTAGGTTTTCCTTCTCTTCTCTTTTAGTATAATTTTGAATAGGATTTGACAAGGTGTGTGGTTCATTTGAAAAGAACCTAACACTTGTCTAATTTCATATCCCATTCATTCCTATACTATCACTTGAGAAGGATACCTATGTTTGCACATATAAATTGCATAAACAAAATAAATCAACTAGACAAATTTTTGCATTCTTTCTTTTTTCATTTATTTCTTTTGTACATATATTTGTATTTAAGAAAAGTGGTATATTAGTCTGGACAATCTCGAGGTTGCAAGGCTTTAAGTAGCCCTACGGTCTTATTTTACACCTCTAAGTTAACATATACTCTTATGCTTTACCTTCATACGTGTGCAAAAAATTGGATAAAAAAATCCCTTTTCTACTTAATGAAAATCATGCATCATAAACTTTCAAATTTTCTTAAATGAATTACTTAGCATCATAAAAGTGTGTTAAATATTTTCATTTGTGTGTATAAATATGCTTAAGACTCATTCATATGCATGTTATACATATTGGGAAAGAAATGAAGTGATATATGTTTTATGAATTTGGTTCATTTTATTTAATCTTAAAATGTCTTTCTTTTTGAATGGATTTGTTTAGAGTTCATCTAAACTTATAATTAATTAAAACACCTAATTAAAACATTCACTAAACAAAACCAAAATATGAATTCGCCTTAGAAATTATTTAGATTAGAGAAGGAAAGAGAAGTTCTCTTTTCTTTCTCTCTTTATAACTTAGTAATTAATTATAGAATTCACTTGAACCTAATCAAAATATGAAAATAATTAAATCACTTAAATGAAACCCTCATCTAAATTGAACATGCTTCACACTTAGAAAATTCTAACTTAAAGCCATGGATAAGCATACCACACAAACCTCAAAAGCACACACATTAGGCTAAGTCAACACTTCTAGCTTTTGCATGATGATGTTTGATTTTGTTTTTGTTATATATATTTTTGATTTTGTTAGATGTATTGCATAGAATGAATGGTAGGTAATCTTGGCCTAACCATTGTCTTCAGAGGATTGCTTTTTGGAGTAATAAACAAAAATATAAATAATGCTTTTATGTTACATACCCCCAAGCATAATCCAATAGGTCAGGTGGACTTAGTCACTCATGTGTGGGGTGATAAGTCCAATACACATGCTTGGGATTTGGTAGTTTGTTTAACTAATATTTGTTTTGCAGGTGTTAGTTAGATTTACTTTTTTCTTTTTCATATAAATTTTACAATTAAGATTTTGGAATGATTGTTATGAGAATTAAGATGAACATTGATCATAAGATCTCATCTTATACACCATGTGAAACCTTTCGAGCATCCACCTTCCAACCATCCAAAAGAAGGAACTAAAGAAGAAAGAAAGAAAGAAAGAAAAAGAAAGAAGAAAAGAAAAATGAAAAAATGAAGCTTGAAGACCCCCATTACAATGAATTCATTGCTTAATTGTATTTAATTCATTTATAATCCGGCCAGAGGATAGATTTCTGCTACCCAATTTTTGGGTTTGCGACTCGACCACAATGATCTCTTATTCTTTGCGACAATTTATAAATTGATTGATGATTGTTTGTTTTAACATCTTTTCCTAGTTTCTTCTTTGCTTTATGTATGATCCTGATGTGGATGTTTCGGAAAAAAATAAATCTTTTATCAAACATAACAATCCAAAACTAAAAATAAAAACTCATAACCTCACCTAAAAACTTAGTTAAAATCAAGATAAAAGAATTAAGAACCCCTAATGTACTTCTTTTATAACATCATACAATCGATATTATTTTCACTCTTGACGGAGGGCTTCCACCTTTACCGGAGAAACTTGATTTGACCTTTGAGAGCCATAAAAACACACCTATTCTCGATTTTGGCCAATAAATTTTTTTTCATGATATGAATCTATTAAATTGAGTCAAAAATAATTGTCCAAAATAAAAATAAAATGAAATATGAATCAGATTAGATTTAAGTCATTTAAGACGTCTACATGATCTTCTTTAAGATGAGTTTAAGAACTTTCCTCTTTCTAAATAAATAATAGTTTAACTATCTTGCATACATGCTTTAAATTTAAAATCGGGAGGAGTTAGTTGGCCACCCTGCGTTGTAAGTCAAATCGGTGATTTGTCTCTCTATGGAAAACCATTACTCATTTTTTCGCTTAGATTTAGGTGCTCTTCGCCAAAGCTCCTAAATTGGTTAGGTTGTTTCTCCTTGGGTCATGCTTAAATCCTCATCTCTTAAACATTTCCTTAATCTTATATTATGAAATCATAAGTCCTAAATTTCTAATGAAAAATTCAACTCAAACAAATTAAATTAATTTCAAAATGTAAAGCCCAATCATAGGATAGTTTGAGATGTTCACTGCATCCCAAGATCGTAGTCTCCTTTATCTTCCTTTCGCTTCGAATAACTCTCTTTGATCAATCTCATTTGAGCTTTCAAAATAAACTAATCGATCGATAGTCACATATTGAAATCGACAACGATCATTTACCTTAATCGAGTATTCCTAAAAGATCTCATCCTTAGAATGTAATTAACTATGGGGCTTTCATAGAACTTAATGAACGGTTTAAAATAAATCTTACTTACTTTTCCATGAAAGAGAAGAATCTGCATATATGCACTCATTATCCCAAGTCCTTATTAAGTTCATCAGAAGGTGATGACTTCTATCTTTCGAAATAATACACCTCTCCTCAATGTCGTACCCGGTCACTTTAATCAGAACATCTGCGGATCTACGTGGTGTCCCAACAAAGCGAATATATTTTTACATATTTTTGTTTTCATTTATCCTTCTTTTCCCGAAAAGGAGAGGGGATAGATGAAGGCAAGAAATGCATAAAAAAAAAATTTTTTTTCACCGCAATATTCGATCACGATTCCTACTTCTTTCGATATCCTCTAATTTGCAATTCTTCAATTAGTTATCTTATAAGTTCGCTATCAGCCTCTCCAGGTTTCAACTAAAGCTTGCTTAGTTTTGTGAAGTTTGAAAAAAAGAGAATCCACTCACTTAACAACTTATGCAAATAATTGATAACTATTTCACAAGAACATGTCTTCCTTCAATGTCCACGAAAGCTTTATTCAGTTCTTAATATGAACCTTATAGTGTGTTATAGTTATGATTAGTTTCTTCAAGTAATTCTCAATTCTTAAAATGGCAGTATCATTAAATCTCTTATGAATATCATTCTAAGTTTGATTTGTTTTGCACCTTAATCTTGATTTTGAGACTTTTCACTTTATATTGTTTCATTATTTATGTGTTTTCTCCTCTCTTTTTCTTTGATTTAATGTTTTACTTTTATACTCGTTGCATGTTCTTTTCCCTCTCCTCTTTTTCTTCTTGTTTGATGTTTTTAGTTTGAATTTAGCTGTAGGTTTCCTTGCTTAACATTCTTAAGTCGGTTCATTTTGTTCTCCCATTTTTTTCTAAGTCAAAAGATTTAATATAATGTTGGCAAGAACCTCCAGATCATCTCTAAGTGCGTCGATCGAGTGTTTTGCTTTCAGACGCCTAATGAAGTGATGGTGTCTTGACACCACAATGATTTTCTTCTCACACGCCTCTGCAATACAATGTCTTCAAACCGAAAAGAAGACAAATGTAAGCAATATATATATATTCATTTCTTTTTTTTTTCCTAAAAATTGACAAAAATTTCCATTTTGTATTTAACATCTAACGGATGGGTTCTTGTGACGCTTCTATGTGTGAAGCGGCGGTTCAAACACCCCGTCATCTCTCGTCGCCTATATAAGCACAACGAGACCATCAGACCTGCAAAAAAACACAAGCATATATAAATTCACATCACATGTTCTGACTCAATTTTCTGTGCATTGCAATGATCAGCAAAGGGACGAAGTCGGAGATGCCGAAAACCAAAGAGAGGAACCCGCCTAATGACGATGTTCCTCTCCGATTGCGGCAAAGGAAAAAGTCAGAGAGGGAGATAGAAAGGGAGATGCCGAAAACTAGAAGAAGAACTCGTCTAATTACGATGTTCCTCTCCGATTGCGGCGAAGAAAAATTAGAAAGGTAATGATAGGGGGCAATGCCGGAAACCGAAAGAAGAACTCGCCTAATAATAGTGTTCTTCTCCAATTGCGGCAAAGCGGATTTGAAAAGGAAGGTTTGGCTAGGAGGTTCGGCCAAGAACGAGTTCGATGGAGTGGAATTCAGCAAGGGGAATTAGGGGAATTTACACAAACTGAAGCGCATGAAGGGAGGAAAGGCAATCTACAGCAGCTTATACTGTTCCAAATGAGTTGGGAATCTTCCTTAACACCATGAAAAAAATACTCGATGTTCACCACAGCAAGGTAGAAGAAGTCCTAAAATCTTATGTCTCATTTTTCACACTTGCAAATGAAAATAGAAACTTCGGAGAGAGGAATAATGGAATCACTATCATGTTAAGGACAAATTACAAGAAATATAAGCAAGCTATCATAAAGATGCTTACTAATAATCTTTAACACCATGAAAAGAATACTCAATGTTCACCACAGCAAGGTAGAAGAAGTTCTAAAGTCTTTTGCCTCATTTTTCACACTTGCAAATTAAAATGAAAACTTTGGAGAGAGGACTAATGGAATTACTATTATGTTAAGAACAAATTACAAGAACTATAAGCAAGCTATCATAAAGATGCTTACTAATAATATTGAAGCGAACAGAAGCACAAGGCTGAAGAAAAATTCTTGAAGAAACCAAGGAGATGAAGGGAGAGGGAAAGAGAGGTAGAAGAGGAGGCTTCGGTCCCTTGCGGTTTGGAGAGATACCGGAGTTGAGTGGCTTGCGGCTCGTGACTTCCTTGCGGATGAGGGAGTCGGACCAAGAGGGAGAAAGGGGATCGCCTCCTTGCAGTTCCTCAACCGAACGAACCAGAGCCGAGAGAGGAAGGGAAGGTCTTGCCGTTCCTTGCGATTACTGCGTGCAAACCAGGAGAGGGACGAATGGCTCGGTTGAGGGCTTTTGAACGCACGGGGGGAGGAGGCGAGAGCATTTTCTCGCATGGCGATCGAGCGGCAATCGAGCGTTCGAACGAAGGGAGGGAGCTCGAGCGGGAGTCGAGGCCGAGCCGTGCGTGGAGGAGTGTTCGAAAGAGGGGAGTCGTGAGTGCGGTCATGCTAAGCCGAGTGAGATGAGGGTCGAACCGACAGAATGAGGGATTAGGGCTGGTTGAGTGGGATTTAGGGCATTAGGATTAGATTAGGGATTAAATTAATTTCTAAATTGATTTTCTAAGTGTTTAATTGACTTTAACGTGAATTTTACGCTGACACGATTAGATAATCAATATATATATATATATATATATATATATATATATATATATATATATATCAATCTGCCGTATCCGAGCAACGAATAGATCCATTTCGCAATCGTATACCGCTTGGTCGTTTGCATCAAATTATTTCAGCCTCAAAATGCGCGCGCCGTTCAACTGAGATTTAGCAAACTGGCCCAATCAATAACATCTTAGATGATTTTGACGCCGTAATGCAATCATTTTCAGCGAACGAGATCGTCGGCGGCCGACGCCTCGATTCGACATGCGCGTGTTGACGACTCTGATCGCTTGATCGATTGATCATCGCGCAATATTTATATTCACCGGCGACGCTCAATGCGAAGTCGTTCTTCGATCGAGATTATTCCGATTTTGGCGCCCAGGTGAATTTCGATCATGTCATTACTTCCAATCATTCGACATTCGCATGACTCATCCAATTGAGCGTTTGGCTGACGTTTAGTTTAACGACGCTGATCAATTTCGAACGAGTTCATTTGGACATCGCCGCAGCTTTTTCTTCCCGATACGCGGCATGCGTACATCGATAACTCGATCGCTGATGGTTGATCTTCGACATGCAATATTTATATTTTGATCAATTTCGATATTTTGAACGCGATGGTGAAGTCCATTTGTCGATCGGAGGTCGTTTCGAACCTTTTCGTGACTTAGATTTTGAGTCCCGATGACGAGTTACTTCCGGTCAGAATTCGACTTTCAGCTGACTGACTACGACATGATGGAGGTCAGTATACGAAAAAAAATAGTCAGTTGTGAAAAGGAAATCGTACAAATTGACTCTGAATCATTGCAATCGATGACGAGGTTGCTCAACCAACTTCTGATTGCAAAACAATTAACGCCAATGAAGTCGTAACATTCGATTTGCTTAAAATCAACATATACATTAGCTGAGCTCTTGTGCAAGATATAAAAAATTAGTTGAATGTGAGTTGCAGCGACATGCATTTCGAGATTCATGAAAGATGATGAGCCTTGAAAACAAAAATTAATACACATAAAATAAAAAATGGTGATAGTAACAATAAATTACATTATATATATATGAACTTTAATTTTTGTGTATTAATTAAAATGATCTCTCTAAATATTTTAATCAGTTAAAATAAAAAAATCTTTTGTAATACCCCTATAAGCCAAATTCCATTGCTTTATCACGCTGCTACACGTATCCAGTAATACTTCAACCAGCCCATAATCTCTGTTTTAGAAACAAACAAAAAATATTATAACCTAATATTACCTATCTGTAGGGGGCTGCTAAACCCTCCTCTTGGGTCCCTCTTTGGAGCTGGTAAAATCCCCTTCTTCCTACCCTCATCATCTAAACTGCAACCACCACTATCTATGTCGAACTCCTCCTTTCTCTCTCGAGCCAAGCAAGCCGCACAGCAAGCCTCTCTTCCGCAGCCTCCTATTTTCCTCTATTCTCCTCCCCCACTCATTTCAAGCTCTCGCGCCAAAGGACTTCTACTCCTTTGTCCAGCCAAAGCCACCGACTACCGCTCTCTGCATTTTCCTTCCAAGGCGAGATCGAACTCACAGCAGCTCGCAATTTTAGTCAAGCCTAATTGCAAGCCTCATCCTGCACCAAGCATCCCAAGTCGGGCTTCCCAAACTAAACACCATGCAGTTCGCGCTCTCCCCTCATACGAGAAACCAGCAGGATCTTCGCCTCTCGTCTTGTATATCTTCCATAGAGGGCTCTCTCTCTCTCTCTCTCTCTCTCTCTCTCTCTCTCATGCTGGCTGCAAGCAACCCCATCTCAATATTTTACTCCTCTCTTCCTCATCTCATCTCTGAATCACACGAGCAACAACCACAGCCCTTCCACTCAGGTAGATCTCCCACATGCAATAAACAGCAACTCTCCTACTGACCACGACTACAGCTAATCTTCCCATCTCAGTCCTTTCTTATTCCATCACCATTGCCATCCTAACACTGTTGACAGTCAACCCGAGCAGTTGTCTTCTTATCGGTAGATCCTACAATTTCACATCACTTTCACTATCACATTCACAGATGTTACCCTTCCAGATTGAACCCACATTCCTCAGATTATTGCGCTCCATTTCTATCCCAAGTGACAAACACAGGCCGTCTTCTAATCCATTCCTCCATTACAGCAGCACGTTTTTCTCTTAAACTATCACTCAGTAGTCTCATTTCAGCTACATTTTCTCCCCTGTTATTTCTCCCTAACTCTATCCTTCTCTCGAATATAAAACATAAAATAAAATTTTCACTTATCAAAATCAGCTAACATATCATCTTTCACAATCTATGGTTGTCACAAACATTCATGAAGATATAACAAAAAAAGAGCTTGAAATGTATGAAAATTGTATGTTGTTTTGTGCAGATGCTCAATAAGGCATAGCAGATATGAAGATCCGGCCGTGGTATCATAAGACACCGAGTTCTATGATCAATCGGATGTACCGGGTAGATCAAAGCAGTTCCGATACAGACCCTTTTGTAGGGATGATACCAGAATACTACCAAAATTTCAGATTTTGGACTGATACAAGACTTTAAAATAACAACAAAAATACTGAAATTAAATCAAATCAAGGAAAAATAAGAGAGAAAATTCAAAATTATAACTATAACAAGCTAAAATGTGGAGTCACAAAATCATATGATAAACATAAACTTGGATATTGAGTTTGCAAGAAGAACTCACATGAGCAAAATCAATTGAACATTTGGACATCAGCACTTGATGTTCAATGTAACAAGAATCTCAATTTAACACATATTACAGGGTAAGGAAACAAAATTGAGACTTTGAGCAAGCATGATTAAGATCTTGTGATCGTTCAAATGATGTTGCATGTTATGCCAAAAGAACTAGAATGATTCAAATTAAGAACAAGTGGTTACAAGAAATTTGATAGTTTGCTTAAAGGCATAACTATAAAACTTGTCGATCACCATGAATTTGACCTTTTAAAGAACATTTGGATCTTGCATTTGAAGTTAGAATTGAAGAACAAAGATATCCAATATACATATGTGCTTATCTTTATTGACCTTAATTACTACTAAGTTGAGTCGAGCTCACAAGCCGAATTCGACGGACTTCGGATACAATAGCGCGCAAATCGGAGCTGAAATGCGTTGGACATAGCCGAAATTGGTCGAAACGACCTCTGATCGACGAACGGATTTCGACATCACATTTAGAACGTTGAAATTGATCAAAATATACATATTGCACAACTCGACGGTCAACCGATCAAGAAGGAAATTCGTCGACGCGCCTACGTGCATATCGGAGTCGGGAGGCTGCGACGATGCCCAAACGACCTCCATTCGCAAAATTGATCGCGTCGTTAGTGTCGAAATGTTGAAACCTATCAAATGAGGTTATCTGTGCTTAATTCGGAAGAGCCTACACGAAGGTCAAGCGGTTGGAAGCAACAGTGCACAATTTTGAACTAAAATTAACCCGATTCGACGCCGACGTGAATCAAACGGGTTCCGATCGCAAAACGGACCGCGCCGTTGCGTCCAGAGCATCAGAATAACTTATAATCAACATATATATTAATTATATAATAGCGGCATCACAAAAATTAAAATTATGATTGATTTTGTTCAAATAAATAAATACTTTTATAAATACTCCTGACCTAACCCTAAGGGGATTCCTATTCGAGCACACCACTCTTCCTCTCGGCGTCTCTTCCCTCATGCTCCCTCGATCTAAGGTTGAAGTCTTCTTCCTCTCGGCCTCCCTCCTATCGCATTTACTGGATGACGAACGCAATCCGACCTCACTCCTTCGCCTGGCCATCTAACCAGACGAGCTTCTCCCCAGCAGCTACTCTCTCCCTCCCGAATCACAATCCAAATGAAGAGGCCTCCTCTCTCAGCCACACCGTTCGACTCCCAACTCCCAGCCGAACAGATCGGCACATGACCTCCCTTCCTTCTCCGTTTCGTCTCTCTTATCCACGCCGCAACCGTTGCTCTTCATCTCTTACCTTGGCTACTTCGTTTATCCCTCTTTCCATTCTCACGGATAACCAGCTGCAAGGTGTCATCCACCCTCCTATCGAGCTTCTCATCACAAGCCACTCTCGCTCCCTATCCTTATCTCCTCCCATTCCCCACTGAGTTTGTGACAGCCTCCTAAGTGGAAAGCTGCAGCTTATTCCTGTCAGATTCACATAGCAAGTTGCCTCGTCTCAGCCTACATGCTCAGCCTCCCTTCCGAGAGCATTTTCGTATGGCACTCCGGCTAGAGCAATCATTCCCACTGTCCATGATGTCTATGCATCCTGGTCCATTGATCTATCTACTGCCCTTTACAAAATTTATGACTGGGGCTCACCCTAGTTTACTATCAATGTTGCTAGCAACATTCCCGTCCGTTCATTCCTCTTGGCAACCACTTTCAAGAGGCAACTCCGTCATCAGACGAGTTCCTCTCAGCACTATCTCCTGGAGCCATTCCGTATCCCCTCTTTCATTGGAATCCAATTCTCTTTGTCGCAGCCAAGAGGGAACTCCGTCATCAGGCGGGTTCCTCTAAGTTTCCAATGTTTCCCCCACCTATTCAACCCAAATAATCAACCTGATAATCTCTCATATTCAATTCTTTCTAGCCGAACTCAAGCAAAATTATTATTGTTGTTGGTGATGGATGTGTAGAGATGCTTGAATGTATAAAAAACTTTGTATGTATATGTTTGTATTTCTTTTTGCAGATTTCAAGATCCCGCTAATCTAATAGCATAGGTAAAGACACAAGCGGTGTCAAAAAACACCGCTACACTCGAAGCGTCAGTAAGCCAAAATTGTTAGAGCATCTAAAATCTTTGTAAATTGAGATCGAATTTTGGACTTGAACAAAAAAAGGGCTTGAATGTGTATATATTGCATTATATTTGTTTCTTTTTGCAGGTTTAAAGATCTCGTCATGCTCATCAGGGCGTGGAGAAATGAAAAATCGGCCGAGATATTTCAAAACACCAACTGTCACGCTCATCAGGGCGTGACGGGCATATATCACAAAGAATAAGCCTTCTTAATGCATATATCAGAATGTCTAATTTAAGATAGATTAAAGAAGGCTTCAATTAAACATAAAATTTATACATATAATATATGTTGAGTGTTATTTTCAAGTCAAAGTGAAAATCAAATGAATTTCAAAAGAAATTTTCACTAAAGATGAGCAACTTGTTGGCAAGTATAACTAAAGCTCAATAAAGACTACAAGCCAAAATAATATTTGAGAGTTGAAAAATTCAATAAGCAAGCTAATTACGAGCAAAACTACGGTGTTTTGGATTTCAATCTAAATCATCGTCATCGGATCTGCAATTCTTCATACAAGCAGACCGAAGGCGATACTAAATTAAATTCTGCACGAATTAAGGAGCTTCCTTCAATCCAAAAATTAGAAAATTTTCATTCTAATTATGATTTTTAAAATTAATAATTTCATTAATTTGATGAAATTATCTAAGCTAAAAATATTTACATCTGCTCGGACATAGAGATTTAGAGTTCAAATTTTAATGTCTGAAAAGGCTGCACAGGTTAAGTTGGAATTAAATAAAAATATGAAATTAATCTTATAATTTAGAAATAAAATTATCTAAATTATTAAATATCTGAATGGACCCCGACACTTATACCAAACAACTAAACTTTATGTCTAAGGATGCTGCGCAGGTTTTAAAAAAAAATAGAAGAATGATGAAATCAATTCAATCCTTTACAACTATATGCATGCGAGTTAATGAATGTATTCATATGTTAATTAGAGTCTATGAAGGATATAAATATTCACCCATTAACGATCACAAGAAAATCTTACGCTTAAAATAGACAAGGTCGCTAAATGACCAACTTCTAAATGAACTTAAATTACATTAGATCATAAGACACAATCCTCTATATTTGCAATAGAGTTGACAAGGTCTATTATGATATCAATTTCCTGAATAATTTAAATTACACATAAGTCATAAACCCGATCCGCTACTAGCAAATAAGTAGAGTTGATAAGGTCAACCTTGATGATTGCCGCGTTGATTGAAAATCTCAATCGAAGGGGATATTATCATCAAAAGATACTTGAGCTCTAAACATATTCATCATAAAACTAAATTTCAACTAAGTAAATATCTAAATTAAATGAAATTTATTATTTAAATGCTTAAAGCAAACAATTCATCCACCCATCCACCATCATTTGTTCGGGATGACAGATTAAAAAAACTCTAACTCATAAAGTAACTAATGTCAAGCCAAATAAATCACTATATTCTAACTCAAATAATCATGTCGAAGCATCTGTCCTCTGTCTGTTTAGTGGTCGATGCCCATATGATGCGATTACCGAGTCCTCGACGGGTGGGCCAAATAAGATCATTATATTACTTGCCACGCCGTAGCTCAGATGTTTCCGATCTCGCTTTTGAGTTGTGAATCATGTAGATATTTGATAAGACAAAGTTCTTTTATCGTTAAGGTACTTAAGATTGTCTCATTGGACAAACACCACCCCCTTGGAATTGGACGACGCAACCCAGGCCGATAAAATCTTTCGGCCGGTTGGGTACCTCTAATTAAGTAGATTGGGGACCACGACAGTCCGAGATGATAGAACTATGGGATCTAGATCGGGCACGTCATCGTTCCCCTAACCATCCATTTTAAGTCAAAACAATGAATTTTATAAATCTAAATTCCAAAACTCCACATACTGCTACTATATGCTCGCATTTAGCGATCTAATGGCTAGCCTCAATCGAAAGTTCTCTCTCAGTATTGGGAGGGGTAATTAACTATAGGTGCTTACACCTATAGGAAACCTGGAACCAAATATAAAGTCCTCATAAAATGAGGGCGAAATCTCTGAGTAGTGTCCTATCTACAATTCAATCTGCCTTCGGTGGCGAATTTTCGGAGCCCACGATCTTCAAATTTAATGAGATCCAAATGAAATCTACAAGAAGGCTTATAGTGTGGTTAAATTGCTCTCCAATGAGCACAAATAACAACTTTTCAATATTTGCTTAAATTCTATTATTTGTCCCACAAGTTGAACTGAAAAATCCAAAATCCTGAGCCAAGCTTGAAATTCTCTTAGAAATTCGTTAACAAACACAGGCCGGATCTTTCAATGAACATTCAAGCAATGTTGCACATTTACATTGGAAGAATAAAAGGATTGATATTGGAGAAGAATAAGAGTTCTCAAGCAGTTTGCTAAAGAGAACCAAAAATCGAATTGAAGGAGATATAATAGTTTGCATATAAGCAAAGATATATATTGAATGTGATGAACTGACAAAATAAGTCATGCAATCAATGAAAATTGAAGGATTCAAGGAACAAAATAAATGCAAGCAAAGATTCAATGAATTGAATTGTAATATAAACCTAAGATAATCGTTATCAAATATGCAATTTTTTTATATAAGCAGATAGAATGAGATACTAAAATAAAAATTTGCACATATTACGGAGTGATTAATTCTCCAAATGCATAGAAATACTTGCAAATGATTTAAAATGAAATTTGCATAAATCATCGGGTAATTTCATGTTCAACTCAAATGCATTGAAATATGTGCAACAATCCAGATGCATTGAAATGCATGCAAGCAAATTAAGTTGAGGGTTTTGCACGCATTATAGAGCTGCCTTCAATCCAAGATTATATGATTTACTCTTTATTGTGATGCTCAAAATCAATAATTTTATCAATTTGGTGAAATCATTTAAGCTAAAAATGTATGTATGTGCATAGACTAAAGAATTCAGGGTACAATCCTAATATCTAAAAAGGTTGAGCATGCTAAATTGACGTTAAATAAAAATGAAAAATCAATTTTTAAGCTTAGATATGAAATTGTTTAAATCCCAAAACACCTGCATGTTGCTCGACACAGTGTTGAATGTTTAAATTCAACGTCCAATGATGCTGAGCGGATTAAAATTGAATAAACCTAGAATTAATTTTACTTTTGAAAGATATGCAAGTATATCAATATTTTATCAAATTTTTAGAATTTGTACTCATTTAAAACCTGATAAACTCGTATGTCCCCTGGCACAGTGTTGAATGTTTAAATTTAGTTATTTGAGGAATCTACATGGATTAAGTTAAATAAATTTATAATTGATTTTGCTTTTGAAAATTGTGCATGCCAATGGCTTATATAATTTTCAAATTCTAAAACACCCGCATGGACCCTGACACAGTACTGAATGTTTATATTCAATGTTTGAAGATGTTGCACGAGTTAAAATCAAATAAACCTATAATTCACTTTGATTTTGAAAAATGTGTAGATATATCAATATCTCATAAAATTCTCTAATTGTAAATTCATTTAATATCCAAAACATCTGCACGTGCCCCGACATAATGCTAAATGTTTAATTTCAATGTCTAAAGTTACTGCGCAGGATAAAACTGGTTGACTTAAATGTTATGCAGTGAAAATTGTGCAAACATTTTGAAAAAGAAGTAATCATTTTGAAAGTTTAACCATCTTCCAAATTCAAAGTTCTAAATATATACTTATGTATGCATTCAATAAGCCAACGCATTTATATGATGAAAGTTTAAGTCCCATTTGAGTAATCGAATCCTCCTCCCTGTAGGGACTAGAGTCGATAAGATTGATTTCTTTCGATAGGACATTAAATGTACTTTGAAGTGATTAATCCCGATAAGATTGCATATAAAATTTAATATAAAATGATGCCCTCAAGTCAATCATATTAAGCTTGCTTTTATTGTTTGCGCAAAACCTTTAATAGTTTTAACAGGGCTATTTCATGTTTAGAAATACAAACATCCAATCAAATATCATAAAATATAATTACATATCTCAATATGCAAATCCGATCCTCCTATAATAGTAGAGTTGAAAGGTTTCGTGATATAATATAATGAGATTTCAAAGCTGTAGACACAATTATCTGCAAGTAAATAAGCGAGTTGATAAGATCTATATCCCGATGATGATCGTATTGATCATGGATTTCAACCAAAGGGATTATCATCATCAGAATTTTCAAAATTTTAAACATTAAATCATTTCAAATCCAAATTGTCAAAGTACAAACCCCAAAACCCGATCTTTTATTGGTAGTCAAACAGAGTTGACAAGACCTAGAATCATAAAAGAAATTCAGTTAATTAATTCACTCCAATGATGGTCGTGTTGATTGAAGAATTCAACCAGAGGGATTTATTGTTGTCAAAATTCTAATGTCAAAGTATGCAAAGGTCAAACTTTAATTAACCATCAAATATTTAAGAAAATTGAAAAAATAAAAATAAAAAATGCCTAAATGCAAATTCTTCATTTGAAAGTTAAACAAAAATTTTAATTAATCCGCCTTCCACCATTATTTGTTGAGAGTGACAAACTATGATGCACCGACACTTCAAAAACTAAAGTATGCAGTGTTCGACAAGTGTCAAACTAGGACACGAATCCGACACGCCTTCGACACGTGTCGGACACGACAGAAAAGTATCCAATTAAAATAATATTAAAAAATTAAAGGGATACGGGTATCCTAAATAATTGAATTAATATTATAAAAAATATATGTTTAAATATAATTTGTTATATTTTAAGTTATTATATAGAGTTTTGGAAATTAGAGAATGGGATTTGAGTGAAAATGAGCGAACAATAATATATATTTATTATAAATAATTAAATTTATAAAAAAATTATAATTAAATTTAGAAATTTAGAATTGATAATAAATTGTATTCATTAAAATTATTAAAATAAATTAGATATATATATATATATATATTACTTAAGTAATTAATTTCAATATTATATTTAAATGACTTGTGTTTTATTATTTTTTATATTTAATCTATTTAATTTATACATATTATTTTAAATTATTATTATAATATCGTGTCCAACTCATGTAAGTGTTCTATATTTTTAAAAATAGAAGTGTCTCATGTCCGTGTCCCTGTATCCGTATCCGTGCATCATAGATGACAAATTTAATATTAACCTAAACTCATAAAGAGTTAATGTCATATTAAATATAACTGCAGTTACACTAGACATTGGTCGTGTCCTCTATCCACGTGATTTAGTCAATAAGCTTCACATAAAGCAGCTTATAATCGAGTTCTCTAACTGCAGATTTGGCCAAGAGGCTACTATATTACGGCATGTCAGAACCATATTCTCTAATAATTTTCTATATCTTTGAATTGTGAATCATAGGATATACCAAATAAGGTAAAAAACCCTCTGTTAAATAGGGTGGATATAAAATTGTCCTCTAAGATAAATATCAACACAGGTCCACAAGATCTTCTTAGACGAAGCAATCCATAACTGCTGACAAGGATCCTTCTATTAGGTTAGATCAACTACATCATCTAATTAAGTGGATCAAAAATTATGACAACCCAAGACAACAAAACCATAGGATCTTGATGGGATGTTTTATCATTCCCGCAACCATATGCTTCAAGTGTTAATAATGATGAATTTCAATCTTAAATTTCAGAATAAATTTACTGTTATCATACGCTAAACAAGATCTAATGACTAGCTTTAATCGAAAATTCTCTCTCACCGTTATTAAGAGGGGTAATTAACTATTTGTGCTTGTGGCTATAGGAAACTTAAAACCAGATATAAAATCCTCACCAAATAAGAGTGGAATCTTTGGATTATCTACAAAAAAATCTCATCTACCTTCTAAAAATTTTGCTTAACATACATCTACATTCTCTTTTATCGAGAGGTCTGGTGCGAATTTTCAAAGCCCATATTTGTATGGTGAAAACTACAATTCTCGACATTAGAATACTTGGGATGAAATTATTTCATGTGTAATGGTTTACCATAAGAGTGTCATCCATGGACAACATCAAAATAAACTTTTGAGGCTTATTTGAGGCACTTACTGCATAGACCTTTTGACATAGAGTTTTTAATTGACACCAAGGAAGATGATAATGGTGAAGAACATGAACTACAAAAATAATGATGATTATTGCAAGGGGGATTCCTTTAATTAAGGATCTCATCCTCAACATAGTATTATACTGTAAATACGAAGATCATCTTGGTACAAAGTGTATTAAAAGAGACCTTCAAGATAACAAAAAAAGGTTTAAAAAGATTAAAGAAAAAATCACCAAAAGAGACAAGCTCTAGAACAAGCCAAATGATATTTAAAGGAATAAAGTTCAATTCTTCTCCCCATCTATTCATAGAAGTAAGAGAAGCGGAGGGAGCTATGATCCATTCAAATCTATAACAACACTACTCAATTATCAAACCAGCAGCAATAAAGGAACAAGTGACCAATATGCTAGATAAATGTAACAATTAACGGAAGTTGATCTAAGAAAAAAGGAGGATTTGACCCTTTGGGGCAAGCAGGTTGGGTCCAAAGCTTCTGGTTGATCATTTTTCATTTGAATTTTAGTTCTTCTCTTGCTCTTATATATTCCTAGATTTCAATCTTTAAAATAAGATTTTTCTTATGATTAAAAAATAGTTCATAAAATCAAATGATAAAATTTGTTAGATTTTTGAATCAAAGCAAATATCTATTACTTGATTCTTAAAAGTAATTAGGGATTTCAAATTATCTGTTGTATTATAAATAGAACTTAATTGTAGTAACATTAGATTTCAAATCTTTTTATCTTTGATTTTGACATTTCATTTTTTTCCCATTCTCTCATTGCCCCCCTATCTTTATCATTTCCTTCATTTTCTGATGAATGCACTAAGAAGTATAACAACTAGCCACCCTCTCCCACCTCTCTTCCCCTCAATTTTTGCTAAGAACCACAAGCCTAAAAGCAAGGGAGAGTTGCCAAGCAATCACCCTTCTATAAGGCTGGTTAAGTTGGCTTAATTTTTCCCCAAAATAATGATTGAACGTATGGATATCAAGCTGCCATTAATTGGAGAGGAATTTAGTAGAGAGAAGTAGAAGATAAGAAGCTTTCCCATGATACTTTGCCACTCTTGTGTCCAGAATTTGGGGATAAATTTAATCAACTCTTGGTTATTTGATTCCCTCAGTTTTGGACCACTATATTCTAAAGAAAATTGAATCTACTCTTGAATATAAACATGAGCTTCAAAAAGGCTTTGAAGCCAGTTTGAATATGAGAACAAATTATGCATATTAAATTTGATAAACCAATTGAAGAATCTGATGATTTAATTCCTAATGAAGTTTTTTTTTTAAATTTAATTTTTTGTACTCAGTTTCTTGATTCCTAAATTCATGAAGTGAGTCTCATGAAGAAGATTCAAATGTGTTCATACTTTAGAGAATTTGCAAACAACAAGTGCCGTAAAGAAGGCATGAAGTACAATTTTTCATCTATTTAATTCAAGAAAGAAGTGCATACTTCAGTGCAGCTAAATTTTTAGACAATTATATTAGTTTTCCTTGAAGAGGTTGCACATTCATATAAGCATATCACATTTGTATGGTTTGTATGCTTGCCTATCATCTTGTTCTCAAAAAGTTGACTATAGTTCTTCATTAGTATCCTTTAGAACGCATATTGAAATGTTAGAATTTTCTTTATTTTCATTATTTTTCTTTTATCGTATTGATCATTTGCAAGATTTATCTGATTTACAAAATTTGTATTAAAATATTTTTTAAAATTTAATTGTGAAAACAATAAATGCAAACTCGGTGATAAGATAATGACATGCTTGAATTCTGAAAATGTTTCTTCCCTTTAAAAAAATTAACTACAAAAAAGGTAGGACCATATTAAATCATAGACCACATTAAAAAAAATACTTATAAATTAAAAATCCTAGAAGATTTTGATATTAATCTACTTTTAATGTTTCTAATGTGATATATTTAATGAGCATTCTACCAATACCTTAAATTATACTTTATCTTCATCTCTTTCTGATACATTCATATCTAGTATTTTATATTTTGGAGCTGAATTTTCTCAAGACAAATAGATTTGCTGAAAATTTAAGGATGTATGCTCCTCAAAATTATAGATGTGAGTAGTAAGGCGAGTACAATACAAATTTAAGTTTTGGTGTTACTTTAATTGTTTTATTTCTTAATTTTCTATATTCTAGTTTATTGCAAACAAACCATAATGCAAGTGCCTACAAAAATGTGATATGTTCTCTAAGTATTGATTCCCTTGTCAATTTTGATTTTCTACTTAGATTGCAAGTTGGTTTAATTCAGCTCTGATCAAATTCCCTAGTTCAACTATAACCATCTATTCCACAAAAGTCAATTCTATTCTTGTACAAGCGTGTTCATCATTGACATTAGCTTTAAGATTTTTAGTTCTCAGGTGAGATTTGCAATTATCTGTAACTGCTTTCTGTTAGCGTTGTTCTTCCTGTGCAAAACATGACTTGCCTTCTTTTGCTTTATGTTTCCTTAGACGGTTCAATTCATGTATCTCATTGACTATTGGCTTTCCTATTATAGCTGGGAATCAAAAGCAACATTATTTTCTTCTATATAAGATTTCATGTTATTGTTGGGTGTTTTTCATACCTTATTAGCCAGCTAGCTTCCTCCTATACGTGATTTCCCATAATAGAGAATCCCTGATTTGCAATTTCTAAGTAGTCGATTAAATTATAACTTAAACTTGTAATTACCACCCTTCTTCTATTAATGGTTTCTACATGAATAATTAAATATTGAAAATTAGTGCTATTTGTTTTAGATGAAAAATGGCATTTGTTTTTTAACCAGTTTTTCCATTGGCTAGAAACCAGCAATTATAACATTATTTTTATTATAAATAGGTTTCTAGAAACGTAAAATTCAACCTATAATTAATACACTTTCAGATTCCTTTAAAATTTTTTGTGTATTGCTAGATATAAATTCTTTTAGTATGATGTAAGTTTTGATCATAACTTTCACAAAAAGTTCTTCTTAAACTAGTGTGAGGCCTAGATATTCTATTTAGTGACTTAAAATCTTGCTCAAGTCTGCTACAATCTGATTTTCGATTTTGTTATGTAAATCCTCTATCATTGAGTAATTTTATTTGAAGCTCAGATTTCGTAATTTCATATTTGGATGATCTTTAAATTATAATTTAAAAAGAGTTTCACATATTTTTCTAATTTATATCAAAAGAGATGAAATGATTGTTCAACTAGAGTCTGTGGATTGCAAATCTTAATCTTCATGTGATTGTTTTTTCCATCACATTCTAGATTTATATTAGAAAAATCATATATACTAAGACCTCTTACATTCACTTGCTTAAATCAAAGAGTGTAAAACTTGTTATTCTAGTTTTGTGCTTGTCTTTTTTTTTTTTTTTTTTTTTTGTGTTCTGTAGTAATTCATCATATTCAGTCTTGGTTAGCATTTCCATATAAATATTAGACATTTTCCCTAACAAATGACTTAAGCACCCCTCTTGACCGAAACAATCTAAAAACTAGACTACATTGTTGAGGAAACAAGTGAGTTAATTGATTAAGCTATACGTAAGGACTTTAGGCAGTTCAATTGACATCATTCAATAATCTGAGCTATGCATAACATTAGTTAACCAATTTATTTTTGGTCGATCAACAAATATGTTTATAATAATATAAATTACACACAACACAAATAAGTAGCTAAGGATCTTATAACTCTCAAATGACTTTTAAAACATACAAACACATCAACAACAACAACAAGAAGCCTTTATCCACTATGTGAGGTATTTCCTGAATTCTTCTTATGTGTCAAATTCTCATTCAATAAACTAAGATCATTTTATACAATATTGTTTTTTAGGTCTATACCTTCTTAACATAAGGCAAATCAAATACATCTACTCTGGCTTTCATTTTACGTTTTTATGTGACCAAAAGGTGATTCTATCTAAATGCTGGACTCCAAATGGCTCCAATCTTTCTTAATATATTCATTTCGCATTTTATCTCTAAGAGTAAAGAAAACTAAAATCGAAAAAGTGTCAGGTTGTTGGATGTTGATTAGCAAATAAAATGATGATCACACAAAAAAGATACAACTATCTTCTTACAAGTGTAATAATCTCTTAATATTATTGCATCATCAATTCATCACAAAACCCAATCACACAAAGACCCATTAAACTCAACTCCCTATGTATAGGGTAGTTATGTTGCTATGTCCATGCCCTTACTAAAGACTCATTTAGTATTAAAAGAGAGATCATTCTAAAACTCATTCAATGATTTAAAACAATGTTAAAGCATTCCTATCTAGCAAGGACATGTCCTCTACCAGTAATATCCATTGGATGGCCTAAGCTTCACCTTTAAGATCTCCATAGTTGAGTCATAGCGCAATCTACCATAGATGGTCATGCCTATATCAATGGGTTTTTTAATGCAAGCTGAAGTTTGCACACAATTCAAGCTCTTAGAATAAACTTAACCCCCTTAAACAACTTGATCCATTAAGATTGCCTCAGATATACCATAAGTCTTACAAGGGTACCACGTAATCATAATCAAGACTTCAAACTCAATGGGCTATGGTTCTACTAATAAATCCTTGAATGCTGAAATCACTAGATCTTTATACGGTTCTTCACATTCTCACCCTCCACCCTTCTCTGAACCCTCCATTTCCTAAGCATGAAGCAACTAGGAGTGTGAGTCAAGCAAACCCGCAAGCCAATTTAAGCTCTACTCGATAAATGGGTTGTAAACCGAGCTCAATGAACTAGCAAGCTTGAGCCACCCCAAATTCAACTTGTTAGCTAGTGAGCAAATCTTTTTAAAAAAAGATTATAATATTAAACATACTTCAAAATATATTAGAACCTTTCAAATACTGTATTTTGTCTGAAGCAACATCATTATCACTTGAACCTTTTTGAACAACAATTTACCAATTAGAACATTTCAACAAGTTAAATATACCAAAAAAACATAGAGCTAAAATTTTACAAAGGCAGTTCCCAACAAAAATTTGCTTTCGAGAATGACGAGTAATAATAAACTTTAAATTCAAATTTGATACATAAAATTAACTTGACCTCTCTTTGTGGCTGTTCTGAATTGATGATGTTCAAGAGAAATCCAACCAAAGAAATTGCAATTACTGCACCAAACAGTCCAACCACTGCCCAGAGAAGCCAACCGTTCTGAAGATTAAATGGTTCCTTCAGATCTGAAATATGCATATGCTACATATGTTAGTCTATTTGTTATCCTCTCATAAAAGTATATTTGATTCCTTTCAAATTAAAAATTGACAATGTGCCCGCAAGAAATTAAACAAAGAATGGTATAAAAGTAAGTATATTTGATTATACACTCAAGAAGTGCATGAAGATTTTGATTACACACCATAGCGAATATGTCATTTGGAAATGGATGAAAGGTGTTGGTTATGCCATATAGAACACCTAGAACACTAGCTGTCACAGCACTGCACAATCAAGAGTAATATCAAAGGAAGACAAACAAGGCATGTGCATTCAACCAGGTAATTCTTAAACAAATTCAAGAGATCAATCACTAAGAAAGATATTTGGACCCACAATTGTCCCGCAAAAAGTATCTCTGCCTTCTGATCTAAACTAACTTCTCCACCTTGAAAACCAAGATATGGTAATGCGATTGCTTCAACCAAGCCTGTCAAAGTAAAGCTGTCTGCAGAAGTTTCAATTTCATTTGATCATTTAAATATCAATTATAAACAAAACTAGTGCACAGAATAACCTAAACGTTAATGGAAGTGAAGGGAAAAAAATCCAAACTTTCCAAGTTCTTTTTGTAAACCCGATATGTATCTTACATCCATAAAGAGATTTAGACAGTTCAGCAGTTTACCTTGCTCCACAAGCAATCATGGTAAACAAAACAGTTTGCCACTCCCAAGGCACATCCCATCGCAAAAAAATGGGCCAATTTTCTCCCAATTGCTGCACAAATTGCAAGATTTTTTGTTCAGGTTCAAATTAAAAATCATCAAGCATCTAGAATAAGAAAACAATCACTGCCAGCTGAACTTGTTCTATATTTACAATGGTTGCATTGTCCAAACTTGATTTTGATGGTAACTACTTGAACCAGGTGATGGATATAAAGCCATTCTCATGTTTATGCTTTGCCGGTACAAAAACCTTGTTTCAATAAGCAACCATGAAAATCTACAAAAGTTCCTCCGTATTGTGCTTTGCGAGTAAGATGCCACTCCAAATCAAGTGCTTTGACAAGATCATTTAAAAAGCTATTAAAATACAAAAAATTTCTTCCACATTTTCTCATATAACAGCTTGAATACCTCTTTAAAATGTAAGTGTGGCCATTGCTATAACCAGGTCCAACAAGCTGTATGGCCTTCATTATTTTCCTATTCAAAGCCACATTATGTACTCTATATGGTTCAACTATATCAATTAGAACAGAAATCTAAACTGATCCTTCTAGGTATACCCCACTTCATTCCAAAATTTTCAACTTGACTCAAGGCCAGTACAATCCTAAACTAATTACAGTGATATTTACAACAGGATGAACTAATGCTAATGTCTCTCCAATTAAATAAGGTCATTCTTTCCAGTTTTGATTACACGGTAATCTTATCATTCTCAATTACTCAAGCCTATATCATAATCATTCTTATGTAAATCAAATTGCAAGAATGCTTCCTAGCAAAAAAAAATTCAAATTTCCCATCAGCTCATGGTACTACGACGTGATCAAGCTTCCACTAGACAGGATACCAGTAATAAACAAAGGTTCATCTAAAAAATTATAGAAAAGTAGTGAAATATAACAAATTCAAGTGAGACCGACGAAGACAACTTTAATTAAAACCAGTAATGAGATCCTGTTTAGCGGCAGCTCCGCAAAGGTGGGCTCTAGGTAGCGTTTGGAAAAAAAAAGGAAAGTGAAAAAAGTTTGCTCACCAGAACACCAATATACAATATTAACGAGAAACATTAAAATGCTTACTTTAATTAAGAACCATATTACCTACAAGTAGCTTCTTACTCCTTTTACATTCTCATAAATTACGAAAAGCGAAAAATTTTTGAAGAAAAGGGCCCTTTCTTTCTCAAAATGCAGAAAGGGCGTTCTTCCTTTGACAACAAGGTCACTAAGTCTATTATCTTCCAAATTTCTACATATCTCCAAGGGAAGAAGATACCTTGTCTGCAAGGCCATTTTCCAAGTCTTTTTTCGTATCATAGAAACATGTGAACGGGAGTTCTCTGGATTTTCTGACACTCAGAGTGTGGATTCCTTTAGATTCTACGAACAGAAAGTGACGACTAGGAAGAAGGGCAACCCCGCCTTCTCTCCTTGAAGGAAAAGCTCTGCTCCTGTAAGTGGGAAGGCCGGCGTTTGAAACAAAGCAACGGCCGGTGGCCTGAGATCGATGAGAAATGGAGACATCATCAGAATTTCTCCTTGTCCCTCCGCTATCCAGTTATTTCACGAGATAATAGTCCGTACGGGAACGGGCAACAAATAAAAATGGAGCTTTACATTAAACAGTCACCTTATCTACTATATTTACAAATCAGCCTTCTTCAATTTTAATTTTTTATAATGATCGTCGAGTATTGAAATTCATAACAAAAGTTATATGAATATTTTTCATTTTTATAAATTTATAAAAATTTAATTATGGCATATATAAATAAATATGATAATTAAAAAATAATAATTATATTAAATTATATATATATATATATAAAGTGATTAATTTGTAAAAATTCTAATAAAAATATATAAATTTTGTAAATAATTAAGTAATTAGCCCTATCATATCCTCATAATAATAAAATAATAATAATAATATTATTATTATTATTATTATTAATAATTAAAATATAAATCTTATAGAATTGAAGAAAGAGACTGAGCATACATTTACAAAAAAAAAAAAAAAAATGCTCAATTTTTATGTTTTTAAAATTCATTATATTTTAAATAGACTTGAAAAATTGCTTGTAATATAATACTTTAAAAGAATAATTTTTTATACAATAATATCATATTCAAAGTAGAATATTATATATATATATATATATATATATATATATATATATATATATATATATATATATATATATATATATATATATATATATTCTTATTTATTATATAATAATCTAATAATTGTAAGATGGTGTGCGTCATGATTAATTCAAATCATTCATAGTTTAATTTCTTTCAACTTTAAGCCTTTCATTCAATTAATTTTAAAACATGATAATCATTTCATTAAACAATAAAATTATTATTATAGTGAAATCTAAATTAATCTATAGGCATGCTATCCTATAATTAAATGACAAACATAAAAAAATTCATGCACATATTAGTTATAGTTGCCGCATATCAATATGTTCATGTCCTATAAATTTATTTTTTATTTTTTATCACTAGCAACCATAAACTCTTTATTGGATTTAATATATGTAGTCCCTGAAATTTAATTCAAAATTTTAGACTAAAAAAAATTAACTTCATAATATTCTTAATTTAAATCTATCACTCATCCAAAAATCATCAACTAAAGTATCATATAATTATATATCTTAATAAAGTTTTACTATAGATCAAGAGCAGATGCATAGTGAGGACACTGGGGGCACATGCACCCACTGGCCCATCTTATTATATATATATAAACATATTAGTTTTGGCAATTTGGATTTTCCTTTTTTCATTCTCTCAAGTTGGCCGATCAAGAAATCTCACCATCACGCTTTGCTTTCACTGCTCTCTGCAGAGTCCTGCTGTCTCGCATGCACTCATTTTAGATATAATTAGTTGGCAACTGTTGTAGCTTTATTAAATTAATGTTCCTTAACTACTTATCATTTTAAATATAATTAGAGCAGGTTTAGTATTTAATTATGAATAAAAGAAAACATATCTTTGTTCTTTCACTTAAAATATGTGTAGGTTATATTTGATTTTTACTTTATTTATGTATTTTGGTATGATCATGTATGTATTGATAATAAATTATCATTTGTTGAACTTTATAATAAACGATTGTAGAGGTTCAAAATGCCATCCATGGTGTGAGTAATTCAGTAAAAATTTCTAGAGGAAAAATGATGATATATTTTTCTTATTTGGATTTTTACTTTTATATTATAATATGTGAAGCTGTAGTATCATTTGTCATAATCCTACTTAATCCTTAAGTGAGTTTTTCTTTTTTAATATGATATCATTGATATACTTTTATTGATATACTTGAAAATTTATATTGCATTTAATTTCACTATTTTAATTAATTATTTCAATTAGATATGAAGAGATATTTAAAAAAAAAAAATAGAAGCAATAGAGCCCAACTTTTTCACATATTAATATTAATAAGAATAGTAACACGAAGTCTAAACAAGTTCATGCATAACTCAACTTAGAAGACATTCTAGCATATATTAGATTGGAGAACTTGCAAGTACATTTCTAAGTTGAAAGGCATTAGAAAACTTGCACAAAAGTTGATAGAGAAAGAAAATGAAGTTTACTTTCTGTATTTGGTTATAAAGATTGCATTGATATTATCAATCATAATAGTAACTATTGAACGGGTATTTTCTACATTGAAGATCGTAAAAAAAATATTTGTGTAATAGAATGAGAGATTCTTAGATCAATGATTGTCTTGTTGTATATATTAAAAATTATTTATTTAAAAGTGTTATATAAATTGATTGTATAATAACTTCTAAATATAAATCTTAAAAGAAGAAATTAATAAATGATATGCAATGTGAATAAAATTTATTTTATTGTGATGCTTACTTTTTATTTTGTTATATATAATGCTTTAATTTTTATTTTATATATGAGTATTATTTTCTTATCTTGTTGTGCCCCCTCTAAAATTTTTTCTAAATCCGCCCCTAATATAGATAATACACTAATTAACTCGAACAATTATATCAATGTGCAATGGGGGTAGCATTATTCTGGTTCTATAAGCTAATGTATTGAGTAACAAAAACTTTTATGAATTTCAAATAGATAGGGACAAACTTTTTAACTTTTGAGTAGTTGTGTAAGAGCAATATTAATAATGTATTCTACTTAAAAGCAAGTTTTTGATGAGCCCTTTAGAGACTTCATTACTTAAGTCAATATTGAGAACATAAAATGCCTGACTCAAATAAAGTTGTAATAAAATTACCTTGATCTAAGAATTAAAATATTGATGATTCAATTAGTTAGCACAAAACCTTAAAAGACCGTAAATACTACCTTAAGATTAAGGGCAAGTCTTAAAATCACACTTTTTAACGAAGATATGATACTTTGATATAATTTTAGTTGAAATTGACTCTTTATTAGAAAAAAATTTTCAATTTTGTAAGATACATGAAATTTTTTAAAGTTAAGTGATAGATAAGATTATAGAGAGTTATCTTAGATGGTTTGACTACATAAAGCATTGACCATTAGGAGAGTAGATGTATTAGATGTGCCTTATATTAAGAAAGATAGAAGTAAACCTAAAAAGACTTTATTAAGATATATAAAAAATGGCCTTAGTTTATTAAAATTAAATGAGATTTTGACTCTTAATAGGATACATGAAGACAGTTTTGAAGAAGAAGCTTATGATAAAATTTATTGGGTGTTGCTTAGGAAGGGTAGCAAGGCTCTTCCAACTAAAACTTCTTCTAATTCATATTATGGTATAGACTGATGCAGTTGGTCGAAAATTTAGTAGTTTTGTGAGTTGTCATCCCACTATCTAGATACTAATCATTAGAGTTCTAAGAGTGAGCCTTAGGCTATGTTTGGAGGAACTTTCTGCATGCGGTGCGGTTTAGACCACACCAGAGGTGGCTTTTAAGAAATTGTATTTTACCTGCATTTTGAAGAAGTTGTGGGGAAAAAGTTGTATTTTCAAATATAACTTGGTAGAATGGGATGGCTATCAGAAAGTTGCAATCATACTTTTTTTAAATAATAAAAAATTATAATGCCCACGACAGAGTTTTAAACAGAATTACTTACGTATGACTTTCTTGTTAGTTTGAATGGTAGCTTAACCCCAAATAGATAGTTGCAACTGCCCCAAATAAATAGTTGTAAAACAAACAGTTGTAGCTACTACAACTACTTTTTTAGATAGTTGTAGTTAACCCAATAGATTGTTCTACCTTTTGTATCTATGCTTCTAGTTTGTTGCCAAGTAAAGAGGAATGATGAATCAAATTGATTTTTAATAATTTCTTCAATATAATTTCTTCACTTTTATTAAAGATTTAAGTGTTATTATGTAAATACTAAAATTTAGATGTTAGATATGTAAATATATAAAAAATATTTGCTATGTATATAAATACTCTGATTTTTTATTATAAATTTTTTATGATTCCCTAAAATTGAAAGATGATGCATCAAAAGCATGCATCAAATTAACAAAATGGTAGATATTACATATGTAAATGCATAAGAATAATGTGGTGTTGTTGACCTAATATGTCTCAAGACAAGTTTAATTTGATGACTTGAAGGAGAAGATGCAAATCAAGGCTCAAAATCGAGCGTCGAAAATGGTCGAAATGACCTCCTTGGCGCTTGTTGTATCGTGTTACGAGCGTCGAAATTGATCAAAATATAAATATTACAAAATCGATCAATCGATTAAGCGCCGGTATCATATGTCGACGTATAGAGTGAAGCGGCGATGACCAAACGACCTCCGTTTGTAAAACTGATCACTCTGTTGGCTTCAAAACATCTATCAAATGAGATGCTCAATTCAGACAGTTTGTCGAATAATCGGATGTGGCGCGTGCAAATCGGTATCACATGGTCAAAAATTAACTCAAATGACATCCGTCGATGAGCGGACTTACCATTCATTCAAAGCGTGGCGGTGAATATAAATATTGCCTCGATGATCTCGATCAACGGATCAAACGCCCGCAGCGTATCGAACTGAGAGACGCAGCCCTGGCCGGCGGCGCCATTCATTGATTATGTCGTTGCGAAATGTCAATCTATTGAATAAGATTGTTCGCGCATTGGACAAATGCGAATATAGCGCGTCGAATTTTGAAATTATTTGATCACTGACAAACTACGATTGCGAAAAATTTGTTCGTTGAAATATCAAAATAATATATTATATATATATATATATTGATTATCTAATCATGTCGGTGTAAAACTCAATTTAAGGTTATTACTAAATTTAAAAATAATTTAAAACCCAAATCAAGCCATAAATCCTATTTTCTACTCCCCTAAACCGGTCGGTTAACATCTTCCACGCACGGCTCACGCGACTCCCTCTCCTCTTCACGCACACAACCAGCCCGAGCCCCGTCTCCTGTTCACGCAACCGCACGAGAGCTAACGGCTTCCCTCTCTTCCATTCGAACTCGCAACCGTTCCCCCCTTCTCGTTTCTCTCGTTCGAAAAGAGAAAACCGCAAGCCCTCGCACACTCTTCCTGGGATTCAACCGGGAAGAAAACAGAGACCATTTTTCCACCTCTTCCTCATTCTCGCTCTCCTCTTCGTTCGATCCGTCACAGACACGAGATTTTCTGTCTCCCGTTTTCATCACCCGTAGTTTTCCTTCTCTGATTCCTCTCCTCGACCCCCCATTTTCCTCAACTTCCAACTTTCGCGGCAGTAGATACGGCCGATAGCAGTCATTTCACTCAGATTCCTGCCTCGTCTTCTCTGTTCGACCACCTTCCACGGCAGCCAAATGTTCCCCCCTTCCGCTTCACCGCTCCCACGACGCGGGTAGCCTCAACAGACTAGGAGAATATCAGCCACCACCAGTATCAGTTGATGACGACGACAGCGCCTGAGTCTGCTCCTGTGCTAGCACCTGTCACTCTTCCTAAAGAAAGTGCCCCTGCTACGCCTAAAAAATGAGGCGACCCAAGCGGTTTGAGTAAAGTTTGTGGAGTTTCACCCGAGCTGGAGACCATTATTGGTGAACCAACCATGGCAAGGATGGAGATTGTGAAGCAGTTGTAGGCTTACATCCGAAGAAATAATCTGCAAGGTCCTAATAATAAGAGGAAGATCATATGCAATGATGAATTGCATCTAGGGGAAGACCTATCAATAGCTTACTTCAAGAACAGGATAATTTCTACACGGGTGGAGACATTATCAGAACAGATATTTAATCATGGGATAGTAGAGAGCATGCATTATATCAATCTGCTCGGTTTGGAGACTTCTCTTATGGATTCCCTGACATGGAAGAGGGGGAATACCTAATTGATCTTCAACTTGCAGAGATTGTGTTTACAAACTGCCCCTCTTTCTTCTCTTGCAAATGCCGCAATCGAAGAAGAACACCTTCATGAGGCGGGTTCTTCTTTCGGCTTCCGGCGTTGCCCTCCTAGCTAAACCTTCCTTTGCAATTTTTGCTTCGCCGCAACCAGAGAAGTAATACCGTCATGAGGTGGGTTCTTCTCTAGGTTTCCGGCGTTTCCTCTACCCCTGCAGCCAAACCTCTTTCTTTCCTTGCAAACAATGGAAACCGAGAAGTATCACCGTCATGAGGCGGGTTCTTCTTTAAGTTTCCGATGTTTCCACTACCCCTGCAGCCAAAAAGAACCCCTCTTTTTTCCCTTGCAAATGATGAAAACCGAGGGTTCTTCTTAAGTTTCTAGCGTATCCAACCGTCTCTTTTGAACTTTTGTGAGAAAATGAGTCGAACATGTGGGATGTGTGAATATGGATATATGCTTGTGTTTCTTTCTGGGTTTGAAGGTCTCATGTGCTCAGAGGGTCGAGATAAAAAATGGTTCGCGATAAGCACTCGCTACTCATGACGTGTCGGTAAGCCAACATCCGTTAGATGTCGCTCCACTTAGACTTTATGCTACTAAAATTTTGTCTAATTTTTACACTTAGAAAAAAAAGAGGAGAATGAATATATATTGTATATTTTCTTTCAGGTTTGAATGCCTTAACATGCTCATGAGGGCGTATCGAATGAAAAAGCGTGTTTGAGACACCACTCACGCTCATAGCGTCAGAAAGCAAAACACTCAAAACTCCTGCGGGGTGGCAGAACGAAATTTAGACTATGTAGACCTCCATATATATGTGTCATAAGTCGAGACAAGCCGGCAAGTTAAATTCGACTTGGTGATAGTCAATCGGGCTCAAAATGTACTGACATCGAAAATGGTCAAAGCGACCTCCGATGACGAGACCGTCCTTCGAAACGTGATCGAATATAAATATTGCAAAATCTAATGAAACGGCCGGCAGCTATCGATGTTGACGTATATCGTTGAAAATGCGGCGATGAAAGACCGTTCATGGCGATCATTAAGTGTGTGAAACCTACAATGAATCAATGAATGAGTCCGCGTGAATATCGGCGAAGCGATGATCATAAATTTGAGCGAAATTGACCCAATTACGCGATCTAAATAAATTAAAATGGATCATGTCGTTGCATCCAAGATGTTGAAATTACTTAGAATGGACATTCAATTTAATTAAAATTATTACACTTAAAATTTCATCAAAATTAGCACGTCTTTCAAGATAAATCTACTTAATTACATCCAGTCAATGCTTTGGAACTCAACCACTCATCCTCATGCCTCTACCTCCCATTCAACTAATAATAAGTAGCCACATCTTCCCTCTCATACCACCCATGTGCATTGAACCGCTATTTCCCCTATTTCATCTTGTCTTGAAGGCCAACAACATGGATAAGTCTCTTGGTATTAGCCGCACCCGTAGCTCTCCTATCGCTCCACTCAAGGTTGATCGAAGGATTTTTCCTCTTTTCGGAGCCCCACTTTTCTCTCGATTCAGCCCGTCCTACCTGAGAGAACGAGCAGCAACTGTCGTCCGTCTCTTCCTAGACAGTAGCCGAATGGGCTGTTCTGATTTCTAGTGCCGCAAGCCTATCCCTCCTCCTCTGTTTGGCACGAAGCTTCATTTGAAGCCCTGTTTGCTCGTCTGTCACTGCAAGCCGAATGAGCATTTCCCCCATCTGCTAAAGTTCCCACAAGCCAAGAACATGAAATCCCTGTCCCACCATCCAGCCTTTCTCGTGGTTGAAGAAGAGGATGCTGAAGTTGTCGATCTTCCTAGGGATAAAGAAAACGAGCAGCTCTGTAGTATTGATGGCTTCTCTCCTGACTGGGCTTATTCAGGGACTGAAACCAAGTTCTTATATCAGGTGTGTCTCTTGGTGGAATACAACCTAGTAGCATAAAGTGGTGTTGCATGTTTGGGGAAGTTGAGGTTTCTACTAAGGTGTTGACAGCAAATGCCATCCGTTGTCAAGCCCTCCTCACAATCCTGGAAGAGTGCCATTTTATATTACCTGCAATAATAGGTTAGCATGCAGTGAAGTCAGGGAATTTGAATATAGAGAAAATCCACCTAGCACAACAATCTTAGAATCTCTTAAGGCTAAATCAGAAAATAAAATACACCTCCTGAATGTGGAGCCTCTTTCTTTAGCAAACTCAAGTAGGAAGAGTTGAATAAGATTGTCTACTAAAGAATACGGCAAGAAGGGGTGAAGAGGAAGAGGATGAGAGCCATCAAAATCCTTTCCTCACGTTCAGCTGTAGCAAGGCTTCCTCTTCAAAATTTCAGTTTAGGGAGGAGATTTCCAAGGCTCAACGAGATTTAAATTTTTATATTAATACCCACACCAAAGTTAATATTTGAGAAGAGAGAAGAGTGTTATAATATTTACTTTTCATGAATAAGTACCTGTAAGCGCTCTTTGTAGTGCGGCAAGAAAATTTGTACCTCTTTTGTGCAGGCATTTGAAGACCTCATTTCGAAGAAGCGTAATGGATTGACTAGGTGTCATAAGAATCGTTCTAGAAGGCGTGGCGTAGTCATCTCGATGCATCCACTCGAGGATGATCTTAGGCAATTTTATGGACAAAAAAAAATTCAAACCAAAGGAATTGATAGAATATTTGAAGTATAAATCAACAATTAAATTAAATGCAAACTTTTGAGATAAAAGAATTAACTTGCAAAAAAAAATTCAAATGAAACTTACAATTTAATGCTCATTTATGTGCATGAATATAACTTTTCAAAGAATTATTGAATTGTTGTATTTTATATATCAAAATGTATAAAATTGTGGCATACTTGAATGCCCACTTTCAAGAAAGAAGAAAACTCAAACAAAATGTGCAAGGAGCTTGTGGTGAGGCTGTGTAGTTTGCCGATGAGCATGATCGGTTCTTCTTAATAAATGATTGGATCACTTTATATCATGAATTAAGCAATTTGAAGACAAAACAAAAACATACTTGAACGAGATTCATAATAACTTGAAGGCTAGATGAAATGTCTGGAAAAATATTTTATCGAGCAATTAAATTATGTGAATCGTCACATTCAACGCATTGAAGTGATTCAAAATGAAATATGAATAAAAATTGCTATGAGTTTGGAGGCTCATTGAAAGACAGAATAAGAACATAAATTAAACTTATAAGGAACTCACAAAGAACTTGATTGTTTATGTACATGAATGTCATCCATTACTGGACAATCTAATCCATAAGTTGAGCTCCAAATGAACTAGAAGGATTTGCATGAAACATGCAAATAAATATGTCTATTACTTTGTAAGAAGGAAAAATACTAAGTAGCTAGTTTACAAGCAAGAATGAGCTAGAATGGCTCACTGATGAGCACAAATAAAACTATTTACTGAATGATCAGATAGCATTGTATCTAATGAATTAAAGACAAAAAAAACAAGAAGTCTAAAGCAGAATTATAATGAGCTTATAAGCTAATCAATAAGCACAGATGAAACTTGTTGAATTTTCCAAATTCAATAAACAAAGAAACAAATGCAAATGATGGTATGGTGCTTTGAATTAAATAAGAGCTAAAATAAAATGCTACCGGATTCGCAACGCATCTTATAAGAGAACAGAAGACGTTAATTAAGGATTCAATTAAACTCTTGCACACATTATAAATCATGATTAAAACTCAAATTTAATAAGTTAAAAGTGTTCAAGCATTCTTAAATACATCCGCATGGGCCCCGACACTACGCTGAATGTTAAATTCAAGTGTCTGAGGATGCTGCTCAGGTTGATCCCCAGTTAGGTCTTAGGATCGGGTTCGGGTTAACAAAACCTAAAATCTAATGATATTATTATAATATCTTCAACCTAATAAAACATCTGAGAAGTCAATTCTGTCATATGATAATATATCTGATCCTCTATTATGAAATTAATAGAGTCGATAGGATTTGAAATAGCTATACAACAAACCACCCTGATGATGACTGTGGTAAATGAAGATTTCAACCAGAGAGGATACTTTCATCAAAAATATGATTACAATTTCAAAATGAATTGACTTAAATTGAACATCAAGCTAAATGCAGAATTTAAAATATCTTTGAGCTATAAATGTTTAAATAAAATTCAATCTAAAAATTTAAAGCAAACTTCATTCAATCCACCTTCCACAATAGTTTATTGAAGGTGACAAATTAAGAAAACTCTAACTCACAAAGGAAACAAAGTCAAATCAAGTACACAACTATGTTTACTCTCACAATCTCATGCCGGAGGGCGTGGCTTGTCCTCACCGTGGTTTGGTCATCGACTCACATGATGCGATTCTGGTAGAGTCCTCAGGGTGGTTGTCGCTCATAACACCATTATATTACGGTCACGGCCTTCAGTATCGCTAATGGCTCTGCCCTTTGAGATGTGAACCAAAGGGTGCACTTGATAGGGCAAAAAGCCCTATGTTAGCTAAGATAGGCTTAATCTTGTCTCCTTAGACAAACACCACCCCAGGTCTACAAGGACACCTTGGATGACGTAACCCATGTGTTGCTGACAAGGATCTTTCTGTCGGGTTGGGTCAACTACCTCCTCTGACTAAGTAGATTAGGGACCGTGACAGCTTGGGATGACATAACCATAGGATCTAGATCGAGCACGTCATCGTCACCCAACCATCCGCTTTAAGTTAAATATAATGAATTTCATGAATCTAAATTTAAAACTCCACATGCTGCTATTATATGTTATGCACTAAGCGACCTAACAACTAGCCTTAATCGAAATTTCTCTCTCAGCATTGAGAGGGGTAATTAACTATAGCTGCTTGTGCCTATAGGAAACTTAGAACCAGATCTAAAGTCCTCACCAAATGAGGGTGAAATCTCTGGGTAGTGTCTTATCTACTATTACATCTGCCTTTTAAAAATTTCACCGACACTTTAAATCACTCTCTTCATTGGAAAGGTTGGTGGTGAATTTTCGGAGCCCACAGATTTTTGGCGACTCCGCTGGGGATAGGTTTCTCTTTCCATCTTTGGCTAGTCAAATATAAGTTATAGTAATAGTGGAGTTAAATATATTTTTTTGATTATTCTAAAATAAAAAAGGAACCAATTATGAATGAAATTAAATTTAAATCAATCATATTCTTATGACTAATTTGTTTTATTCTGGATCTTGATCTTGTTCATCATGCAACTAGGTCGTCAATATCATCGATTAACATTGTAATCAATCGAGGATGTTGGAGCTACTTTCTTTTCAATTTAGTAGTGTAGACTTCCCGGTCATTCTTGCAAATAATCCTCTACTTGAAGCTACATATTTACCCCAGCTTTGCAAGGGTGGAGGACAACTGGAATGGCCACTACTACTACTAAAGTTCCTCGAAAGAGAGCTTTTGTATTCGAAAGATTGGGTTATTTTAAGGCGTTAGTTATGAAAAGAACTGTCAATAGATAGAAAGTTTCAATCATATCTATGAATGTGACTACTTTGCCAGTTGAATCTTTCGCACTAGGAAAGCATAATGTTGAAGTCTCCTATTCTAGAGAAAAATAGAGTGGAAGGCAAAGAAGGAGAAGAAATGCTGAACCGTGAGCTCAACAGTTGTTGTTTGAATCCAGCGTGATGAGACTTGATACGGCAGTATTCCCCTCACGAGTTTGAAAATCTAAAATCGGTGAAAATGAATAGCTCTCTGGTGATGTTAAATGTCTTTTGGGCTCAACAATAGACTCTAACTCTTCAAGAAACAACTTGAAACTTTATGACCAGAGTCCGAAGGTTGTCAAGAAAAATGCCTTATGAAGAAGAGATATCAAAGGCCAATTATCGAGAAGCCAAGAATGCTCCACTACGAACTACCATCGGTGTAGTGAAGAATCATTCTAAATAAGTTTTTTCGATGAGCATCAAGCGTGACACACTTGACAGCGTCAGAATCACCAAAGATCCCAGTACAAAGAAAATAAATCTAGAGGCGGAAAGCCTCTGAAAGTCTTTACGGTGAACATAGGGCGTGACCTGAACCACATATTCGAGAATCTGCTACCGAAAGGTCCTGGTAATAATAATAATAATAATAAATATGGAGGCCAAAACTTCAAGAAGAAGTGGCGGTGCAAAAGCTTCCTCATTTGGAAGCAAGCTAACTCACAGACAGCGAAAAAAGAGAAATGTTGAACTACGTGGTCAATAACTATTGTTTAAGCAGAAAATTGTACAAACAGTTGTGAAATTAGTAGTGAGTGTTCCAACCCATAACATGATTGACAGCCTAAGATGGGTAAAGCGAAATAGCTCCACTAATTAAATCAAATAGTTCTTTTAGACTCGATAATGTCAGGTTCCAGCTTCTCCAGCGAGAAAACTCTAAACTGTATATGCAAGAGTGTATTGCGTCCTTAAAGTTGCTAAGGAGAAATGACTTATGAAAAGAAAATATCAAAGTCCTATCATCAAGGAGGTTAGAGTTGCTTCTCCAAGGACACCTTCTCCAACAACCCTGCCAAAATATCAACCAATTCAAGTCTCGCACGGTGAGCATCGAGGCGTGACACTTGGACCACAGGTTCAAGAATTCGTCTTCGAAAGGTCCCAACAAAAAGGTAAGCAAATTTGGAGGCTAAAGCCTTAAAGTGAAACTGCCTTAAAGAAGGACAACGGCAAGACATTCAGAATGTACTTCCATAAAATTCACTCATGATACACTAGTATTTAGAGCTAAAGTAGTCTTGCCACTCCGAGTAGCCATTCAACACAATCTCACTCAAGATGAGAATGTCCGTCTATGGATAGAAGAGCTTGATATGCTTGACAAAGCTAGGCTCCAAGCTCAATAAAATTTAGAAGTCTACCGAGTGAGGACGTCCAAAGCATTCGATCATACAGTATGTCCTCGAGCTTTACAAGAAGGAGAATTAGTCATGCTACTAAGAAGACTAATTACTCCTCACTGATATTACATGTGTAAGTTTTACTTAGAAATTCTCTTGTAATACAAGAATGTATTTCCGAAATGAAGCAAAAATCCCCCTATTATACATGGGGCATTTTTAAATTTTACAACAAAATATCAGGCTCTCCTTATGAAATAGGAGACTTTTCTATTGTATTTGGGTTGACATTACACCTAAGGTCGAGATCTTCATATACATATTCAAATTATATATTCAAAGTTCACAAGTCTCAAAGTCTTACCGACCAAAAAGAGAAATTTTCAAGTTTGTAAATTGCAACAAATCAAGTTGGAGGCATTTTCCATTCATACATCAAATCTAGGGCTCGAGTGGGTGCATAAGGTCGGACTCAATAAGCCTAAATATGATCGAGTGATTGATAGATCTACTTACTCAACACGCCACAAAGGCCACAGTAAGCTGATGATAAAATCCTCCATCAATTGCTCAAGTCTAAAACTCAACTAGGTGCATAAGGTCGGACTCAATAAGCCCAAATATGGTCGAGTCGCTGACAGGTCCACTTACTTAATACGCCGCAAAGGTTGTAGTAAGGGATCTCACTACTTTGTTAGTTTAAAGATAAGAGCATCCAAATCTCTAAATCCCTCCAACTTGGTGGCCCAGAGGGAGATTATCTCTATTGGTCATAAGGTCATTTTTCAAAGTCCTAAAAAAAATCCTTACTCAAGAAGGCACTAAGCCGAGTTTGGTATTAAAAATACAAATGTGAAATATCAACTCCTTCAATGAGTCTGTTAAAGCAGAAAGCAAATACCGGAGGAAATTCTTCTTTAGCAAGTCCAATCAAGCAGAAAGTAAAGGATCGAAGAAGTCATCCCAATGTTCGTACAAAGCCAGAGGCTGAACTAAGGGAGTTACGTCATCAACATGTCCGTTATGTGTAAAGCATGGGACTGATGACTCTTCACCATTGATCCAACATAAGCTTTGAGAGCTAGGTTGTCGGCAAATGTCCTTCTACAAGCCCATCAAGGCATGAAGCAATATGATCGAAGACAATTTAGGACAATTTAGGACTTTCCTCCATCAAATCTGTCAAGGCATGAAGCCAGGATAAAAGAAGATGATGGAATCTTCAACAAGTCCGTCAAAGCATGAAGCATAGGACCGAAGACATTCTCATCTCATCAATTCCATCAAGTCCACTGAGGCAGGAAGCTAGGATAGGAGGAAAATATAAATTTTAAATTGAATCTTAAATAAGTCCGGCATAGAGCACAGGATCGAAGATGTTCTCATCTCAACAAAAAAAAACCATCAACTCCAGTAAGTCCAGCAAGGCACAAATTCAGGACAGGAGAAAAATATAAATTTCAAACTCTTATGAGAAAGTCTTCAACAAGTCCGAGAGCACAAAGCATTGAACCAAAGATATTCCAAATTCTCTCAATAGTTACTACGAAAGCCCCCTTATTAGACAGGGAGCATTTTTATATATTTATCTAAGTCGATATCATGCTTTAAGACGAAATCCTTAGATAGATGCACATCATGATTGAAAATATATCACTTTTATTCTACATTAAAGGAAATCAAGCTGTGTAATATATCTTAGAACTAGTTTGCAATCCCCATGTTAGACAAGGAGCATCATTTTTATGATCAAGATTGTTCAACCTTCTCCTGTGAAATAGGAGGTCTTCTTGTGTATATTCAGGTTGACATCGAGCTTTATATTGAGATCTCTGAATATATTTATAACTGTTATCATTAAAATTACGGACTCTTGTAATAGCAAAAAGAATCTATTTATGTGCACGAAAAGACAGCTTTAAATATCAAAAGTTTGTCTCCAAGATTTGTCAAATACCGAAGATTAAGTCAGAAGAACTCCCAATTTCAGAAGCTTCAATCAACTAAGTTGGAATAACATCAATCCCTACGTCTTCAAGTCTAGGACACGAATGGGTTCTAAAGGTCGAAGTCAACAAGTCCACAAATGGTCGAGTTGCTGACACTCTTCTCACTCAATAAGCGGCAAGAAAAGGCCGCAGTGAAAGAGCCCCCGTTCGTCAGCCTAATGACAAGACCACCAAGCCATCATAGCTTAAGTCGAAGACCCGAGTAGGTTCTAAAGGTCGAACTCAATAAGCCCACAAATGGTAGAGTCGCTAACGCTCTCCTCACTCAACAAGCCGTAAGAAAAGCAGTGAAAGAGTCGCTTTCACCAATGATGATAGCTGTTCAATCTCAAACCAAATTTAGCTTAATGATTACAAGCAATCAAAATCCAAGAGATCTTTCCACACAATCGACAGACCAAGACAATCTGAGGAAACTCTGAATTAAGAGCTACCTCTAATCAATTTATATATTAGGCGATATTCCAATCTCTTTTCAAATAATCTGATAAGCGCAAAGTACAGATCAAAGCCAATTCCCTTATCAAGTCCAGTAAAGCGGCGGGAGAAGCGATTCCATAGTTCACACAAAGGCAATGGTCAACTAAAAGAATTTCATGGTTATTGATATTAAAGCACACATTGCTAGGCGATAACTCAACATTATAGACTAATATGAGCGGTGGATCATCTATATGCACCATTTAACGAAAGTCAGCAAAGCATGGGGCCATGACTCTTCACCATTGATCCAACATAAGCTTTGAGAGCTAGGTTGTCCAATGTCCTTCTACAAGCGTCAAGGCATGAAAGTTAAGACAATTTAATAATTTAACTTTCCTCCATCAAATCTGTCAAGGCATGAAGCGAGGATAAAAGAAGATGATGGAATCTTCAACAAGTCCATCAAAGCATGAAGCATAGGACCGAAGACATTCTCATCTCATCAATTCCATCAAGTCCAGGGGAAGCTGGATAGGAGGAAAATATAAATTTTAAATTGAATCTTAAATAAGTCCGGCATAGAGCATAGGATCGAAGATGTTCTCATCTCAACAAAAAAAAATCATCAACTCCAGTAAGTCCAGCAAGGCACAAATTCAGGACAGGAGAAAAATATAAATTTCAAACTCTCATGAGAAAGTCTTCAACAAGTCCGAGAGCACAAAGCATAGAATCAAAGATATTCCAAATTCTCACAATAGTTACTATGAAAGCCCCCCTATTAGACAGGGGGCATTTTTATATATTTATCTAAGTCGATATCATGCTTTAAGACGAAATCCTTAGATAGATGCACATCATGATTGAAAATATATCACTTTTATTCTACATTAAAGGAAATCAAGTGTAATATATCTTAGAACTAGTTTCAATCCCATGTTGACAAAGCATCATTTTATGATCAAGATTGTTCAACCTTCTCCTGTGAAATAGGAGGTCTTCTTGTGTATATTCAGGTTGACATCGAGCTTTATGTTGAGATCTCTGAATATATTTATAACTGTTATCATTAAAATTATGGACTCTTGTAATGGCAAAAAGAATCTATTTATGTACGAAAAGACGACTTTAAATATCAAAAGTTTGTCTCCAAGATTTGTCAATCAAGATTAAGTCAAGAACTCCCAATTTAAGCTTCAATCAACTAAGTTGGAATAACATCAATCCCTACGTCTTCAAGTCTAGGACACGAATGGGTTCTAAAGGTTGAAGTCAACAAGTCCACAAATGGTGAGTTTACACTCTTCTCACTCATAGCGGCAAGAAAAGGCCCGCTGAAAACTCGTTGTCACTAATGACAAGACCACCAAGCCATCATAGCTTAAATTCGAAGAAGTAGGTTCTAAAGGTCGAACTCAATAAGCCCACAAATGGTAGAGTCGCTAACGCTCTCCTCACTCAACAAGCCGTAAGAAAAGACCGCAGTGAAAGAGCCCCTGCTCGTCAGTCCAATGATGATAGCTGTTCAATCTCAAACCAAATTTAGCTTAATGATTACAAGCAATCAAAATCCAAGAGATCTTTCCACACTGATGACAGACAATGAAACTCAATTAAGAGCTACCTCTAATCAATTTATATATTAGGCGATATTCCAATCTCTTTTCAAATAATCTGATAAGCGCAAAGTACAGATCAAAGCCAATTCCCTTATCAAGTCCGTAAAAGTAGAAAGCACGGGACCGAAGAAGCGATTCCATAGTTCACACAAAGGCAATGGCTGAACTAAAAGAATTTCATGGTTATTCAGTCTATTAAAGCACACATTGCTAGACTGATAACAAAATATTATAGACCTAATATGAGCCAGAAGGCTGGATCATCTATATGCACCACGAAGTCACAAAGCAAGCATATATGAAGACATACATATACTTCCTAACAAGTCAATATAGACAAATTAGGTCAATCCTTCATCAAGTCTGTCAAGCTTAAAGTTGAGACATAAGGAATTTTAAATCTTAAAATAAATAAACAAATTCCTCCATCAAACCCGATCAAGCATGAAGCCAGGGTTAGAAGAAATCCAAATCTACAAAGACACAAAAGCAAAAGATCTTTATGAACCCATCAAAGCATGGAGCAGATGCTGGAAGATGATCTTCAGCAAGCCCATTAAAGCAGAGAGTATATGGAGAATAACTCTTATCTATCCGATAAGTTGAGTCTGACAAATCAGTCAATCCCGCCATTTAGCATGTCCTAAATAAGACATCATACTAATGACAAATTCTATCAAAGCTTCATAAGCTATTGCAATCGAAGCAGAAATATCCAAGTCCGATAGCCAGCCGAAAGGGTCAACTAGTTTTCAACAAGCGTGACTCGCTCCATGCACGAATCATATTTGTTGGGGGCATTTGTTGATCTCCATATATGTGTCATAAGTCGAGACAAGCCCGCAAGTTAAATTCGACGGACTTCGGAGGTGACAGTGCGTAAATCGTGGCTCAAAATGCACTAGACATCATCAAAAATGGTTGAAATGATCTCCGATCGATGAATGGGCTTCGTCATTCATAACATCAAAATTGATTAGAATATGAATATTTCAAAATCTAACGAGCAATCAATTAAGCGCTCGAGCTATCAATGTGTCGACACGCATATCGGAGTCGGGAAGCTACGACGATAATCAAACGACCTTCATTCATAAAACTGATCATGTTGTTAGTGTTGAAACATCAAAACCTATCATATGAGACTATCCGCACTCAATTTGGATGAGTCCACTCGAATATCGAGCGAGCGGAAGTGACGATGCTCAAATTTGAACTGAAATTGATCCCGATTCGACGCCGACTTGAACCAAACAGCCTCTGATCATAAAACGAATTATGTCGTTGCATCTGGAATATTAAAATTACTTAGAACAGAAATCTAGTTTAATTAAAACTATTACACTTAAAATTTCAACAAAATTAGCATGCATTTCAAGATAAATCTACTTAATTATCCCTTAATTACATATAGTCAACGCTTTGGAACTCATAGCCGCCCATCCTCTTGCCTCTACCTCCCATTCAACTAATAAGAAGCTACCACATCATCCCTCTCATACCACCCCATGTGTAGCATCCGAACCTGCCTATTTCCTGTCCGTTTCATCTTATCTTGGGGGGATTGAAGGCCAGCAGCACGGATAAGTCCTATGTTCGTCCGTCTGGCCCTCGATATTAGCTGCACCCCATAGCTCTCCCGTCGCTCCACTCAAGGCTGATCGAAGGATTTTCCTCTTTTTGGAGCCCCACTTTTCTCTCGATTCAGCCGTCTGCAGAGAGAGCAACATGTCGTCAGGTCTCTTCCGGCTGACCAAATGGGCGTTCGATTTCTAGTGTGTGATCCCTCCTCCTCCGGACAAAGCTTCATTTGAAGCCCCATTCCTCGTCATCCTGAGCAATGAGCATTTCCCCATCTAGTTCTTTGCCAAGAACATGAAATCCGTGTCCCGGCCCACCTTTCTCGTGGTTAAAGAGGATCTTTGAAGTTCTTTCTAGGGATAAAGATAACGAGCAACTCTGTAGTATTGATGACTTCTCTCTGGGCTTATTAAACCAAGTTCTTATCTTAGGTGTGTCTCTTGGTGGAATACAACCTAGTAGCATAAAGTGGTGTTGCATGTTTGGGGAAGTTGAGTTTTCTACTAAGGTGTTGACAGCAAATGCCATATGTTGTCAAGCCCCTCCTCACAATCCTGGAAGAGTGCCATTTTATATTACATGCAATAATAGGTTAGCATGCAGTGAAGTCAGGGAATTTAAATATAGAGAAAATCCACCTAGCACAGCATCCTTAGAATCTCTTAAGGCAAAATCAGAAAATGAAATACACCTCCTGAATGTGGAGCCTCTTTCTTTAGCAAACTCAAGTAGGAAGAGTTGAATAAGATTGTCTACTAAAGGATATGGCAATAAGGGGTGAAGAGGAAGAGGACGAGAGCCATCAAAATCCTTTCCTCACGTTCAGCTGTAGCAAGGCTTCCTCTTCAAAATTACAGTTCAGGGAGGAGATTTCCAAGGCTCAATGAGATTTAAATTTTTATATTAATACCCACACTAAAGTTAATATTTGAGAAGAGAGAAGAGTGTTATAATATTTACTTTTCATGAATAAGTACTTGTATGCACTCTTTGTAGCGCGATAGGGAAACTTGTACCTCTTTTGTGCAGGCATTTGAAGACCTCACTTCGCTTAGAAGAGCGTGGTGGAATTGAAGACTGGCCAAGTAGTGTGAAAACACCGGAGAGTAATTAGAAGACAAAGACCACGGCTTAAAAGAGCTGGTCAAAGTAGTCCCGATCGCACCTACAGATGGCGTCGGAGGCAAATTTTGCATATAATGGACAAAAAAAATTCAAATTAAAGGAATTAATAGAATATTTGAAGTATAATTCAACAAATAAACTAAATGCAAACTTTTGAGATAAAAGAATTAACTTGCAAAAAAAAAATCAAATGAAACTTATAATTCAATGCTCATTTATGTGCATGAATATAACTTTTCAAAGAATTATTGAATTATTGTATCTTATAAATCAAAATGTCTGAAATTTGTGGCATACTTGAATGCCCACCTTCAAGAAAGAAGAAAACTCAAACAAAATTTGTAAGGAGCTTGTGGTGGGGCTGTGTAGTTTGCTGATGAGAATGATCAGTTCTTCTTAATAAATGATTGGATCACCTTATATCATGAATTAAGCAATTTGAAGACAGAACAAAAAAAGACTTGAATGAGATTATAATAAACTTGAAGGCTAGATGAAATGTCTGGACAAATATTTTATCGAGCAATTAAATTATGTGACTCGTCACATTCAACGCATTGAAGTGATTCAAAATAAAATATGAATAAGAATTGCTATGAGTTTGGAGGCTCATTGAAAGACCGAATAAGAACATAAATTAAACTTATAATGAACTCATAAAGAACTTGATTGTTTATGTACATGAATGTGTGGGCTCCGGAAATTCGCCACTGACCTCTTCGATGAAAAGAGTAGTTTTAAAGTGTCGGTGTAATTTTCAGAAGGCAGATGGAATAGTAGATAAGACACTACCCAGAGATTTTGCCCTCATTTTGTGAGGACTTTAGATCTAGTTCCAGGGTTTCTATAAGCACAAGCCCCATAGTTAATTATCCCTCTCAATAAGTGAGAAAGAACTTTCGATTAAGACTAGCTATTAGATCGCTAAATGCGTAGCGTATAGTAGCAGCATATAGAGTTTCAAAATTTAGATCATGAAATTTATCATTTCAGCTTAAACCAGATGGTTGGGGGAACGATGACGTGCCCAATCTAGATCTCATGGTTCCGTCATCCCGGGCAGTCGCGATCCCTAGTCTACTTAGTTAGAGGAGGTATCGACCCAACCTGACAGAAGGATCCTTATCAACAACACATAGATTACGTCGTCAAGAAATCCTTGTAGACCTGGGGTTGTGTTTGTCTAAGGAGGCAATCTTAAGTGTACCTTAGTTGACAGAGGGTTGTTTACCCTATCAAGTATACCCTATGATTCACAACTCAAAGGACAGAGCTATTGGAAAACATACGGGCTACGATCATGATCATAATATAATGGAACCGGACTGGCCAAACCACCGTCGAGGACTCATTAAATCGCTTCATCTGGAGCCTTGGAAAAACAGCGTTAGAGGACATGGGACGCCTTCGGAAGATTGATTGAGAGTGAACATAGTATAACACTTGATTTGACATTGGCTCCTTTGTGAGCTAGAGTTTTCTTAATTTGCCAACCCCGACAAATAGTTACAGAAGGTGGATAGATTGAGTTTTAATTTAAGTTTTTAATGATAGAATTCTATTTAAGCAGTTTTAGATTAATATTTAAAAATTGATTAATAAGAATATGTTTAAGAGTATTAGATCCTGTCAACTCTATTTAGCTACTAACAGAAGATTAAATCTACTATCACCTGACAGAACGAGTTTCTCAAATATTTCACTGATTTAAAACTTTTATTATAAGTTTTTAGGTTTTGTTAACCCAAACCCAGTCCTAAGACTAAACCAGGAAGCCACCCATGCAGCATCCTCAAACACTTGAATTTAAGCATTCAACATAATGTCGGGGACCATGCGAGTGTAGTAAGAATTTAGATAGTTTTTATTTTTGAATTATGAATTTGATTTCATATTTTCATTTAATTTCAATTTAACCCGCGCAGCCTTTTCAAACATTTAAAATTTGCACTTGAAATCTCTATGTCCGAGCACATGCATGAGTTGATAGCTTAGACAATTTCACCTAATCAGTGATTTCATTGATTTTTGAAAATCATAATTAGAATGAAATTCCTTATTTTCGATTGAAGGAAGCCTATGATTTTTATAGATTTTGATTTAGTATAGCCTTCTGTCTGCTTGTATAAAGGGTTATTGATTCGGTGGCGAAGAAGACATTTTGATTTAAATTGTAGATTAAAACACTACTTGCACTTAGTTTACTTGTTGAGTTTTTGCAATTTTTTCAACTTGATTATGCTCAATTTACATCAATTTTGATAAGTTATGCCGATTTCAGTGTTTATTGTTTTAACCCCACTTATGCTTATTAGCTAGCATAGTAATCACCTCTATATTTGTATAAGATTTTGAGTTTATGTAAGTTTTTTATGAGTTCGGCATTAGACCCCCCTAAATTTCAATTAAAGCTTGCATAATTTTAAAGAATTTGCAAGAAAAGGAAACTCACTTTAACGCTTCAATTTAAGCCATAAAGGATTGCTATTATAGTTTATAACTTTAATATTAACCTCCTCCAAAGTTTGTGAGTTTAATATTAGCTGCCCCCAATTTAATATTAGCCTCCTCCAAAGTTTTTGAGTTTAATATTAGCCTCCCCCAAATTTTACTTAGATTTTAAATGAATATTTTATTCTTTCCAAAATTTGCTTTAAAGGCTCCCCCCTTTTTCTTGTTTCTCACTTTTTAGTTTAAAATTAAATTTCTATTCTCTATTTAGCTCTTAAGTCATTTCATTTCTCTCATTTTTCTTAAGTCAAAGATTTGGCGTAATTTGACCTCCGACGTCATCCCGTGTAGGGGATGCATGTGTTTTAACTTTTATTGAGACAAGAGGTGTCTTGCGACACCACAGTCGATTTTTATCTTATCACGCCCTGTTGAGCACGATGAGGTCTTTAAACTTGAAAGAAGACATACAATACAATTTATATTCATCCCCCCATCTTCTAAGTCTAGAATTTAGACAAAATTTCTGACCTCCGGCGTCATCCCTTGAGGTGCATCGAGGTGTTTTGGCTACTCGGTATGTCCCTGTTGAAGCGTAGCGGTGTCTTCGACACCATAGCCGTTTTCATCTCGTTTGCCCTCGAGCACGAGGTCTTTAAACTTGAAGGAGGACATCTGATATATATTCATCCCCCATTTTTTTTTCTAAGTCTAGAAATTAGATAAAATTTGACAACATTTCATCTGGGGGCGACATCTAACAAGTGGTGGCTTACTGGTGCGCTGGCGTAGCGGCGATGTGACCTGCATGACCATTCTCATTCGCCTTCGAGCGCGGGTCTTAAAACCTACAAAGCAACAAGCATGTATATATATTCACATTTACAAATCCACATGTTGATGCATTTTTTGGCGTCAAGTAAAGCAAAGAACGTTAGATAAATGAGGTAAAAGTCTGACGCTAAAATCGAATGAAGAATTCACCTGCTGATGATGTTCTTCTCGATTTGCGGCGTAGTGAAAAGCGGGACGGCTAAAGCGAGAGGTGTGATGTCGAAAATCAAAGGAAGAATTTGTCTGCTAATGATGTTCTTTCGATTTGTGAAAGCGCAGGATTTGCAGAGACGAAAATCGAAGGAAGAATTCATGCGACGATGTTCTTCCCCAATTCTGATCTGAAAATGGTACTAAAGCGAAGGTGTGTAGAAAATCGAAGAAAAAATTCGCCGGCGATTTTCGATTTCGAATGAAAGCGAAACTAAAGCGAGGGGTGCGATGTCGAAAATTGAAGGAAGAATTCGCCTGCTGATGATGTTCTTCCCTAATTTGCGACGCAGCGAAAACGGTGAAATTTGGATGGGTTATGGGCTTGCGGGAAGGATTGCGCAGAACGGGCCAGGTTTGCAGGCTGGATTGTGCAGAACGGGCCGGAACAGCGGGCTGGTGGGCTGTAGGAAGGAGGTTTGCTGGCTGATGGGCCGTGGGCTGGAGGGAAGAAGGCTGGCGGGCCGTGGGCTAGTGGAGCGGGCCGGTCACGCGGGTCAGGCCTGCAGCAGCGGGCTGGAACAGGCCTCTGGCGGGCTAGTCACGCGGGTCAGGCTTGCGGCAGCGCGGAGCGGGTCAGGCGTGTGGGTCGGTGCGTGAGCTGGTGCCGAAATCACACGGCTGGTGCGGGTCAGTGTGCGGGCTACGGGATCGCGCGGCGAGGGACAGGCTTGGGTCGCGGGTCACGGGACGAGAGATGCGCGGTGCGCCGGCGGGCTTGCGAGTTCGGGTCAGCGGGTCGCGAGTGCGGAAGGCGGGCCAGAGCGCGATGGTGGCGAGCCGGTCGAGGTCGCGCAGCGGGAATGGGCCGCACGTCGACGGGCTTAGCCGGCGGACGTTTGCGGGACGTGCGGCCGGTGGAGTGATTTTGCGGGACGGCGAAAGCGGCGGGCCGTGCACAGTTGCAGGAGATGCGCCGGCAGCGGATGGGGCCCGCTGGACGCGCGAATTGCGCCGGACGGCGCCAGCGGCGGGCTGGCGGCAGAGATGGACAGAAACAAGAAAATTGAAGCGGGGAAGAGATTTACCTTTTTTTTCCGACGGGAGAGAGAGGGCTGCCGAACGGAGAGAAGAGAAACTGCTAGAAATGGGAGAGAATGAGAGGGAATTTCTAGAAATGGAAAATAAAATGGAGGGAATCTTTTTTTGTTTTAATAAAAAAAATTGAAAAAATAAAAATGAGGGGAATGTTTGCTGCATGGGGGTTATTTAGGAATTTTTTAATTAATTTTAAATTTATTAAATAATTTTAATATGGATTCGTCTCGGTAAATCTGTATCGATATATATATCGATTTAGCTTGTTATGAATCGATAGCCTTGATCTTTAGCGTTGATTGATCGGCCGAGTGGGTCATTTCGCCAAAATGTGTGCCGATAACTCGATTTTTTTTGGACGGACGTCCGAATTGAGTGTGAATAGTCTCCGATAGATTTCAATATTTTGAAGCCAATTGTCGTGATTTCAGAGCAGTCGTTTGATCGCCGTCTAGCTCCCCTCGATATACATTAAATGCGCGTTGGACTGGCGGCTTGATCGGTTGCTTATCAAGTCATGCAATATTTATATTCTGCCCAATTTCGACATTCTGAATGAGATGTCAAAGTCCGTTTGTCGATCGGAGGTCATTTGAGTTGATTTGGTGGCGTCATGTATTTCGGTCTCAATTCATCACCAAATCACTCGACATTTGCATCGTCCGATTGAAGCGGATAGTCTCATTTGATAGATTTTGATATTTATAAGCTAACAACGTGATCAATTTTATGAACGGAGATCATTTGATTATCATCATAGCTTCCCAACTCTGATATGCGTGTCGACATTTTAATAGCTCGAGCGCTTAATCAATTACTTGTTAGATTTTTCAATATCTATATTCTAATTAATTTTGATATTATGAATGCAATGGTGAAGTCCATTCGTCGATCGGATGTCATTTCAACCATTTTCAGTGACATCCAGTATATTTTGAGCCTCAATTTGGGTATTGTCACCTCAAAGTCTGTCGAATTTGACTTGTGTGCTTGTCTTGATTTATGACATATATGTGGAGGTCAACAGAATGTCATCCATTACTGGACAATCTAATCCATAAGTTGAACTCTAAATGAACTAGCAGGATTTGCATGAAACGTGCAAATAAATATGGCGATTACTTTGTAAGAAGGACAAATACTAAGTATCTAGTTTACAAGCAAGAATAAGCTAGAATGGCTCACTGATGAGCATAAATAAAATTATTTACCGAATGATCAGATAGCATTGTATATGATGAATTAAAGATAAAAAAAAGAAGAAGTCTAAAGCAGAATTATAATGAGCTTATAAGCTAATCAATAAACACGGATAAAACTTATTGAATTTTCCAAATTCTATAAACAAAGAAACAAATGCAAATGATGGTATGGTGCTCTGAATTAAATAAGAGCTAAAATAAAATGCCACCGGATTTGCAACACATCGTATAAGTGAACAAAAGGCGTTAATTAAGGATTCAATTAAACTTTTGTACACATTATAAAGCATGATTAAAACTCAAATTTAGTGTCTCAAAAGTGTGCAAGCATTCTTAAATACACCCGCATGGGCCCTAACACTACGCTGAATGCTTAAATTCAAGTGTTTAAGGATGCTACGCCGGTTGATCCCCGGTTGGGTCTTAGGATCAGATCCGGGTTAACAAAACCTAAAAATCTAATGATATTATTATAAGATCTTCAACCTAATAAAACATCTGAGAAGCTAATTCTGTCATATGACAGTAGATCTGATCCTCTATTATGAACTTAATAGAGTCAACAGGATCTAAATTTGCTAAATAACAAATCACCCCGATGATGGCTGTGTTAAATGAAGATTTCAACAAGAGGGGATATTTCTATCAAAAATATGATTACAATTTCAAAATGAATTGACTTAGATTGAACATCAATCTAAATGCAGGATTTAAAATATCTTTGAGCTATAAATATTTAAATGAAATTTAATCTAAAAATTTAAAACAAACTCCATTCAATCCAGCTTCCATAATAGTTTGTTGAAGGTGACAAATTAAGAAAACTCTAGCTCACATAGGAGCCAAAGTCAAATCAAGTACACAACTATATTTACTCTCAAATAATCTCATGCCAGCAAGGACGTGGCTCGTGTCCTCTGACTGCGTGGTTTGGCCAGTAGGCTCCACACATGATGTAGTTATGACCAGAGTCCTCTGACTGGGTGGTTGTCGCTAAATGACACCATTATATTATGGTCATGACTGTAGTCCGTATGCTCACTAATGACTCTGCCCTTTGAGATGTGAACCATAGGGTGCACTTGATAGGACAAAAAACCTTCTGTTAGCTAAGGTAGACTTAAGCTTATTTTCTTAGATAAACACCACCACAAGTCTACAAGGACACCTTGGACGACGTAACCCATGTGTTACTGACAAAGATCCTTCGGTCGGGTTGGGTCAATTACCTCCTCTGACCAAGTAGACTAGGGATCGCGACAGCCTAGGATGACGGAACCATGGGATCTAGATCGGGCGCGCCATCGTTCCCCCAACCATCCGCTTTAAGTTAAATATAATGAATTTCATAAATATAAATTCTAAAACTCCACATGCTGCTATTATACCTTCACACAACGACTAAGCCTATCGAAAGTTCTCTCTCAGCATTGAGAGGGTAATTAACTATAGGTGCTTGTGCCTATAGAAAACCTGGGACCAGATCTAAAGTCCTCACCAAATGAGGGCGAAATCTCTGGGTAGTGTCTTATCTACTATTCCATCTGCCTTTTGAAAATTTCACCGACACTTTAAATCACTCTCTTCATTGGAGATATTGGTGGTGAATTTTCGGAGCCCACAGACTAAATTTCAAGACTTAAATAAATTTAAATGGAAATTACCTGAGCTTAAGTCTAACAAAAGAATATATGATAAATATGAAGATAAATGTTAAATCAAAGAGAAATAGGGGAGAGTCTTTAAAGAAAATTTTTGAAAAAAATAAAACACTTATTTAAAATACAAGTAAAATTTTAGGAGGCTAATATTAAACTCACAAACTCTAATTGTGATTCTCTATGGCTTGAATTGAAGCGGTAAAGCGAGTTCTCTTTTATTAAAATTTCTAAAAATTAAACAAGCCTTAATTGAAACTTGGGGTGACAAATGCCAAACTCATAAGAGACTTGCAATAAACTTAAAGTCTAATTTTTCAAATAAATGTAGAGCTTGGTGTAGAGTTAAGGATGAATTTAAATTTAGTTTAATAACTCTTATATCAATATAGAGATGATTACAATATTAGTGAATAAGCATGAGTAAGGCTAACAATCAATACTGAAATCGGCATAACTTATCAAAAGTGAATTAAATTGAACATAATCAAGTTGGGAGAATTATAAACAAAAACTCAATAGAAAACTAAGTGCAAGTAATGTTTGAAACTACAATCTAAATCAAAACACCTTCTTCCCACAAGATCTACAATTCTTTGTACAAGCAGACTGAAGGCGACACTGAACTAAATATTGCACGAATGAAGAAGCTTTCCTTCAATGCAAAAATTAAGGAACTTCATTCTAAATTATGATTTTTAAAATCAACGAAATCACCAATTACAATTAAGCTCATAAACACCTACATGTGTCTGGACATAGATTTCAAGTGAAAATTTTTAATGCGAAAAGGTGCGTGTAATTAAATAAAAATCTAAAATCAATCTTATAATTAAGAAATAAACACTACATAAAGTCTTAAGTACACCCGCATGGGCCCCGACACTACGCTGAGTGCTTAAATTCAAGTGTCTGAGGATGTTGCACGGGTTACTTCTCGGTTTAGTCTTAGAACTGAGTCCGGGTTAACAAAACCTAAAAACCTATAATAAGAGTTTCAAATTAGTGAAATATATCGAGAAATTACGTTGGGTAGAGATCTAATCCTACATTGCTAAAGAGTTGACATGATCTATAGCTCTTAAACATATTCAAATTAATCAAAATTTTAAATCAAATTAAGTAGCAATCTGAAACTGCTTAAATGGAATTCTATCATTAAAAGCTTAAATCAAAACTCAATCCATCCACCTTCTGCAATTGTTTACCGGGGGTGACAAATTAAGAAAACTCTAGCTCAAAAAGAAGTCAATGTAAAATCAAGTATTCTGCTATGTTCACTCTCAATCAATCTCGCCCATGATGTGGCTGTGTCCTCAGCGTGGTTTGGCCGATGCTCCAGATGAGCTTATGACGAGTCCTCATCGGGTGGTTTGGCCAATCAAGCTCCATTATATTACGATGTGACCGTAGCGTATGCTCCCCAATGGCTCGTCGCTTTGAGTTGTGAATCATACATTTGATAGACAAACAACCTCTATCCTAAGGTGACTTAAGATCCTCCAGACAAATATCACCCCAGTCTACAAGGATTTCTTGGGGCGGCGTAACCCATGTGTTCTTGATGAGAATTCGGTCGGTTGGTCACCTCCTCATAAGTAGGTACCACGCCGGGATGATGAAATCATGGGATCTAGATCAGACGTCATCATTCCCCCAACCATCTGGTTTAAGCTGAAATGATGAATTTCATAATTTTAAATTCTAAAACTCCATATCGCTACTATGCACTTCGCATTAAGCGATCAATAATAGCCATCGAAAGTTCTCTCTCGTTGAGAGGTAATTAATAACTATTGAGCATAGGAAACCTGGAACCAGATCTAAAATTCTCATCAAATGAGGACAAAATCTTTGGGTAATGTCTTATCTACTATTCCATCTGCCTTCTGAAAATTATGTCGACATTTCAAATCACATTCTCTTCAATTCAATATTTGTCGAGAGGTCAGTGGCGAATTTTTGGAGCCCACAGGTGTATATGAAATTTTTTCTTAAAAACAATGATTTTGCTATCACATATTTTACATGTAAAAGCAATTGAATTTTCATGTGTTTGTGGAGTTTAAAATTAACAATGATTTTAAAAGACGACTTTAATTATGGAGCTAGCTTCAGGCCGACAAAGGCATGAGCTTTATTCACTATCAAGATTGGCAATGGCATCTGGGTTGTTAACCAGGAAGTCTAAGGGTATGTTTTGGATAGGTGCAGTTGTATGAAGAAATAATGATAGAGTTGTTACAGAAGAAATTATAGTGGGTATATAATTTTTTTTTAATTTATAAAAGTCTAATTATAGCTTTCTCGCCACTACCACAAGTACTAATATAAGGTTAGAAAATACAATTTTTTCATATAAATTTGTCAAAATGCAGCCAACAAGTAGTCAGAATATAGCTCCCAAATGGCGTAGTGTGTTTTGCACCACATTGCTGCCGCACTACTTCCTAAACGCACTCTCAGAGAGTTAGCGATCATACAATAGCCAAAATGGCTTCATACAGAACAACCAAGGTCTATGACCATGGATGCCCAAGCCAAAAATAGGTAAAGATCTAATCGTTCATTCTAATTCAACAGAAATCTGTTAGGTGCATACATAAAAAAAAAAAAAAAATTAGGCCGTCATTAACAATGAATGGTCCCTCCGCCATGAGTTTTGGTGAATAAGCATGTTGGAAATAACTAACAGGGAAGCCACAAACAATAAAGAAGAGTATTGGAGCATTTAGAAGAAGATTCCAAAACAAAGAATATGCACCACAAAGGGGGGTGTGTGTGTATTTCGCTTTGAAGTACTTTTATGGGAAAATGTAATTATCGTTGCTTAAAAGCTTTGCATGCTGATTAATTTAACCAAATTAAAGGCCCAAAAAAGCCTAAACAAGCGTTTTACATCATTTCTACGCACTCCCACTAGAGCAAAGCCAACTCTCCTGACCACTTACAGTCACAGCTTGAGAGCTATGCTTATATACAAAGGCCTATATGCAAAACGTGAGACTGGCTCGTCAACTAAGGTATATCTGAGGCCTCTGCTGCTGCTGCTTCCTGGCTCTGCAAGCGGCGAAGCTTGAATGAAGACATCTTTAGAGGCTCACATTTACGTGATTTATCGAATCTTATGAAGTTGTAAGACTGTGAGCCCGACAATGTGCCAATTACCGGACCCAAAAAGTAGACCCAAAGTGAGTTGAATCGCTTGCTGGCTAGTGCTGGTCCTAAACTTCTTGCTGGGTTCATAGATCCTCCAGACACCGGCCTGCACAACTCAAATTTGCAGCAAATAGCACATAAACTCAACTGTTTTGGCTGGCAAAGGATTCATTCCAATTTGGCAGCTATAGGTAGATTTAAGAACACACACCATAGTCTTCAGGTTCGACATGGTTAAATTGGAAGATAGATTTTTTGATTAGGAGAAATTAAGACCTTATACTATGTGCACATTGATACCATGTGTTCTCTATTTTGAAATTAGAGTTCTTCAAATAACTTATAGTTGTATACACTTTTACATAGTTTTGATTTATTATAAATTTGGATAGGGTCTCAAAACGTTAATCATGTAGCTTGTTTTGGACTTTCCATTTGTGCATTGCTTATATAAAACGTAAATATTTAAAATATAGGTATATTTAATTTATATTTCTTTTATTTGAGAAGAAATAATTATATTTGTGGGAGTTTGGAGGAAATCTGTGAATGTTGATTACTAATCAAAAGATGCATGAATAGAGTAAATTTAATCATTTTTCAGTTTTGGATCCTCAATGAAAATAATATATTCCGCTTTCTCTCTCTTCTAATTACCCAGCTAAAATAGAGTTGATGCAAACAGCTGATCCAACTGCAAGACCTGCCAACTCTCCAACCTGCATGTTTATCAGAAAAGAGATTTAATCACAAATAAGATGTAGACGAGTGAATTAAGCTTTAGTTAACTACTACTAATGGAAGAAATTATATATTTTGAAGAAAATAATTTATGAAAAATAATGATGAAAGGATTATATACTCACAGCTCTGGCGTCCGTGGCAACTGCTGAAGTGACGAACATCATGATAAAGGTGACTACAATTTCCGTGATGAGAGCCTGCAGTGGCGTGCCTGAGGGTGTTGTAGTCCCAAGATTTTCTATAGGATGAAGCAAGGCCTTGAGGACGAATGAAGAGGTTATGGCGCCGGTTAGTTGTGCTAACCAGTAGAAGGGAACCTGAAAATTTATTTACTGGTTAGCTTACCAGCCAATTACTAAATATAAATCATACTGATAGAGTATTTTTGATGCCTTATGATGAAAAGACTTGGTTAAGATGTATAAAAAATGATCTTAGTATATTTGAATTAAATGAGAATTTGATACATAATATGAAGACGAATGATTATGTAAAATATTAAGGCTTATTATTATTGTTGTTGTTGTACAATAAAATAATAATTAAATTTATTAAAAAAGATAAGATAAATTTGACTGTTTTCTCTTTTTTTTTTTTAATTTTGCGAATAAATTTATAATTTAAGTAAAGATAAATGTGCTGAAATCTGTGTATTAAATGTTCATTTATATTTTAAAAAATTAATTTTTAAACAACATTTCTACAATTAATTTTACAGATAACTTTAAGTCCATGTTGGTACCTCTCCCCTTGATTTTATTTAAGAATACAAAATACTTAATTTATGAATTTCTTATTTTTTACAATATTATAAATTTTATCGTTAGGTTATAAAATTTCATTTTTCATGCGGAGTAAATCTAAAATTACTGTGCAGTTCAACTATCAACATCAAGGAGAGGCATGTTGGTGCAATTAAAATCTTTTAAAATAAAAAAGTTCTGAACATATTAAAAAAGAAGTTAAAATAGACTTCTTTAATTGTAAATCAAACGCATCGAATAGCCTAATATTTTGTTGATGCGTCTCAATCTTATCAATAGAAATACAATGAAAGATTCCAGATGCCTTTCGTTTTGAAGGCAGCATGTTTAAGCACTTCCAGCAATTCAAGAAATGGATTGGCTGATAAACAAACCACATCATGAATTAACGTACTAAATATATTGGTATCAACCACGTTGGTGCAGATCATTATACGATATCGTAATCCACATAAAGGATTTTCAATTTGGCCTCTTCTAAGAAAAGCTAAAGACCCCATATATACGTTGTTAACGTTTTCAATGTGTAGGAAGCCATATCGTAGGAAGAAAAAGAACTTTATGGCTTTAAAAGTATGATTAACTATCAAGCAGAAGACAATATAATTTTGATTTCCTTTTGCACTTTTAGATAAAAAAGAAGGAAATTATAGGAATCAATATGCCTTAGTCCAAACTTGGGCCAAACAGAAGCTCGAGAGAAGGAATAAACAACGTAAATGTAATTACAAACACTCCCAAATTAGGAAACCTAGCAAATATTATCCAAAACTATCTTTATCAGAATTGCTAATTATATCCCATGCAACAACTTGAGGTCGATTTTATATATCATCGTTCTCTAGCTGTTATTCTCGTTGATAGTAATTATCATACGCCAAGTGTTCCACTCAATTTATTTAAATTTTAGTTTCGTAAACCTTAATCCATCAAACCTGTTATTTATTTGTTAAATCATATATATTTCATTAATGAGAAATCATATTACATCTTATATTAACAACCATCATGTAAGAGACAATAACTGAAATAACATATTACATTTGGCCAAATATTTCAACAGAAAGAATCCAAAATAACGAGCACCACCAGAAACCCTAGAAGCTTAATCCCTTTATATTCATTTCAACTGAGTCTGATTAATATATCTTCTAATCTCTCTTTATCCAAGCTTAGATTACCAAAATCTATTTATTCTTCATTCTCGTGTTTACTTCTGGCCATTTTTTAGTCTATTCTTTTTTAGTGAAGAAGCCTAACAATTAGCAAACAAAAGGAAGCAGCCAAAAACTTGCTAAAAACAATTATTGCAAAATCTATAACATTAGTCTACGCACGTACCTGAATCCAGGGGAACTGTGCGTGCTTTGATACTGCGAAGGCGAGCGTAACAGCAGGGTTCATGTGTGCACCTGAGATGTGCCCCACAGAATATATCATCACCGTGACTATCAACCCGGAAGCAACCGAAGCACCTAACTGTGACACCCTCGTGTCATCGCTTAGATGAATCGCCGCCACGCCACAAGACACAAATACCAATAAGAATGTGGATATGACCTCCGAGACAACCTGAATATATGCCAGGAAATAAAGCTCATTAACCTACATGCAATTCTTGATCGAAATTGCTATTAAAAATTCATTTATTACAATTCATTCGGAAACGGGATTTGTAATAAAAAGGTTTTATTTAAAAAAAAAAGATAAAAGAAAGAATCATAATGTAGAGATAGATATTATATATATTCAAACAATAGAAACTTAACATAAGAGTAAATATTAATAATTGTTTTTTTAATAGAAAATTCGTTAAATCTTTTTATGGGATTTAAATATGGAGAAAAAGAACAATATACAAGCAAGGAAAAAGGAGATTGAATTTGAATATATTTATTCACCTTTCTAAGAAGAAAGGGAGGAAGAGTTATTCGGAAGGGCCTGGGAAGATGAGAGAAGTTGCTCTCAGGAGCCATGACAATGGTGTTCTCGACGGTATCAATGTCATGGATCTCATTGGAAGAAAAACTGTGTCTTGCTGGGAAAGTAGCCATCTCGAAGGAGGAATAACTTTCAACCTATCTAAGCTTTTGTTCTCTAAGCAGAGATGTATCTCTATAAAATTTTGAAGCCTATTTATAGGATAGAAGCAGCGAGCATCAGATGCCTGTTCGAAGTGGGCATTGGCTTTCCTATGCTGAAAAGGTCGACTAATCTGAGCCATCCTTTTTATTTACTTTTTTTTATTTTTGGTTTGGTAATCATTCTTATGATTCAAGTCCTCACCATTTAAGGTTTAAACTTCAAAATAATTTTCTCCGCTACTCTTACGTCTGTAGGATTTAATTAATTAGTAGAAGTGAGAAAGTAAACGGAAAGTTATTGGTCTAGCTCAGATTTTGATATTGACCAAAATCAATTAGGAACCAACGAATGACTGTTCGATTGGTAGGCAGATTTGGTACAAGCTGGCCAAAGGATGGAGAACAGTTAGTGCGCCATTCAAAAAAAATGGCTTGATCTGTTGATCAGCTGACTGCAAGAGAAAAAAAGGAGCAGGAGAGTAAGCAAAAATATTGGGCTTGTGATATTTAAGTAATAATAAAAGAAAAACAAAGAGAAATTTGATATATAAATAAAAAAAAGAGCGTCTGATTGTTATATCGCTTTCAGTTCTCTTTATTTCTCTCTAGTTAGGTAATCACCCATACCAGCTTTAATGTGATTGGATGGTGTAAGTGTGAAAGTGTTGGGCCAAAATTATTATTTTTATATACTTTATGAACATTCTTTGGCTCAAAATATACTATGAAGTAATTTTTGGTGAGGATACAATCACATTCTAACGTATTGCTTAAGATATGGCCTTTCGAAAGATAATCATGCATCTTAAATATTGTGACTACGATATAAATGCCTCGCATCTTTGTTTTATATAAATTCTGAATTCTGACAAAAAAAAAACTTAATAATGAGTCAATTTTATTCCCAAATCTCACTAAAATTATTTTGAATTGACAGTCAAAGTTTCCCAAATAATGTCAACCAAATTTTTTATTATAAGCATGTTTTTTTTAATGGGAGTATTGAGTAGTCTCATATTGAATAATTAAAATACAATTGTCATAAAACCATAGGTAATTAATTAGCCCTCATCTATTTAAACTTTTGGGTTGAAAATAAATTTAAGTATAATCAAATTAGGTCCAATTTTGATCGCCTTTTGACTCATCCTTCCTAATTAGTAGAATTGAAACAAAAGGTTTGATTGACATCTACCATGTGCTTGATGCAATTTAGGATTTTGACCATAAATCTTAGGTATGTTCTATTATCATCAAGTCAAGTTTAAGAGTAGATGACTCTCACGATAATATCTATGAATGTGATTAGGGGTTCTCTTTATATTTGATTTTAAAAATTTAATAAGAATGGAGTTGAATTATTAATGTTAAGAGATTTTAGATGAACAATTTATGGCACATCAAAATTTTAAGTTTATTTTCAATAATTAAAACTTTTGTTAATATGGGAATACTTATCAGCTTAGTTTCTTATGTTAAAGTATTTTTGAATATGTTAGAATTCATATTATTTAATTCAAAATTTCTTTTATTTGGTCACTTGGATCATCATAATATAGAGATGGATGTATTTGGTTAAGAGATAAAGAATTTATAAATCCAACCTTCTATTAAGAATGAGAAATGCAATATAAATTTATCGAGCAAAACGGTGTATGCAAATATACGTGCCATTGAAATAATATAATAGTAAATAGAGTATCATTTTCATGATGATCTGTATGAAAATTTACAATTAAGTACTAATGTCTTACTAACCTAATTTATAAGTCAAATTGTAAAAATTTAAAAGAGCACAAATTATAAAAGTTATTTCATGAAAATAATATATATATAATTTTTTTTTATTTAAAAAATGCACTATGAATTTATGAAAACCTTGGGATATGCTAAGTACTAAATAAATGTGAGGTTTTAAAATTATTATCGTCAATCAAGAGCTTAAATATTGCATCGGTGATGCCTAGATCAATACAATCAAGTCGTTATCTTTAATCAATTATATTTTTATAATGCAATTAAAAGTAATTAATTGTTTGACACTTACCTCGCTTAGATGATTGTGAATCTGAAATATCATATGTCTATATATATTTAGTAAATCTGATTTGTTTTCTTTATTGTTCTACTAGGACTCTAATATCACTAGATCATAATAAATTTTAATATTACAATTGACCAGATTGCAAGTAAATTAAGCATAAAGAAAAGCAAAATTATATAATTTTGAATGCAAAAATATTTTTCTTATATATTATTCACGTCAACTTACGCGCACAACATTCAACACAAAACAATCATAAATCTTGAGTATACATACTTATAAACTAGTTACGAAAGAGAGGATAATAAATTTAAAGTATTGCTTATACAAGATAAATCAAGAGTAAAGAAAGAAAGGATCTGGATGTGCTCTTCTAGTTCTGACTTACTTTTACATCTTGTCATCCTGAAAGCATACTCTTTTACTGGATCTTTATTTTCCCAAGCACATACACACTAAGCTCACACATAGTCTAACACTTAAATACTCACAGACTATATGTTACTCACTTTCAAAGAAGAGGAAGAGAAGAGAGAGAGAGAGAGAGAGAGAGAGAGAGAGAGAGAGAAAGAGAGAGTCATCGAATAATGTCTTTTTAAACTACCCCCATGTTTTTTTTCAAAATAACTCTCCAAACTATAATTACAACTCCTCAAACTAGCTTTAAAACTGGTTCAAAATTAAATATGTTTGGTCAGCGCAAGCTTTAAAGTATCACAATGCCGTGCTTTCTTATTTATGGCTTTAATTTTTTGGTTTTGGTACCTCGATGCTTTAATGTAGTGCTGGGACGTTGAACTTGGCACATCAACACTGTATTCTCTATTTTTGCACAGCTTTTTCTTCAGATATTCAAAATAGGAAAAAAATTGAAAGTCTTGAACAACATACATGCATAGAGTTGTCGAGAACCTCTATCATTCATAGACTTTTAACTTTTAAGCTGTTCTCACATTCACCATTCACTTAACACCTTGGTTGGGAGCCATCCCTTTTCTTCTTGAAAAATCAAACTAGTGTTTTCATCATGTTGAAATTAGAATTCATTCTTGCTTACTTATTTTATCTAGAAAAGCTTGTACTCAACCACAAAGATTCTTTTGTGCACCACTAGGGGCGCGCCAAAGCAACTTGGACCCTAGTATCTCGGTATTGTAAATGTAGCGCTGAAACGTTATACTGCATTTCTGTATTTTTATCTTTTTTTCCAATAAAAGATTTCCTATTCTAAACACTTTAATATATGAAAATAAATCATAAAGTAATTTTTTTAACTTAAAAGCACAAACAAATTTCACTAAATTGTTCACTTATCATAATTTCAGATGGTCAAGTGCTCGACATGCACTAGCTCATGCTTCCTCTTTTAATCATTGTTAATGTTTTTATTTGAATTATTAATGGAAGAGAATTAAGTGTTGGGTTTATGTTTAGCTAGCTAATATTTAGATATGATGAGTTCATGTTGATATATAGCATGATCATATCAAGAGTTATATAATCTCCATCATTTTTTGTCGATATAATTTTAAAAGAATTTTGAGTTTTTGAGACTTCATCTCTTCATGTTTCCTCTACTTTTCTCATTTTAGTCCTCAATGGTAATGAGGTAGTACTACAAGTGTAAATGAGTTGAGCTAAGTTGAGCCACTCTTAGCTTGAGCTTGAATTTGATTAATTCATCGAGTTCAAGCTCAAGCTAGAGGCTTATTCAATGAGTTTAAGTTGGTCACAAGCTAGCTCATTTAGTATGAAATAAATAAAATAATTCTGATTCAAATAATTTTTTCAATAAAATGATAAAAATAATAATAAATTAAAAGAAAATTAATAAAAATGACTTTAAATAAAAAATGAGGTATAACTTTTAAATTTGTAATAATTTTATATTTAGTTTGTTGAATTCTTAATATATTTTAAATATATTTTATATTAATATTTTTTAAATATGCTAGTTGGAGGGTTAATGAGTCGAGTCATGGTTAGCTCAAGCATGACTTATTATCTAATTAAATTCTGCTCAAGAGCTATTTTTTAAGTCAAGCTCAATTTAGCTCATAAGTTGGCTTGTCTTGCTTACACCCCTTGCTAGCAATGATTAAAAGTGTGCACTTTGGTCATTAATTAATGTGTATGGCCATATCAAAATTAATTGCATATTGATTCTATCTCGAGTTTAACATGAGAACAAGTAACCTCAATACACATAAGACTTGACATATTATTTCAGCAAATTAAATTCATAATTAGAGAAGTTAGTGTTTTCTTAATGATAAAATATTTTCAAAGCAATGTAGCATATTACTATCACGACGTTTTTAAAGGGCCTATTTGAAAACAATTTTATTCTGTGTTTTCTTTTATTTTTTTTATTTCCACACAATATTTAAAATATATGTATTTAGTATTTTTAATATTATATATTTTATTTTAAATAAAAAAATATATTATCAAATATATTTTATTTTGGTTGAAAATATAAATAAAATAAAATAAAATAAATTGAAGGATTGTTTTTGAGAAATTCAATTATATTGATACCAAGCTTGCTGGTACACCCTATAATTCTAATAATTATTTTGACATAAAAAATTATTGGCGATTTATAATACGTTCTATCTAAAATAATAATACTATGCTTTATATATATATATATATATATATATATATATATATATATATATATATATATATATATATATATATATATATATATATATATATATATATATATATATATATAATTTCATATACTTCATGTAGCCCATTTTTGAGTAGATTTATATTATTATATTTGAATATATATATATAATATATATATATATATATATATATATATATATCAAATTTCATTATACTTCATGTAGCCCATTTTTGAGTAGATATTCAAATAATTCTAATGCTTCTGATTAGGAGAGATGTATTAAAAAGAATGCTTATAAAAATTTTTAAGTATATATAAAGAAAATATATGATATTCATCGCATTGATTATCTTGTTATATTAGACACTCTATAATGTTGGATGCTAGGTTGATAAAAATGGTGAAGCTAAGCTAGCCACAAATAACTAATTAATCATTTGTTTGTGAGCGGTGCGGTGCAAAAAACAGACCTTTGCGTCAATTGAGAACTACATTCTAGTTATGTTTTAAGTAATATGTAGTGTGAAAATTGTATTTTCTAACTGACTGTTACTGAAGCCATAAATTACGATTGATTTTTTTATAAAATAAAAGGATTTTGTGTGCCCACCACAACTTCTTCTACATCAACTTTATCATTGTTTTTTTAAACAGCTGCAACTGTCCTAAATAGATCTTAAATATGACAGCGGCCTGCGTGGCATGAATCCACTAAATTTCAGATTATATTAGAGCTAAATTAATTATTCGTTCTTAATATTATGTAAATTAGGATCAATTACTCAAAATTCATTATCGAGCATATCTTTAAATATTGAAAATCATATGTTATTAATTTTGCTTTATCATACCTTGAATAATTGTCGAAGCTTACAAAAAAATATGCATATTAAAAAATAAAATAAAATTATGATTTCTATATAAAAAAAACGCTAGTATTAGCTCATCATAGGATTTCCACCAAAAACCCCTTAAAAATAATCTTTCACTGTTGAAATTTATTCTCCTATTTTTTTACCAGAAAATCTTCAAAGTGAGAATTATTATTTTTTTAGAAAAATCAAACTCACAAGTTTCACAATAACTTGCACAATTAAGTATTCCTTATCTCAACCTATTGGTTGAGGCCTTACATTATTATAACTATAATAAAAACGTTAATGTTAAATATATAACATAAATCAATTAAATACAAATGAAGTTTATATATTTATAGCTTAAATTAATATTTATTAATAGTTATAAATTATAAAATTTTTTTAATATTTTGTTATCATATTTCACTTAAAGCATATAAGCATGGATGAAAAAAAAATTATGAATACTCTCTTATTTTCTCCATCAACTTAGCTTCTTATCCTCCCGCCATTTCAATTTTGGGCAGTTAGAGATAATTTGAAGTTTTATCAATTAGTCGTCATATAAGTATATTCAAGACAAGAGGAAGAGTTGTATCTCATGAGTAAAAAAAACTGACATAAATTAGTGTTCCCAAGACTTAATCTATTCTAAGAATAGTTTCATTGATATGTCATTTCCATAGATTATTTCAATCTCATTATTTTTATTTTTATTTATTTAATTATGCTAAATTATTTCTTAATTTTATATTATCAATTTATTTTATAGTTTTACAATTCGAACCTCCCAAATGAAAATATAATGGTCGAATATTTAATATAGTAAAAACAAGCAGCAAGGATAATTGAAAGGAGCAGAAAAATTGATATTATACAGATATATATCCATGTTATTCCTACTGAAGATGATTGTACTCAGGTATAATGGAGAAAATGTAAGGCTGAGGTTTTGCAGTTAATAAATTAAAGGTCTGACTGCGCGAGGTACTGAAAACACCATTCTACACAAATTTATTTATATTTACATATCTAATACTTAAATTTGATAGTTATAAATATTACAATTTAAATATATTGATGTTGTGTTAATTATATAAATATTACAATTTAAATATTAGATATATAAATAGATAAAAATTGTGTGATGTATATAATAATAATAATAATAATAATAATAATAATAATAATAATAATAATAATAATAATATAAGCTAAATGTTTGCAATTAGAGGCCATTTAAATTTACCAAGATGATAATTTTTTGATATTATCTTATATTTTAATTTAAATATTTTTAAAATTTTAAATTTATTTCTTCTCACTTTAATACAAATCCAAAGCCTTGAGCTCCCTTTATTGTAGAATATGTCACTTCATCACATGCTTATGTGTTGTTTACTAGGTCACAGCGCCTCCCTCTTTAACATGAGAATAATAAGGATTATACTCAGTGGGCATCGCTCCGGATAGAGTCGATAGACCATCTCCACCACCTTTGGTGCGCCACAACCGCCACTTCTTGGGGATAAAGGCGCAAAAGTCATTTACCATCTCAAGTCATTTTCCAGAGATATGACTTTTTCTTTTGAATACCGCAAGAAAAAAAAATAATAAAAATAAAAATTGCAGACCACAAAAAATTTTATATAAAACATTTATATCACAAAAATATTTGATAGGTGGAACAATAAAATTTTCAAATAAATATAAAAAAATTAAATATATAAGACATAATTCTTATGTATTTATATATCTAAAATCTAAAATTAGAATTTTATTTATTTAATACTTTTCTATTGTTAAAAAAATATATTTTACTTTTTTAAATTGGATGATGATAATATTTCTGATATAATATTATAGATTGAGATATTATATATGTAAAAATTCAAATTTATGTGTTAGATATGCAAATACATAAGAATTGATGGTATGTATGTATGTAAATCTCCTAAATATAAATAATATATTTTTAAATTTAGTTAATTCAGCCATAAAAATGAAATTCAAATCATTAAAAATTAAGTTAAAATTTAATTTGAGTGATAAATTTTCTTTTAAAATGAATGCAATTTATGTTTTTCACGAATTAGTTATTTATGCATTCATCTTAAAATAAATTTAATATATAAAAATTATTTTTCTGATTAAATTTAAATCATAATAGTCTGATTCAAATTCTCTCAAAATTATTAGTGGCTCTTTGAAATCACTTTTATTTTATTATTATTTTATTTTATTTTTTAAAATAAAATATATTTAATGATAATATTTATTTTTAAATTACTCATCTTAAAATTATTTTTTGAATATTTTTAAAAATAACATGATTTATTTTGAAAATAAAAAATTCTTCAAATAAAAATATTTTTAAAAATAACGTAGAAATTAAAATAAAAAATGCAAAAAATTGAACCCAAACATCCCTTAGTTAATTTAAAGTTTAATTGAATTTATTCCTATGAAGGCTGCCCCTCATGGAATTCCCTCTGGGAGGAACTTCGTGATGACCGTACCGGGGAATTTTTTTTGTAAATAATTTGAGGGCATTGCCCAATTCTATTCCAAAATATAAGAAGATTACATGTATAACACTTTAAAAGAAAGGATAAAAAAGAGAAGGAAAATAATCACAGGACGTGATACAAGGACTAAATCATCTACTCAGCTGAAGAACAGAAGAAAACCAGAGACACGATGCAACAAAGAGGCACCAGAAATAACTGAGGCAACAGTTAATGCTGAGCTACAAAACAGCCAACCAAGATAAGAGGTTGGACTCAGACTTACAAAACAAAGAAACTGGATGGGCAAAAACCTGCGTAGACCACACCCAGGTCAAGCGACATAGACAGTAACACATACGACGGTTACCTTCACTGCCATCCATTGGAACAAGGAGAAATCAAAGCATCAGCCAAGGTTGCTGTGAAGGTCATCCAGGCTGGTCTTAAACCGATAAAGACTTGGGTTGCTCGAGGATAATTCATCATCGTCCATACTTCTAATTCGCCAAAACGTGAACAAAAAAAGAAGGAGCAGAGGGGGAGAAGGGAGGGAATTTAGAGTAAATCTGTATTCCTCCATGTATTTAAAAATTGTAAAACATGAGCATACCATGAGTCCTTAATTCTCCATCTTGCAATCTTGAAGGCAATGCGGTTTCTGATCTGATTAATGAAAACTGGAAGAGGGAAGAAAGTAAGGGAGAAAAGCCGATTATTTCTCTCTTTCCAAATACACTAAACAATAACAGTAGTTACAAGATAATGAAGCCTCTTGATAATTGTATGCGCATGGATATCCACACCACTTAAGATCTTCTAAGAGAGGATTGCAGTAAGTAGAAATGGTCATTTGGGAGAAGCATTCTAACCAAGTTCATGGAATAAGGGCATTCAAAGAAGAGGTGCAAATGAGATTCCATAGAGGTAAGGCAGAAACAACATTCAACTGTTGAACCCAGCCCTCGCCTAGATAAGACATCTGAGGTTTTCAACCCTCATAAGTAAGCCAACCAACAATATAGAGCATAATTGATAGCATGCCCTTTAAACCAAATCTCCTTATACCAGCTCACATTAGGATATGACTCGAATAGAGCTCTTTTAAAATCCAGATTTGAGGGATTCTTGTTCTTTTCCCAAGAGATCCAGTCCTGACCACCAGATAAAGGAATACAAAGAATTTGCCTAGACTGCAAAGAGAATTTAGGAGGGAGGGTACTAGGCAAGTTCCATCTCCCATCAAATATGATAGTGTAAAGCTTAGCATCAATTGGGAGGCCCATGACATTAGGACCATTGGCTCCCGTAGTTTTAGTAAGCATTTTGTTGTCACACCAAGGGTCTTTAAAGAGAGATAGCATATTACCATTCCCAATATGAAATTGCAACTTATCCCTAAATCGAATAGCATAGGATTTTAGCTCTTTCCATAAGGGGGAGACCGAGCAAAGAGGAATCCTAGACCGACCCATATTTCTGCTCACCCCATTTAGCAAAGAGGGTACCTTTACAAAGAGTTTTCCATAGGGCTTTAACTTTACATAAAGAATTTAGTGAGGCAGTAGAAAGGAGACCTGTGCCCCCTTTTTCTCTAGGACGAGTAATCCTATCTCAAGATATTGTATACAGTTTTGGAATCCCCATTGTGGTAAAAGAAGTTAGATGTAAATGAGCTGATACGCTTTAAGATGCCTTTTGGTATAACTAAAGATCTAAACCAGTAAGAAAGTAAATTATTCATAGAATATCTTATAAGTTGAAATCTCCCTCAAAGTGAAAGAAATTTGTATTTCCAACCAGCCAACCATCCCTGGAGTCTATCAAAAAGGCGATTAAAGTGCACCATCTTGGGAGGTCCCAAAGCCAAAGGAAGCCTAAGGTATTTGATAGGGAAAAAACCTTATTTTATGTTCAATATGTTAATCGGCATATCAACTCTTTTGGTATCTTTAGAGAAGCAGGTGAGTGACTTCTCAGAATTAACCTTAAGCCCAAGATAAGTATTTAAGCACACAAGACATTGCTTAAGAGAGTCCAATGAAGAATTATTTGCAACCCCCATGACAAGTACATCATCTGCAAAAAGGAGATGGGAGACTTTGCAGGAGCCAGCAGAGAAAGGGTTATATCGGAGGAGATTCACCTCTCTTTCTAGAAGACATGAAAATGTATCAATGGCAAAAAGAAAACGAAGGGGTGATAGAGGGCACCCCTGCCGCAGACCGTTCTTAGATGAGATGAAACCTTTAATTTTTCTATTCAATACCCCAGAAAAGGAAACATAAAAAATGCAGGCCTTCACCCAGTTGAGAAAATATGGAGGAAAACCTTTTGCTAGTAGTCTGTGAATTAAAGATTCCCTATTAATGGAGTCAAAAGCCTTTCTTAGATCGAATTTAGCAAGAAACATTCCATGAGAATTTGAGTGTAAGAATTCATTGCAAATCTCTTGAGTCATTGCCAGGTTATTAGCAACATCCCTACCCATAATAAATGTGGATTGAGCAGGGTTGATGAGAGAAGGGTGAGTCTTCTTGAGTCTACCATCAAGTACCTTAGCTAGCACCTTGTAAAATGTGTTACAAAGGGAGATAGGTCTATAATCAGAAATTGAGTTCGAGTGCTTCACTTTAGGAATTAAGGAGATCAGAGTGTGCTTGAAACACTTTGACAACTTTTGGGTTTTGAAAAAATGATGGACAACTTTCAAAAATTGTTTCCCAGTAATGTCCCAAGAAGCAGTGAAAAATTTGGAGTTGAGGCCATTAGGCCTGAGAGATTTATTCTCACATAAACCATTAAGTGCAGAGAGAATTTCCTGATCATTTATGTCAGCCGATAACTCCACTGCAAGCTCATAGGGAGAAGTTCTCCCAAAGGAAGATCCTGAAGATGTAGAGAGTCAGAGGAACAACAATTAAAAAGAGAGGAATAATACTTGCTGATTGCCTCGGCCATAGATTCATGATCATTAATTAAACCCTACTCAGTTTGAAGTTCCCTAATCAGATTTGTATTTTTCCTCTCCTTTATGGAACTATAGAGAAATTTGAGATCATCATCAGAATTAGTCAGCTAATGAGCCTTAACACGTTGCTTGACCCATGAACTTTCCATACGAATCAAACTCATGTATCTATCTTTGATGTCCTTAGCATCTATTAGAAGAAGGGGGTTGCTCGGGTCTTTATCCAACTTGGCCATAATCTCCATTTGGTCACTCTTGACTTATTCCAATTGTAGCAGTAAGGGGGAGGAATCCTTCATATTGTTCTTAAGGGCCTTTTTAACTTGAGTAAGCTTTTTGGAGAAAACGAAGAGGGGGTCCCCGTGAACATAGCCTACCCAGGCCTCTTTAGTGACCTTCAAAAAGTTCGGTGAGTGAGCTCAGTAATTTCAAAACATGAACCAATGAGGGGTTTTATTAGAGTGCTATAAGATGGTAACAAGGGGAGAGTGATCAGAAGATAGGGGAGGAGGGACTTTGTAGAAGGAATAAGGGAACAACTCAAGCTAGCCAGAATTACATAAAACTCTATCAAGCTTAGAGGAAATAGGATTACTAATCTGTTGGTTAGACCAAGTGTAAAAGAGTCCAGTACTGGGAAGTTCCATAACTTCACAATCATTAATACAATCTTTAAAGTCCAAAGAGTTGTTAAGAGATAAAGAGTTACCACCAAATTTTTCAGTGCTAGAGAGACAACAATTAAAGTCTCCCATAAGGACCCAAGGTGCAGAAATTCCCTTAGCTAAGTCTCCCAAGGCGTTCCAGAGGAGCAATCTGGAATGAGCTTCATTTTCAGCATAAATGCAAGTCATAAAAAAAGTCCCAACACCGCAAATGGAGGCCGAGCCATGGATAAACTAAGAGGAAATAATCAGAGGTCTTTAACAACTCCATCCACAGACATTGGAACCTCTGCTGTTTGATTAGAAGAATGATCTTGCGTCTATTTGGCATTCAACAAATTAAAGGTGTTCTTGAGCGGAATACCTTGAGGCGGGGGACGGCTACGACTTCGGCTTCTATTTGGGGGACGTTGGGAAGTATTTTGAGATCGGGGAACATGAACCTGAGGGTATGATTTGTCATCATGTGAGACTTTGTGGTAATTAGAGCATACCATAGGTTTTCAATCGTAGACGATTTTTTGATTAAATTTCATCCCATTCATGTTGATTGGAATCAAATCCGGAAGAGTGGAGGAGATGTTGATATGCACACAAATTCGAGCAAAGGTGATTCTCGCTTTTATGGCCGTTAAATTATCAACAGCTAGATGAACCCCGATTCTACTAGCAACCTTAGAATCCCATTTCATTCCAACAACATAGAGGGAAGTTAGACAGCTTTATCCAAAGAGGAAGCTCAGTGATTTACTCCTTAGATGGTCTAAAGTTCCACGCCCATTTTTGGAAAACGAAAGGCCGACCGTTGAAAAAGAAAGACCCGTTATCCCACACTAAGTTAAAGTCTTCTTGACAAGTGAACTTGAAGAGGAAGAAATCCCCTTCAAGAGTAAGCAATTCGAGTGTTCCTTTGAATTTCCATTTCTTTTTAATGGCTGCTAGGAGGGAGCCATAATAAGGATGCTTCCCGATTGCATGACCAACAAGGGAGAGGTTCCATTCCTTCTGTCCTTCAGTGAGTTCATCCTCAGAGAACGACACCTCAGACGAGTCGGAAGGGATAAAGGATAAAGGGAAAGCTTTGCTTTGATCATTTTGAGCTAGAAGGAGTTCCTTCCAATTACTAGGGTTGTTTGGGGTAGAAGAGGGCCAACCGAGCTCGTGATAGATGAAGGGGAGGATGAAAGCGGGGAAAAGAAGCGTTGAAAAGATGGCTAGCCGAGGCCATTTACCTTGTCAGAAAAAAGAAGAAAGAAAAATAAAAAATAAAAGACCGACCTCCGACAAAGCGCCGAAGGTCAGAGAGGAAAGGGACCAAGAAGAGTGGGAAGGGTCACAGGGGAGCAAGGTATCGGGTGGTGAAGGGAGGAGGCTGAGGGAAAACACTTACCAACGGATGCCCTAGCCGCATACTAGCAAAATCCTTCGAGGGTGTCAATTTTTAGTTGTGTTCTTTCATATCGGGGATTTCCTTTGGGCCACTCTCTCTCTCTCTCTCTCTCGTTTATTGTGTACGAGAAAATTCTCTCTTTATAAGACTTTTATTGTGTGCCAGAAAATTCATGTTGATAGAATGAAAATATTTGAATTTTATTTTTGCATGAAGACCTAGCATTCATACACAAAGATAATTAAAGAGAGATTATGGAGAACACTATAGTTTTTATGTGAAAAAATCCCCAAGAATAGAGAAAAAACTATGAGGCATTGCCTAATCAAAATAATCCAGTATGTATTTTAATTTATAAAATCTCATTCTTTTCCAAGAATGGAGAAGAAGGAAATGCAATATTATGTATAAAAAATCAAGCAATGATAACCTAAGAATAAGGTTACAACATCAGTATATAGGTGGTCAGGTTGTAATACTTATTAGTTGTGGTCGGTAATGGTGTTGGTGGCGGATGGCAACTGCTAATTGTGGAATGATTCAAGCTTCTAAGCTTAGCTCTTTACATCTCTTTCAAACTTTATTCCAAGTTGTTTTCAAGCTTTATTTCTTCTATGACAAGAATGTAATCTTATTTATAGGATTTTAAGAAGGGTATTTCGATAATTAATACCAAAATCTCTAAACACTTCATCGAACTGTTCATGTTGATTCCCTTGATCACATATAATTTTTTGATGAGTTGACCATCTAAACAACATTCAATTTGAGTGATCTTCAGCTCATTGGCTTCATCTCGCAAAACTGCTCGATTTAACTATAAGCACTCCAAAATTGAAAGTCATTTGACCGTCTAATTAATATCTCAAAGTTTTCATGTATCTTCTTTGAGCTTGATTTGAGCTCAATTAGACTTGAATTGACTAATTTTTTGTGTCGGTAAACTCTTCTGGTTGAATCATTCAATTCTATGACATATATATTACCTTGAGATTCATGTTTAATTTCACAAATTTTAAAATGATATATCACTCTTAAAACACAACCTCTTAAACTCATTCATTCACTATATTTCCCTTAATTTCTTTCGTCTCTCCCCATGAGTTTGATCCTCGTCAACAGCACGTGAGGAGCATTAGAATAGACTACCCAATCTTTAGACATATATAAACAATCATGGAGTAGAGAATGATTGTTTCCTAGTTGGTTGTACTTACAATGCAAAGTGAAAGAATTATAATATATTTGATTGAATGCAAGTCAAATTAATATGATAATTTTTTATTAAGATGAATTTTAAAACAACTTCATAATAAGCAAAGATGATAGAGGTCGGTCAATAGAGGGGATGTAAATAGAGGCAAGGGAAATAGAGGAGGGCGATGGAGATGAGAATGGGATTAGTGAGGCCGATGAAGGTAAGGTGAGAGAGAGAGACTAAGATGAGTTGGTAGGGTCAACACGGGTGAAGTAAGCTTTCGTGGCGAGGTCATTTGAGGCAAATATGGGGCCACCAAGTTAGGGTTTGCAAATGCTCATGATCACAAATTTGAAATTGACTTATCTTGGACAAATTTGAAATTCACCAAATATATGCGTTTAAGGTAACCTAGATTTCTCAAACATATTCTATTTATTATGCTTCATATCAAATGCCTAAAAGCTTGAATTGACACTTCCTTTTTAGTTTATACTAATAATAATACCTTACCAAAAAAAATCTCTTTTTGCTTTTATTTCTCTTTCTTTACATGCCACTTTAATATAACTGGATACAAATTAAAAGTAAAAATAAATGGATTAAACATCTGAGCAAAAATTTTGGTTAGAATGAATCTTAATGTGATTAGATTTATTTTGAGATAAGTGCAATATAAGTTGTATCTTGTACTAATCTTAAAGTAAATTTAAAGACTTCAATGTTTACCTTGATCAAATTTTAATCAAGAAATCTGACACCATTAATTTTCATTAAATATAAAACTACTAGTGGCAATAAGCCAATAAATAAGATGACACTTAAGTAGTAACACAATGATAATGAGTTATTAAACAACCTTTTATTTAAACTAAGGGGTTGTTTAGTTGCTTCAAAAAGAGTGCAGCATAAAAAGAATACACTAAAGTGAATGTAATGCATTTAGATTAGTTTAGATTGTTTGATCTAAAATTTTATAAATATATTAGCTTATTTTTTCTTGTTTGGTAGAATGAATCCAATGCAAAGTTGTTTTTGGAATTAAAGGAGATGGTGGTGATAGTATTCGATAGTGGGTGTTGTCACCGGTGACGACTGACATTCAATGGGAGCACCAGCCGATGTGGCGGGCTACTAGGCCAATAGTAAGCAATGACGGTGGCGGCGACCATCAGTCGGTGGTGACGACGGAGCTGCCATTCTCATTTTATACCTATTAATGTATTTGAAATTCAGTCAAATTGGGTGAACTTCAAATACATCATAAAATCACCATTCCAATGTATTTTAAACATAATACAAATAATTCGAATTTTTACTTTGCATCATGTCAAATATCAAAAGTTAAAATCTATTTGATTTATTTTACACTCTATTAAATCAAACTCCTAAATTAAAATGAAAAATTAAGACATCACTTTATTTAAAGATACACACAGTAAATAAATAAATAAATATTATTTTATACCCATCTTAAAACAAATTAAATTAAATCTGTGAGGCGAGATTCAATCTTGCAAGTCTATCCTACGTAAGCACATTGGTGGACAATCAAAATCAGTGCAAGCCCAGCTTTTCTTTTATTATTTAAATCTAATCATGATTCAATCTAATTTATAGCTATGTAATTGACTAAATATCTTATCCTTCAAAGCAAATCGGCAAACCGACCTCCTTTGTTTTAATTAGCCTTGCTGTGTTTTCTTAATTACATTCATAATCAACTTGATTAATTTACCTAATGCATGATAAAAAAAGCACAACTCGAAAGTAATTTAAGAACGCACTTTTGTAATTAATGCGATGTTTATCCTTAACAAGATTTAATTATTGTTTTACTTGTTTTCTGTATCATTATATAATCACCGACCGTTGTACGGAAACAGATTCGCATGAACTGAATGTATCACAGGTCGCTTAATTTCTAATTGGAAGTTATAAATCCTGCAAGTCTTAGATGAAATTAGTCATCTTAATTAATCAAAATTATTTATTAGTGAGCGGTATTACATAAAGATTCCTCAATAAAATAGTAAATGAATGACGAAGTTGACGTTATTTCAAACATGCAACTGAATATTATTTAAATATGGAATGTACTTTCAAACTTTGTAAATCTATACAAATACTTAAAATAAAAATGACAAGATATTCTAAAAAAGTTTAATTATTATTATTTTTAAATTTTAAATTTGATTTGAATGTGAGTGTTGATATGATACTAAAAATTCCACTAAAGACTATCTGATGTAAAATCAATCAATCAAGACTAACATAGATCAAACACTTTAAATATAATTGAAAACTTTACGATATCAGTCGGCTCCTAAATATAGTGTTTATAATCAAATCGAGTGTTTTGACGAGCCACATATAACAAGCCTAAGATCTCCTAATTCTGACTTCATTTGTGCATTCAAATACTTAAAATACACCAGCTGATCGAACGAATCATTTCGAGTCGTCCAATGGAGTGGTTTGAATTTTGTCTGTATTTATAGATGTGCCACTCCCATAATCTATAAATAGCTTCTCATTCTTTATATGGGAGGAGCACAAGTTAAAGAGAAAAGAGAGCTCTAAAGCTTGAAAATCCTCAAAGCATAATCGTGCCACCACTCGACAATCACCGACCACCGCCGATCCTCATCGTCGTCAACCACCGTTGCCGGACATCACTGCCGACCACCGTCGCAGATCACCGTGCCGGTATCATTGCGCCAACCACCGCCGCCGGTATCCCCACGACCACTGCGGCCACTACTCGCCGGCCGCCGCCGGCCACTACCATTGATCGTATTGATTATCGCTGCCGTTACCGCTGACCACTGCTGCCGGTTACCGCATACCGCCACAATTATCGTACATCCGCTATCATTATCGCTGACAATTCGGCCTCGGCCTTCGTTGTCACCATTACATTAACCTTACTAATAACTGCATAACTAACCACGGCGATATTGCAGCTGATTGATTCATTGTCAACCCTTCTCATATGTAATTTATAATTTATTGGAAAAACTTTGTACTCAAAAGATACATAGTGAAGATTTTACAAGAGCCATAGTTTTCCCTCATACAAGGGTTTTCATGTATTAAGTTTTTTGTTCATTCTTCAAACATCTGTGCGAATTCCACAACTAAAGCGTAAACTTTATTCTACCACAACCGATTTTCTAAGACGCAGCTTTCACCGGTAAAATATTCTCTTTACATCTTCACAACAATGGTCGATAACTGATTTTATATGAGACACCATCTATATGGTGGAGGAAATCTTACTCTGGAGGAACACATAAGAAGAATGAAGATTCATCGAACTTCGACCCTTCAACATTTGTTGGAAACTAAGGGGCAACACTTAATCTCAAAAGATCGTCCAAATCAATATTTTGGATATCTAATTGATTATTAGTTCGAGAAGCAAGTCAATGATGTTGAGCAATTTCAACAAAAAGAAAATAGAGAGATAGCTTTGCAAATTATGATTCTCGAGTCATACTCATGAAAAATAAGGCAAAGGTCAAGAACAACTTTCAACTTCAAACAAATATTTTGATTTGACCCCTTCCAGTGTTAACGCCATCGTAAGACTCGACAAACAACCTGGATAGTCAAAACTTCATGGTTTCAATTAGACCTACTCACAGTTAACGCCATCGAAATAAGACTCGACAAACAACTTCGATAATTCAAAACTTCGACCTACTTCACATAATGCCATCGAGAAGACTCGACAAACAACCTCGATACAGGTCAAACTGCATACTCCAAAGAGGTTAATGTCATTGAGCGAGGACACTGACAAACAACCTTGAATAGGTCAAAACTTCGCACCTACTCCACACAGGTTAAAGTCATCGAGCGAAGACTCAGACAAACAACCTCGGATAGGTCAAAACTTCACACCTACTCCATAGAGGTTAACGTCATCAAGCGAAGACACTGACAAACAATCTCGGATAGGTCAAAACTTTGTGGTTTCGATTAGACCTACTCCACACAGGTTAACGTCATCGAGTGAAGACTCAAACAAACAACCTCGGATAGGTCAAAACTTCGCACCTACTCCACACAGGTTAACATCATCGAGCGAAGACTCTGACAAACAAGATCGGATATGTCAAAACTTCGCACCTACTCCACATAAGTTAATGTCATTGAGCGAAGACTCTGACAAACAACCTTAGATAGGTCAAAACTTCGTAACCTACTCCACATAGGTTAACGTCATCGAGTGAAGACTCTGCCAAACAACCTCGGATAGGTCAAAACTTCACACCTACTTCACACAGGTTAACGTCATCGAGCGAAGACTCTAACAAACAACTTCGGATAGGTCAAAACTTTGAACATACTCTACACAAGTTAAAGTCATCGAGCGAAGACTCTGACAAACAATCTCGGATATGTCATAACTTTGTACCTACTCCACACGGGTTAACGTCATCGAGTAATACTCGGACAAATAATCTCGAAATAATCAAAATGTTTAACCTCTTCCACACAGGTTAACATCATACTTTGACAAAACAACCTCGGATGAGAGTTAAAACTATTGACTTTTTTTCACACAGGTTAAATATCATCGAGTAACACTCTGACAAACAATATTAGATGGGTCAAAAATCCTCAGCGGATTCAAATCGACCTCTTCCATACAGGTTAACGTCATCAAGTAACACTTTGACAAACTACTACAGATGGGTCAAAATCCTCGGATTCAAATCGACCTCTTCCATGTTAACGCCATCAAGTACTTGACAAAAAATCTCGATGAGTCAAAATCCTATTGAATTGACTTCCATATAGGTTAACGTCATCAAGTGACACTTTGAAAAATAATCTTGGATATGTCAAAAATTCTCAGCGGATTTGATTCAACCTCTTCCATACAGGTCAACGTCATCAAGTAACACTTTGACAAATTACTACAGATGGGTCAAAAATCCTCAGCGGATTCAAATTGACCTCTTCCATATATGTTAACGTTATCAAGTAATACTTTGACAAAAAATCTCAGATGAGTCAAAAATCCTTGGCGAATTCGATTCGACCTCTTCCATATAGGTTAACGTCATCAAGTGACACTTTGAAAAATAATCTCGGATATGTCAAAAATTCTCAGCGGATTTGATTCAACCTCTTCCATATAGGTTACCGTTATCAAGTAACACTTTGAAAAACAGCCTCGAATGGGTCAAAAATTCTCAGCGGATTCGATTCGACCTCTTCCATACAGGTTACCGTCATCAAGTAGCACTTTAACAAATAACCTCGGATGGATAAAAAATCCTCAGCGAATTCGATTCGACCTCTTCCATACATGTTACTGTCATCAGGTAATACTTTAACAAACAACATTGAATGAGTCAAAAATTCTTGGCAGATTTGATTCTATCTATTCCATACAGGTTAATATCATCAATTAACACTTTGACAAACAACCTCAGATGGTTCAAAAATCCCCACACATCTTTTATATATGTTAATGCCATCAAGTAATACTTTGATAATCAACATTAGATGGGTCAAAAATCCTCAACGAATTGATTCTACCCCTTCCATACAAGTCAACGACATCAAGTAACATCATGAAGAATGACATTTTGAAATTATCAGGAAAAATTTCTGAGTTTTTTTAGAAATGGTTCCTAATCAATGATTCCTCACCACCTTGGCAGTTGTCAACTATTGAATCATCTATTGGAGTTTCAAGAAAATTAATTTTCTATGAATTACAGGCCTTGATCGCCTCCAAACCCGGTTGGTCCAACTACGACAATTGACGCCTCTTTCGAGGAAAAATTGGAGACTCGTCATATGAACTACGGACATTGATCGCCTCCAAAGCCAGTCTGTCGACGAAGATAGTTGACACCTCTTTTGAGGGAAAATGAGCCTCGGCCAGAAACTACGCGCCTCAAAACCCAGTCGGTCTGACAAGGACAGTTGACATCTCTTTCGAGGAAAAATTGGAGCCTCGCCATATGAATTACGGGCCTTGATCACCTCCAAATCCGGTTGGTCTAATGAGGATAGTGATGCCTCTTTCAAGGGAAAATCGGAGCTTCGCCGTATAAACTACGTGTCTTGATTGCCTCTAAACACAGTCACTCCAATGAGGATAGGTGACACCTCTTCGAGGAAACCGGCTCACTGATTTAACTACGGTCTTGATCGCCGAACTTGGCCAACCGACGAGGACAGTTGACGCCTCTTTCGAGGGAATATTGGAGCCTCGCCGTATGAACTACGGGCCTTGATTGCCTCTGAACCCGGTCGGTTTGACGAGGATACTTGACGCATCTTTTGAGGGAAAACCGGAGCCTCGCCGTATGAACTACGGGTCTTGATTGCCTCCTAACCCGGTTGGTCCGACGAGGACAATTGACACCTCTTTCGAGGGAAATCAGAGCCTCGCCATATAAACTATGGGCCTTGATTGCCTTCGAACCCAGTTAGTCCGATGAGGAAAGTTGACGCCTCTCTCTCGAGAAAATCGGAGCCTCGTCGTATGAACTACGGGTCTTAATCGCCTCCAAACCCGGTCGGTCCAACAAAAACAGTTGACACCTCTCTTGAGGGAAAACCGAGCATCGCCGTATGAACTAAGGGGCTTGATCGCCTATAAACCCGGTCGGTCCAATGAGGATAGTTGATGCCTCTCTCGAGAGAAAACCAGAGCCTCGCCGTATGAATTATATGTTTTGATCGCCTCCAAACCCCATCAGTTTGACGAGGATAGTTGACACCTCTTTCGAGGAAAATTGGAGCCTCCAGATGAACTACGCCTGATCGCCTCCAAACCCGATCGGTCCGACTGACGGACGCTCTCGAGAGAAAATCAGCCAGATGAGCTATTGGTCTTGATCAAAGAAACAAGAGACAAGAAGGTCAGAGCTTTGTTAACAAAAGAAAATTTTTTTTTATTACCTTAGCTTTGAACTTGTGCTAGATAATTTTTTATCCAATGCAGAAGAACATTAGAGCATATGAGAGTTGTGTCTCCTTACTTGACCATATGGGGTTTTATAGATCCACTATAGGGGCAAAGAGAAAATAAATTAAAAAAATTAAAGAAAACTAAAAAATTCTCTCTCCTCATTATGATTGGCATTTACCAACCATTTAATTAAAAAAACCTCCTCTCCTCATTATGACTAATGTTTGCTAGCCATTTAATTAAAAAAAATCAGCTCCTCATTATGGTTGACGTTTGCTAGCCATTTAATTAAAAAATCTCTCTCCTTATTATGACTCATGTTTGGTAGACATTTAATTTAAAAATACTTTTCCTCATTATAGCTGACGTTTGCTAGCCATTTAATTTAAAAAAAATCAAATAATTAAATATTAATAATTAATTAGTTAATAAATAAATTAATACATCTAACATATGTAATTATAAATCGTAATAATAAGTAAAGTTATTTTATTTTTAAAAAATTAATATATTTTTGGATGAAATAAGTAATATCATCCAAAAAAAAAAAAGAAGCAACCGATATGAAAAATTCCACTCAAGTATGAATCTTGATGTCGAAAGCAATATGATGTTGAGACTCACTTAGATCAAACACTTTAAATATAATTAAAAACTTTGTGATATCAGTCGGCTCCTAAATATGGAGTGTTTATAGTCAAATCGAGCGTCTTGACGAGCCAGATATAATAAGCCTAAGATCTCCTAATTCTGACTTCATTTGTGCATTCAAATACTTAAAATACATTAGATGATCGAAGGAATCATTTCGAGCCATCCATGGAGTTTGGATTTTGCTCAGATTCATGATGTACCTCCACCTATAAATAGCTCTCATCAGACATATGGGGAGTACAAGCTAAAGAAAAGAGAACTCTAAAGTTTGAAAATTCTCCAAGCATAATCGCCATTACCGCCGACCACCGTAAGCCCGCTATTGCCGCCAATTATCGATCTTGCCATCAACCACCATTGCCGATCACCGCACCACACACGGGCCACTATCGCTGATTACTGCGCGGTTATCTTAACCACTGCTGCCGGCTATCCTCCGATCTGTGGTCACTGCTGCCGCTGACCACTGCCGGTTGCTGCCATCGGCTAACCATCGATTGCCAACATCAACCACTATCGCCGGTTATCATTTTGACTAGCTCTCGCACCGCTGATTATCGCTAACCATCTCTGCCGGTATCACCATCGCTGACTGCTACTGGCTCGGCCGAATCATGATTCAATTATCATCAACTTTACCAATAATCAGCAACAACCATTCAGATATGTATTATGCGTGATTCTGATTCCCATTGTCAACCCTTCTCATATAATTCAGAATCCGTTATCGAAAACTTTGTACTCCGAAACAGATACATAGTGGAAGATTTTTATTGGGCTAGACCCATGGTTTTTTTTTTCTCTTATACAGGGGTTTTTTCACGTAAAAATTCTAGAGTTTTCTTATTCATTTTTCAAATATTTGTGTGTGTGCTGGATTTCACAATGAAACTAAGGCGTAAACTTTTATTACACCGCAATTGATTTTCTAATATGCAATAAGTATAATATAAAAATTAATTGATTATTTATATATTACTTTCATTTTAAAGTAAATTTAAATTTTAAAATAAATTTTAGTCAGAATATTTTTATCTAATTTCTCGTGTTGCCTAAAGCACACTGTGTTCTTTTAATGGCATTAAATTTTTTAATGTTTTTTTTTTTCTCAGACTTCATGCATCGATCCCAAAATAGTTTCTGTTAGTTTATCTTCGCAGGAGCATCAATACTCACTAGGGGTGTGCATTTGATTGATTTGGATGAATTGGATGATAAATTTTTAAAATCAATTAATTTTATATTCTTAAAAATATTGAACCAAATCGATCAAATAAAATTCAAAATTAAACAAATTAAATAATAATTTGGTTCAGTTATTTTGGTTTGATTTTGGATAAATCAAAATTGGCTACATTTAAAAATTATTTGCATAATTTTTTATTGTATAATAAAAAAACAATAGGAAAAATAACATAAATATAATATAAAAAATACAATTAACTACTTCATGCACTAAAAAAATATTTAAAACTAATTTTACTTACTGAATGATTTTGAACTTAGAAGTTGATAAACCATATTACCATATTATGAGTCTAAAATATTTTAAAATTGGATAAATTGGCCTCCAAAAGACCTACTAAGTATTCAAAATAAATAAAAATAAGAGTATAATAGTTATTATACATAAATTAATAATATCATATTAAATATAATTACTTTGATTTATTTGATTTCATCCAAAATTTCATTTAACAAATCGACCCAAAAACAAAAAATCAAAGTTTTCATTAATTAAAACCAAAATCTAAATTACTAAGTTCAAAACCGAACCAAATTACTCAAAAAATTTGGTTCGATTTGATTTTTTTGATTAAAACCAAATAATGCACACTCCTAATACTCTCTAATATCAAGAATAGTGGACCAAATTGGCATGTACAATAAAAAAGAAATTATCTAAAAAGATAACTAAATTTATGTAATTTTATTTTAATCAAATTTTTTTTAATATAAAAAATGTCCTTAAAAAAAAAACTCCATGATAATTTTCCCAATAGATTTACCTCACAACGTTATTATCCTTAGCCTTTGACAAGTTACTCGTGGTTCGGCTAGATTAGAGCTCTTTCATGTTCATTTGATTAACCAATCAAATGAGTTTAAACACTTTTTTTAAATACTGACATAAATGAACAATCAATAGTTTGTCATTAGGTTCATTTATGTTCATGAACGTTATCATTTAATGTTCGTGAACAAGCTTGCTAATGAGCTCAATTATAGCTCGATTAAGGCTTATTTGTAAACAATATTGTTCAAATTATTATTATTTCAGGTTTAATAAGCTTTAATTGATACAACTCATATATATTTCTCAACAAGTTGCTTGTGAACAAGCTCAATTAAGGATTGATTAAAGCTCATTTATTTTATTAAATGAGCTGGTCGCGTGCCTGTGAACAAAGTCAAATCGAGCTCGAGAATAGTAAATAAGCTCAAGCTTGAACACTATTCTTAAAAGCTTGAATCGAGCTCGGGGGGGCTGTTGAAGATTAAGAATCTTCATACAGTGGGAGAATCAAATTCTCTTATCAAGAAAGATAAATTTATATATTAGAGCAAAATAATAATAACTTTTAAAAAAGAAAATGACTAATTTATCTATCTCTATAATAAAAATCAGAAATAATTACTCAGATTATATGTGATTCCACCGTCCTCAAGATATTCAGATATTAATAAAAAATTCCGTAAGAACTTCATAAATAACTATGATCCGTCACATAAATCGTTGAAGCCTAGTCGTAACTTTCCTCCATCAAACAAGTAATCATGATCTCAATCTCGAGCAACTTGAGTCATTAGTTGAGGGTTTTCCCCATTTTGATAAAATGATGCTCATTACATAATGTGAATTAAATGAAGAGCTACAGCAGAAGAAAAAAGAAGAAGCTGTATGTCACGGAGCTAAATAAAGGGAGATCAATCATGCTCTCTTAGCCATACATAAGGAGGGAAGGTTTTAGAGAATTATAAAAAGATGGGGAATAACTGAGCACTCTAGAAGGTTCCACCATATTCCGAAAGCTTTGGAGGTGGAATGCTTCAAGAGGACTCTAGAATGGAATACTCTAGAACCCTCAGACATGAAGTGGCATGGAAAGATCTAGAACCATGTACATAATATCAGAATATTCTTTTCTAGATTATTCCTAGGGATAGGAGGAGGGCTATAAATAGGGGACCTCACCCCTCATTTGTAACCAACCAAAAAACCAAGCAAAGATTCAAGCAAGAAGCAACCAAGCATCTTGTATTGTAAAGTTCTTAGTGAAGTGCTTTCCCAATTTTTCTAACCTCTCCTCCAAAAGAGATTTGAGCATTCTAGGTGACAGGAGGGTTAGGTGACTTAGATCGAGGAAGAGGCGCCACGGGTGACTTGGGAAAAGTTTCTCCGTGATAGGTATCGAGCAAGGTTGGAGGCATGACGGCAAGGAACAAGTTGTTGGATCTGAGACCATTAATGTGGAGTCATCTCAACATGCTCGAGGTCGAGAGGGAACGGATCTCACATCCGCCAGGAAGTCCAAGGAGGTAATCGGCTTTGAGGCACTTTACCGTGCAGAGGCTATGGGGATGGAAGCCCATGGAGGATCTAGCGAAAGGGTGAATGGCCTCGAGGAGGAGGACTCCACCATCCACTCGTGAGACCTTGGCATGAATCGCCTCTGGATCAAATGGCAAAATGCGGAGGACCTAATGGGGAGCTGGGATGCAGCTCATGAGAGGAGATGATCCACGTGCTGCAGCATGGAGGAGATGAGGGGACATCGCAGAGAAGCACTAGCCTGATGCCATGCCATTGAAGCCAAGAGGATCAAGTGCCAAAATAAAAGAGCCGGGAGTACGCAACGCAAAAAGGAGGTGGACAACTTCCTATGGGGGCTAGAGTAGTACTTTGGAGCCATGGGCATCATTGATGAAGGCTCCAAAGTCCAATTTGGTGCTCTTTATCTCTCAAACACCGCGATGTTGTGGTGGAGGAGGAGGCATGGAGATATGGAACGAGGTATGTTCACCATATCAACTTTTGATGACTTCAAGAAGGAATTGAGGAGGCAGTTCTATCCTGAGAACGCGGAGGATGAGACTAGAGCCAAATTAAAGAGGCTCAAATAGAAAGGGTCGATCCGGGAGTATGTCAAAGACTTCACTAGTCTAGTCCTTGAAATCCTTGATATGTCTGACAAAGACTCTCTCTTCAACTTCATGGACGGACTTCAATCATGGGCAAATATCGAGCTTAGGAGGCGTGGAGTGCAAGATCTTGCGACTACCATTGCCGTTGCCGAGAGCTTGATCGACTACACTAAAGAGTCCACAAAGCTAAAGGAGAGGAGGAGTGCTTATGGTAATGGTGGGGGAGACGAAGGACAATAGAGGGAGGAGTCTCACCAAGAATGACCACCCGGGAAAATACAAGGCGAAGGAAGAAAAGAGCCAATCACATAATAAGCTTCCTTTATGGAGGGCCTCATTGGGCAAGGGGAGTGTCCTAAGAATGCCTTGAACTCCCAGCAAGTCATCATGAGGCAACAAGCTGGGGAATGATGTGGTGGCACAAGTGGGATCCATGCACTCTTGAATGGAATTGTGTTCCAAAGCCACAAGCATTCTTCATGGAGATGGTAATTAGGGAAAACTACCACCATGGTAAACACGGGGCTTCTCATAATTTCATCTCAGAAGAAGCAGAGAGACGAGACTACCAACATTGGAGGAGGAGGCTCCATTAAGGTAGTCAATTCAGAAACAATGGCAATACATGGCATCGCAGGGTCAAGACCAACATGGGGCTTGGTCTGCACGGTGAACCTCCGTCATCCCAATGGATGACTATGGGTTGTTCTTGATTGGATTTGATCGGAAAAGGCAATCTTGATGCCATTTGCCAACAACATGTGCATCACGAGGGCAATCGCTTGCGGTGCCGCTATAAGAGCCTAGTCGATGCAAAGATGCTCGTAACCATCCAATTCAAATAGGGAAAGTAGTTAGTCATTCTTCGCGATATGGATGATGAAGAACCAAGGACACAAGAAGAAATGCCGAGGGAGGCAGCAGAAAACTTGAAGAGTTCAAGGACATCTCATCGGCAGAGTTGTCAAAAGAACTCTCACCCGAAAGGGAGATAGTTGAGGCCGCACTACACAGGGCAACCGGATGTCCGAGAAGATGGGGAGATTCGAAAAGGAGACACCTAATGAAATCCAAGTAAGCTCCTATACTAGCAAGTACTCCTTTTGACAAGGAAGCAGAGGAAACGGAGGTTCGCAGGAGAAGGGTGTCAAACCACCTAACTATCGTCAAATGGAAAGGGTGCTGATAGAGGCCAATTGAAGATGAAGACACTGGCAATTCAGATGGTGCATGCGATGAGGGCATCGCTGGGTTTAGGTGGGGGAGAATGTCAGAGCTAAATAAAGAGAGATCAACCATGCTCTCTAGCCATACACAAGGAGGGAAGCTTCTAGAGAATTATAAAAAAGAATAACTGAGCACTCTAGAAGGTTACCATATTTCTAAAGCTTTGGAGGTGGAATGCTTTAAGAGGACTCTAGAATGGTATGGAATACTCTAGAACCCTCAGATATGCTACGGCATGGAAAGATCTAGAACTATGTACATAATATTGTATTATAGAATATACTTTTTTAGATTATTCCTAGGGATAGAGGAGAGCTATAAATAGGGGACCTCACCCCTCATTTGTAACCAACCAAGAAACCAAGCAAAGATTCAAGCAAGAAGCAACCAAGCATCTTGTATTGTAAAGTTCCTTTGCTTAGTGAAGTGCTTTCCCAATCTTTCTAACCTCTCCTCTCCAAAAGAGATTTGAGCATTCTAGTCTGAGGGTTAAATGACTTAGCATCAAGGAAGGTGCTAAGTAATGCGACAGGAAAAGTTTCTCCATGATAAGCAGCTCCTAAAAGCAATCAAGCAAGATACTATAGAAAATCAACTAGTAAGAGGGATATTTTTAAAGGCATTAAAAGAGCGATCCAGAGCAATCCCAATGTAATGAGAAAACTAGATCGAAAATCAAAATCACGAACAAGGAAATCAAAAATGAAGTTCCATAATGCATTATTGCAAAATCCCAGACGCTCAAATGATCATCTGTAGCTTTTTTATATCATTGTTGCATGCTAGAAAACCGCACGGTAGAGTGAAAGCCGCCTTGTGAAATCCAACACACACACATGTATTTAAAGAGTGAACATGAAAACTAATTTTTTATGTGAAAAATCTCAAAAAAGAGGAAAAAATAACGGACTAGCCCGAAAAAGCTTCCACTATATATTTGTTTTGGAGTACAAGTTTTCGGATAACGATTACATAATTGTATATGAGAAGGGTTGACAATGTGAATCCCAAATGACAACAAAGCAACACGCTCATGTCAGTACTAGCTGGCAGGTGATGATGATGAACAACGGAACAAATCGACAATGAAGGTCATCATGATGAGACCAATGGAGATTGACACGCGAGGATCGCGGCCGACTGTGGCTGGCGGTATAAACAACTGCGTGGTACATCGCCGAGTGGTGGAACGACATGAGGATTTTCAAGCTTTAGAGCTCTCCTCTCTCTTGCTTGGCCCCTTCAAATGAGGAATGAGGGCTATTTATATGGAGGAGTGGCTTCTATAAATACATGCAAAACCCGTACACTCCACCATCTGACGGCTCAAAATGATTTCTTTGATCATTTGATGTATTTTGTGTATTTGAATGCTCAAATGAAGTCAAAATTGTGAGATCTTGGGTTAGATCCGCGAGATGCTCGATTTGACTATAAACACTCTATATTTGAGGCTATTTAGGATTTAACCGATATCCCAAGTTTCCAATGACATTTTAAGTACTTGATCTCACCCTTTTTTTTACTTTCAACACCAAGATTCGTATCAATATCATATCAATCATAAACCTTCTTCATTCAAATTTAAGATCAGCATTAACAATTAAATTTTTTATTAAAATATATTTATAAGAAAAAATAAAATAAATATAAATAAAAAACTCATAATTGATAACATATGCTCTTCACTTTTAATGTATCATCAAGTTTATCTTTCTCAATATATATAGTCACAAGATCATTCATCCACTGATTTTTAATTATATTTTGTTATCAATTTTTCATAATATTCATAAAAAAACTATTTCAACACTTATTATAATATTTATAGAGCCAATTTTAATTTTAATAATTTAAAAATAAAATAATATAAATTATATTTCACGGGGCCTAGCCCAGTAAAAATGTTCCACTATATGTCTGTTTTGGAGTACAAAGTTTAAATTTTTAGATAATAAGATTATAGAGTTGTATGTGAGAAAGCTTGATAATGGAAATCCTAATTAGTAACAATACACGCAACAATAGTCAGAATATAGTGATATTATGAATGACACGGTGGCTACGCGGTGACCAACAACGGTTGATGCAAGGACCGCGGTGGCACGCGCATGGTATGGACCAACGACGCGGGTCGACGAAGCGCAGGACCGGCCGTGGTGGTCGATATGGTGATCGGCATGGTGCGGGCGAAGATGATTGGTGGCGGGATGGCCTACCGGTGTCCAACGATGATGACCGGCGTACGGCGACGTCGACCTATGGCACGATTATGCTTGGAGGATCTTCAAGCATTAGAGCTCTCTCTTCTCTTTAGCTTGGACTCCCTCATGTGAAGAATGATAGACTATTTATAGATTAGAGGAATGATGTTTCTATAAATACGTGAAAAATCTAACTCACTCCATCGGATGGCTCGAAATAACTCCCTTGATCATCTGATGTATTTTAAATATTTAAATGCTCAAATGAAGTTAGAATCAAGACATTTTGGACTTGTTAGATTCGGCTCGTCAGGACGCTTGATTTGATCATAAACACTCCATATTTAGGAACTATTTAGAGATTTAACTGATATCCCAAAATTTCCAATGATATTTTAAGTACTTGATCAGCTAGACTTAGATTAGAATACTTTCAACATCAAGATTTGTGCTTTGACTAGTGAAATTTTTAGTGTCATATCAGTTATTCCCTATTTTTGGATGACATTATCTCAATCATCCAAAAATATATGCCAGATAATTGAAAATAATAAATTCTTCAATGAAATTTGCAGGTTCATTAACCTTTGCATTACATATAGTTTGAGATAATAGATCTTTATGGATGCACAAGATTATAATCAATGAGAGCGTGTGGTCATGGGTGAGTGCGGTGCTCAGGCATGGCAGGGCCGCCAGACGCAAGGCTGATGAGCATTTTTCTCAATTTTTTTTTCATTTTTTTATTTATTCCCTTTTTTCCCCTATAGTGGATTTATAAAGACCCCCCTATAGTCAAGTAAGGAGACACAATTCCCATATGCTCTAGCATTTTTCTACGTTGGATGAAAATTATCTAGCATAAGTTCAAGTGCTAAGGGTAAAATTTTTTTTTTCCTTTTGTCAGCGAAACTGTGACCTTCTTCTTAAAAGAAGGTTATTTGCTTTGCTGATCAAGACTCGTAGTTCATATGACAAGGCAACGATTTTCCCTCGAGAGAGGCATCACCGCCTCGTCGGACCGAGCCGAAGCGATCAAGACCGTAATTCATACCAAGGTTTGACTTTCCCTCAAGAGGCGCCAACCGTCTCGTCGGACCGACTGGGTTTGAGGCAATCCCGTAGTTCACGACGAGGCTCATTTTCCTCGAGGCGTCAACTATCCTCGTCACGACCGTTTAGATCAAGACCTATATTTTCTACTTTTTTCTTGTAGTAAATTGAATTTCTTAAAACTCCAATGGATGGTTCAACAGTTGACAACTACCAAGGTGGCGGGGAAGCATCAATTAGGATCCATCCCTTGAAAAACTCAGAAAATATGACATATAATTTCAGAGTATCATTAGAGAGAAATAGTTTTTTTTTTGATTTCATATGTATGCAGATATTTTTTGTCAGATCGTAGGCAAAAAATGTTATCCAAACCGTCCGAAAACAAAGTCGAAAGGATATGCCCAAGTATTGTGAGTGAGTTACTTCACACGCTTCGACCTTTGTCTTTCTCACCTCTTTTGTTTCATATTTATGATGTATTTTGCAAGATGATGGTCGAAGAAAATTAATAGCATACCACGATGATGTATCATCCACTATCACACCGACATTTTAATGGTGCTCATAGAAATTTCATTTCCCAAATGAGTTGGTGGCTATTGTTGCCAAAAGTTTGTTCTGACACGCTCTCCTCTACAAGAATACTTTATTATTTTGAGATGATTCTTCGGCGACCTGGTTCCCTTTCGAATTGATTGAGGTCTTTAAAATATGTGGTAGCTTTGTCACAATTTTATTTCGAGCTTTAATGATCATCGCTGATTTGATGCCTTCTTTAGAGCGCGTGGTGCAAATTTAAATACCAAATACTTGTGTTGTATGTGTAGATTCACATGTGATGCTCAGGGATGTGTTTCATATTGAGGTATAAAGAATTATATAGAATTTTGAGCACGGGATACATCCATAAATTGGTCTAATGGGTTCTTTTTTGTGAAAAATGAGTGGGGCTTCCCTGAGAGATGGAGAATATTGAATGACCTTCCGGATCCATTACTAATTGACGAGAATGACATCCTAACAACTCTCAATATTCTTGATATTTGCAGACAAGTTACGTCATATTGACAAGTATATAATTGAAGATAGAATGTTTAAGGTTGACCTTTTCATTCAGGTAGGGAGATCTCATACTCTTCCACTGAAGAGATCAAACAAATGTGATGAAAGATCTCCTCATATTGAGAGCATTCTTTCAAGAAGCTCGTTACAAAATCATGGTGACAATAATGCTTCTTCTTTAAAGAAAAAGAAGACATATGCCGAAGTAACTATGTCAAATATTTGTTGAGAAGATGTTCTCCCCAATTGGCCTCCTCGAGAGTTTAGTTATCTCAACTCATAATGGGGATTCGTTCTCACATTTTAAAGAGGTGTTAAAGCACGATGCACTAGATGTCAACAAGCAGACAAATTAGTATGTTATCTTCTCTTTCTCTCTTTTTTTCTTCTTTCCAATTTTTCTTTGTTTAATATTTATGATTTTTTGATTGTAGGTAACCCAAATATTATGACCTACGGCTCATTTGGGTGTCGCTCTAGATGAGTGGAATACTAAATTTGTGAAAGTAAAATACTTGCAAGGCGAGTACGAGTAAAAGATGAGTGCTAAGGCCAAATAAATGATAGCTCGAGGATCACTAACGGTAAACTGAGCTAGTAAACATGTCAACTTCTCTTTCTCTCTAGCGTAAGGAGGTGGAGCGTACTCATGATGGGCTGATTGAGGTGAGGGCAGAGACTCGCCAGAAAGAGAAAAGACTCAAAGATTTTGCAGCAGAGAAGAAAACTCTTGAACTGGAGAAGAAAGCATTACATGATCGTCTTTCTAAGGAGTTTATAATGTCAGAAGTGAAAGCAAATGAAGTCTCCTTGAAGGCAGCGGAAGACTTTAAGAACCCCTTGTCTTATCACAATGGTATTGAGGATCATATCAAAGAAGCTCGTAATCATATTCTTGATATTAAAGTGAAGGACTTGGAGCACCAATGTTTGGAGGAAGGTTTCATCCGAGGATTCCTAAAAGAAATGCTTAGTACATCATAAAAAATGAGGCTGATTGAGAATCTCCCTCCCAAGCATTCAAGACCACCGATTTAGAGATGAAGGAGTTGAGAATGAGTTTAAGGGAGCATCTTCCAATGGTGAGGAGGATGTTGATATCATGTAGTATCACTTGAAGATGCATTTCTTTCCCTTTTATCTATGTATTGTTATTTATTATTTTTCTTTTTTTTTGTATCTAGAATCATGACATTAGTAATCTAAAAATTTTAAGTGATTTTCCCTCGTTTTGTTTTAACCTATCGGAGCTGATTGGTCAGAATATTATTCAACGACACTAACCTGTGCGGAAGAGGTTATGGAAAGTCCACCAAGGACTTCTTGACCTATCCTAGATATTAGTAAAAATATTATTTGACATCTTACTTGTATGGAAGAGGCCATGGAATGTCCACCAAGAACTTTTTGACCTATCCTAGGTATTACTCAAAGTGTTACTTGACTTCTTACCTGTGTGAAAGATGTATGATCGTATGATCAAATCCTTGGGATTGATCATGCCTCGAACAGACATAACGTGAGTTGTGCATTCCTCAAGTGGGAGGATTAAATGAAGAAGGCTATTTATATGCATCAAGCTTGAAAGAAAAAGCCATAAACTCATTACTTTGATAAGGTCGGTGATACAATATTATCATAAGATAACTTAACAAAGATATGAGTTGAAGAGGAAATGACAAGCGCGACAAAATAAAAATTATAATATTTATACAGTAGGAATTATTGATAATACTTCTAGAGATTCTTCGTGTTCCAAGTTCAAAGCAAGATTTTTTCTTCTAGATCTTTAAGCTTAAATGTTCCTGGCTTGATCATAGCTGTAACCACATAAGGGTCATCCCAAAGAGGTGAGAGTTAATTGCGTTGAGGGCCTTTGCCCGCAGCTTCAAGACTTCGCAGGACCAAGTCATCGATAGAGATGAGACGGGGTTTCACTATTCTGTTGAAGTGATGAGCTACCCTTTGGTGGCAGGAAGCAGTCCGAAGTAGGGCCATGTCACAAGTTTTGGGGAGTAGGTCCAAGTTTTGTCAGAGTTTTTGTTCATTATTATTATGATTGAATGATTGAACTCTTGGACTTGGAATCCCAATATCTACTGGTATAATAACTTCTGTGTCGAAATATAAATTATATGGTGTCTCACCGAGTTCAGAATAAGCAGAAAAGAACATTAGAGCTCCTCAACCCATTGCCACCATCCTTCTCGAGTTTTAACCTTTGAGTATAGTAGTATTTCAAGATGTTCATTAGTTTGAGGATGGACTACAAAAGAAATTTGAATGTGAAGATCTTTATAAAAAGACATAAAGAATTTTCCAGTAAATTGGGTTCCATTGTTGGCGATGATCTTTGGAGGAAGACTGAATCGACATATTATATTTTTCTAAATAGATTGTTTAGCGTTTGCCTCCATGACTTTAGTGACTTGTTTAGCCTCCACCCATTTAGTGAAGTAGTCAACACCTAAAATGATAAACTTTCGTTACTCTAATGCTACTAGAAAATACCCCATGATATCAATTTCCCATTGAGCAAAAGGTCACGGGCTTTAAAGGGATGAAAGCTCTATATGTGGTGTATGAGATAGGTTAAAGTGTAACTGACAGCTCACACATTTTTTTTGTGAAATCCAAGGCATCTTGCCTCATCGTAGGCCAATAGAAACCTTGCCTCATAATTTTTAGAGCCAACGCTCTTTCTCTTATGTATTCTCTACATATCCTAGAGTGAACCTCTTAATGCATAATCACCGATGGTGAGAGGCATTTAAGGTATGACCCCAAAAAAAGCTCGCTTTGTATAGTTCACTGATAATAATAAAGTTTGCTTGTCTGTCTCTGAGATGAGTTACAGTTGGGTCTCTAAAGGGTCCCTTCTTATAGAAATGATAGATGGGATCCATCCACCTAAGGTTCATTCGTCTCATTAATTGCTTGTATTACCCATTACCCTTGTATACTAGAAAAATATATTTTCTCAACACACCTTCTCTTAAATAGATCTCCAGTAGTAGAGGTAGCGAGCTTAGCGAGAGTATCAGTTTGAGTGTTCTTATCTCGAAGTATGTGAATGATTTGATGTGTCTTGATATGGGCAAGAAGTGACCTCACCAAGCTGAGGTATTATGCTAGTTGGGGATTATGAACATTAAAGTTTCCCTCAACCTGGGGCGACAAGTTGAGAGCTAGTGTGGATCATTAATTTTTGAGCTTCACAATTGATGACAAGTCTCAACCCTGTGATGAGAGCCTCATATTCAGTCATATTATTAGTTGCAGAGAATTTTAGGCAAAATCCATACTTTAAGGTATCCTATTGTGGGGAAATAAGTAAGATTCCTGCTTCGACACCAGTATTTTCTGAAGCTCCATCAACCTAGAGGGTCCATTGAGGAGATGAAAGGGGTGTGATAGATAGCTCATTTGGAGTAGGGACAGTGCACTTTATTATAAAGTCTATGAGTACTTGAGACTTTATGTCTGGTCTTGGTAGAAAATGAATATCAAACTCTCTCAATTCTACGAACCATTTGATTAACCTTCCAGAGGCCTCTGGTTTCTGTAAAATGGCCCTTAATGGTAAATGGGCATAAACATCGATGGTGTGAGCTTGAAAGTATGGATGTAATTTTCACGCTGAGAAAACTAAAGTCAAAGCCATCTTATCTGCTAGGGGATAACGACTTTCTATATTAGAGAGAATTTTGCTAATATAATAAATAGGTCGTTGTATCGATTTTTCTCGCACTAAACTGCTTTATTGCTGGGAAGAGACTGCAAGATATAAGTATAACATCTCTCCTTGGTTAGGTTTGGATCGTAAGGGTGGAGATGCTAAATATTCCCTAAGTTAATCAAAAGTACATTCACAGTCCCCAAAATTATTATTTTAGCTCCTTTTAATATTTTAAAGAATGATAAATATTTATCTCAAGAATGAGCTAAGAAGCGGGATAAGGCAGCAATATCACACTTGGTTGGATTGAGTCACATGTTATAACGTCAAAGAAGGTTAAAGTATATTTCTAAGTTACAAATATGTTGTGATTCTTTCAAGCTATTTACTAACATGTCATCCACATATACCTCTATTGTGTAGTCTAAGAGATCTTTAAAAACCTTATTCATAAGAGTTGATAGGTAGCACCGACATTTTAAACCGTAATCCATAACTTGGTAATAATATAAACCTTTATATGTTTGAAAAGATGTGACTTCTTTATCAGTTGGAAATAATATAAACCACTAGTTGAAGCACGAAGCTTGATGTCTAAAGCAATCTGATGCTGAGTCAAGACTAACCTAGATCAAGCACTTTAAATATAATTGAAAACTTTACGATATTAGTCGGCTCCTAAATATAGAGTGTTTATAATCATCGAGCAGCCGATATAACAAGCCTAAGATCTCCAAGACTTCATTTGCATTCAAATACTTAAAATACACAGCGAACTAATCATTTCGAAGTCGCCCAATGGAGTGGTTTGAATTTTGCTCAGATATGATGTGCCACTCCATAATCTATAAATTTCATTCTTTACATGAGATATACAAGTTAAAGAGAAAAGAGAGCTCTAAAGCTTGAAAATCCTCCATAGTCAATTACTCTCACCGCCGACCACCGCCGACCTCATCGTTGCCAACCACGTTGCCGGACATCACTGCTGACCATGCCGCCGGCAACTATCGCTGATCACGTTGGTCATTATTGCCAACCACCGCTGATCATCCCGCCGACCACCATGGCACCACTGCCGCCGGCCACCTGCCGCACCAATTGATGCATTATCATATCGCATGCCAGGCATTATTGATGACTCACTGTTGCCGGCCAGCTAATTACCGCATCACATCGCTGACCATCTCGCCGGCTATCACCGCCACTGCTACCATTGTCGTCCCCCGTTGTTTCACCATTATCAATCACCACAATTAAACTTAACTAATGATCAGACATATTGTTTGATTCTAGATTCCATCAATAACCCTTCATAATGTAATTCAATAATCCCGTTATTGGAAAAACTTTTTACTCCGAAACAGATACATAGTGGAAGATTTTTACTAGGCTAGGCCCCATAGTTTTTTTCCCCTTATACGAGGGTTTTTCCACGTATAAATTATGGAGTTTTTTTGTTCATTCTTCAAACATTCATGTGTGTGCTGGATTCCACAACGAAACTAAAGTGTAAACTTTTATTCTACCAAGAAGGTTTTCAAGACGTAGGCCATATCCGGCAAAATATTTCCTTTATATCTTCACAATGGTTGACAATATGATTTTATATTCAGAGCAGCACCATCTATATGGTGGAGGAAATCTTACTCTGGAGGAACACATAAGAAGAATGAAGATTCATCGAACTTCGACCCTTCAACATTTGTTGGAAACTAGGGGCAACACTTAATCTCAAAAGATCGTCCAAATCAATATTTTTGATATCTAATTGATTATTAGTTTGAGAAGCAAGTCAATGATGTTGAGCAATTTCAAAAAAGAAAATAGAGAGATAGCTTTGCAAATTATGATTCTCGAGTCATACTCATGAAAAATAAGGCAAAGGTCAAGGAACAACTTTGGCTACAACTTCAAACAAATATTTCGATTTGACCCCTTCCACACGGGTTAACGTCATCGAGCGAAGACTCTGACAAACAACCTCGGATAGGTCAAAACTTCATGGTTTCAATTAGACCTACTCCACACAGGTTAACGTCATCGAGCGAAGACTCTGACAAACAACTTCAGATAGGTCAAAACTTCGCACCTACTCCACATAGGTTAATGTCATCGAGCGAAGACTCTGACAAACAACCTTGGATAGGCCAAAACTTCAGACATACTCCACAGAGGTTAATGTCATTGGCGAAGACTCTGACAAACAACCTTGGCTAGGACAAAACTTTGCACATACTCCACACAGGTTAAAGTCATCGAGCGAAGACTCAGACAAACAATCTCGGATAGGTCAAAACTTCACACCTACTCCACATAGGTTAACGTCATCGAGCGAAGACACTGACAAATAATCTCGGATAGTTCAAAACTTTGTAGTTTCGATTAGACCTACTCCACACAGGTTAATGTCATCGAGTGAAGACTCAAACAAATAACCTCGGATAGGTCAAAACTTCGCACCTACTCTACACAGGTTAACGTCATCGAGCGAAGACTCTGGAAAACAAGATCAGATATGTCAAAACTTCGCACCTACTCCACATAAGTTAACATCATTGAGCGAAGACTCTGACAAACAACCTTAGATAGGTCAAAACAACGCATCCACATAGTTAACGCCATCGAAAGTGAAGACTCGCCAAACAACCCTGATAGTCAAAACTTCGCACCTACTTCACACAGGTTAACGTCATCGAGCGAAGACTCTAACAAACAACTTCAGATAGGTCAAAACTTCGAACATACTCTACACAAGTTAACGTCATCGAACGAAGACTCTGACAAACAATCTCAGATATGTCATAACTTTGTACCTACTCCACACAGGTTAACGTCATCGAGTAATACTCGGATAAATAATCTCAAAATAATCAAAATGTTTAACCTCTTCCACACAAAGTTAACGCCATACTTGACAAAACAACATGAGAGTTAAAACTATTGACTTTTTTTCACACAAGTTTATCATCGAGTACGACAAACAACACTATGGTCAAAAAAATCCTCATTCAATTCGACCTCTTCCATACAAGTTAACGCCATCAAGTAACACTTTGACAAACTACGGATGGGTCAAAATCCTCGGATTCAATTCAATTCTTCCATACAAGTTAACGCCATCAAGTAACGCTTTGACAAACAACCTCGATGAGTCAAAATCTCGGCTTGATTCTGACCTCTTCCATATAGTTAACATCATCAAGTGGCACTTTGAAAATAATCTCGATATGTCAAAATTCTCGCCGATTTGATTCAACTTTTCCATATATAGCACGTATCAAGTAACACTTTGACAAATAACCTCGGATGGGTCAAAAATCCTCAGCGGATTTGATTCGACCTCTTCCATACAGGTTACCGTCATCAAGTAGAACTTTAACAAGCAACCTCGGATGGATAAAAAATCCTCAGCAAATTCGATTCGACCTCTTCCAAACAGGTTACTGTCATCAAGTAATACTTTAACAAACAACCTTGAATGAGTCAAAAATTCTTGGCGGATTTGATTCGACCTATTCCATACAGGTTAATATCATCAATTAACACTTTGACAAACAACCTCGGATGGCTCAAAAATCCCCAGACATCTTTCATATATGTTAATTCCATCAAGTAATACTTTGATAATCAACATATCCTCAACGAATTTGATTCTACCCCTTCCATACAAGTCAACGGCATCAAGTAACATCATGAAGAATGACACTTTGAAATTATCAGCCAGAATTTCTGAGTTTTTTTTAGGAATGGTTCCTAATCAATGATTTCCCACCACCTTGGTAGTTGTCAACTATTGAACCATCTATCAGTTGGTCCAACTAGGACAATTGATGCCTCTTTCGAGGAAAAATCAGAGACTCGTCGTATGAACTACGGGCATTAATCACCTCTAAAGCAAGTTGGTCCGACGATGACACCTCTTTCGAGGGAAAATCGGTGCCTCAGATGAACTACGGCCTTGACGCCAGAAACCCCGGTTTGACAAGGATAGTTGACACCTCTTTCGAGGAAAATTGAGCTCGCCAGATGAATTACGCCTTGATCACCTCCAAACCGGCTATCCGATGAGGATAGATGTGTCTCTTGAGGGAAAAAAGCTTCCAAACTACGGGTCTTGATCGCTACCCAATGAGGATAGTGACGCTCTTTGAGGGAAAATTGGAGCTCAGTATGAACTAGTCTTGATCGCCTTCCGAACTCTAGACGGATTGACACTTTCGAGGGAAAATTCGCCATATGAACTACGGCCCTTGATCGCCTCAACCGGCCGAACGGGATGTTTGATGCCTCTTGAGGGAAAACCGAGCCTCGCGATGAACTGAGTCTTGATCGCCCTAACGGTCCGACGAGGATAATGACACCTCTTCGAGGGAAATCGTGAGTCTCAGATGAACTATGGGCCTTGATTGCCTTCAAACCCAGTTAGTCCGATGAGAAAAGTTGATGCATCTCTCTCGAGAAAACTGGAGCCTTATCGTATGAACTACGGCTCCAAACGGCCGTCCGACAAGACGACCTCGGAAAAATCGGAGCATCGCCGTATGAACTACGGGGATTGATCGCCTATAAACCTGGTCGGTCCAACGAGGATAGTTAATGCCTCTCTCGAGGGAAAACCAGAGCCTCGCCATATGAACTATATGTTTTGATCGCCTCCAAACCCCGGTTGACGACTGACACCCTCGAGGAAAAATTGGAGCCTCGCTATATGAACCACCTGATTGCCTCCAAACCCGATCGAGGACTTGACCTCTCTCGAGAGAAAATCGAGCCTCACCAGATGAGCATCGGTCTGATCAAAGAAAGCGAATGACAAGAAGAAGGTCAGAGCTTTATTAACAAAAGAAAAAAAAAATTTATTACCCTAGCCTTTGAACTTCTGCTAGATAATTTCTTATTCAATGCAGAAGAACATTAGAGCATATGAGAGGTTCTCATCACCATATGGTTTTTATAGATCCACTAGGGAAAAAAGAAAATAAATTAAAAAAATCGAAGAAAATTAAAAAAATCCTCTCTCCTCATTATGATTGGCATTTGTCAATCATTTAATTAAAAAAAACTCCTCTCCTCATTATGACTAATGTTTGCTAGTCATTTAATTAAAAAAAATCATCTCCTCATTATGGCTTACGTTTGCTAGCCATTTAATTAAAAAAAAAATCCCTCTTCTTATTATGGCTCATGTTTAGTAGCCATTTAATTAAAAAAAACTTCTCATTATAGCTGACGTTTGCTAGCCATTTAATTTAAAAAAAATCAAATAACTAAATATTAATAATTAATTAGTTAATAAATAAATTAATACATCTAACATATGTAATTATAAATCGTAATAATAAGTAAAGTTATTTTATTTTAGAAAAATTAATATATTTTTGGATGAAATAAATAATATCATCTAAAAATAGGGGAGCAACTAATATGACACTGAAAATTCCACTAGTCGAAGCACGAATCTTGATGTTGAAAGCAATATGATGCTGAGACTAACTTAGATCAAACACTTTAAATATAATTGAAAACTTTGATATCATCCAAATATGGATGTTTATAGTCAAATCTATTTGAGATATAACAAGCCTAAGATCTCTTAATTTTGACTTCATTTGTATTCAAATACTTAAAATACATTAGATGATCGAAGGAATCATTTCGAGCTATCCGACAGTGGTTTGATTTTGTGTATTCATGATGCACTCAATAATCTATAAATTGCTCCTCATTCTTTATATGAGTAGAAGAGAAAGCTTGAAAATCCTCCAAGCATAATCGTACCACTGACTCCGACGCGCACCGCCACTGCGCCGGCCGCCACCATCGATCGACCAACCACTGTTGTGATTACCGCTGACCACTGCGCCGCCACTATCGCTGATACTGCCGCCATCATAACCACTGTCAGTGTCATCGCTGATCCGCGGTTGGCCACCACTGTTGCGCTGACCACTGCGGTTGCCGCATCGGCGACACCATCGATGCGACAATTGCCGCCGGATCACTTGACCACGTTTCCGTTGCTGCCACTATCGCTAATCATCTCCGGTACCACCGCCATCGCACCGCTTGGCCGTCTTGCTATTCACCATCATCAATTGTCACCAACAACTGTTACAACCTAACCACGGCTGCATAGGTATTATTGCCTGATTCTAGGATTCCCATTGTCAACCCTTCTCATATATAATTATGTAATCCCGTTATCGAGAAAACTTTGTACTTCGAAACAGATATATAGTGGAAGATTTTTATTGGGCTAGACCCCATGGTTTTTTTCCTCTTATACAGAGGTTTTTCCATGTAAAAATTATGTAGTTTTCTTATTCATTTTTCAAATATTTGTGTGTGTGCTGGATTCCATAATGAAACTAAGGCGTAAACTTTTATTCTATCGCAATTAATTTTCTAATAGACAACAAGTATAATATAAAAAATTAATTGATTATTTATATATTACTTTCATTTTAAAGTAAATTTAAATTTTAAAATAAATTTTAATCAGAATATTTTTATCTAATTTCTCGTGTTGCCTAAAGCACACTGTGTTCTTTTAATGGCATTAAATTTTTTAATGTTTTTTTTTTCTCAGACTTCATTATGCATCGATCCCAAAATAGTTTCTTTTAGTTTATCTTGGCAGGAGCATCAATACTCACTAGGGGTGTGCGTTTGATTGATTTGGATGGATTGGATGATAAATTTTTAAAATTAATTGATTTATATTCTTAAAAATATTGAATCAAATCGTTCAAATAAAATTCAAAATCAAACAAATTAAATAATAATTTGGTTTGATTATTTTGGTTTGATTTTGGATAAACCAAAGTTGGCTACATTTAAAAATTATTTATATAATTTTTTATTATATAATAAAAATAGGAAAAATAACATAAATATAATATAAAAAATATAATTAATTACTTCATGCGCTAAAAAAATATTTAAAACTAATTTTTACTTACCCGAATGATTTTTTGAACTTAGAATTTAACCATATTATCATATTATGAGTCTAAAATATTTGAAAATTGGATAATTAGAAAGACCTACAAAGTATTCAAAAAATAAAAAATAAGAATAATAGATGAGCCTATTATACATAAATTAATAATATCATATTACATATAATTACTTTGATTTAGTTGGTTCCATCCAAAATTTCATTTAACAAATCGATCCAAAAACTAAAAACCAAAGTTTTCATTAATTAAAACCAAAATCCAAATTACAAAGTTCAAAACCGAACCAAATTACTCAAAAACTTTGGTTCGGTTTGATTTTTTTTGATTAAAACCAAATAATGCACACCCCTAATACACACTAATATCAAGAATAGTGGACCAAATTGGCATGTACAATAAAAAAGAAATTATCTAAAAAGATAACTAAATTTATGTAATTTTATTTTAATCAAACTTTTTCTAATATAAAAAATGTCCTTCAAAAAAAAAAAACTCCATGATAATTTTCCCAATAGATTTACCTCACAATGTTATATGTACTGTCCAAGTAGAGTAGCAAATAAACCGAGCGTTTGACAAATTACTCGTAGTTCGGCTCGATTAGAGCTCTTTCATGTTCATTTGATTAACCAATCAAATGAGCTTGAACACTTTTTTAAATACTCGAATGCTAAATGAGCAAGGCTGAATAGTTTGTCATTAGGTTCATTTATGTTCATGAATATTATCATTTAATGTTCGTGAACAAGCTCGCTGATAAGCTCGATTATGGCTCGATTAAAACTTATTTGTGAATAGTATTGTTCAAATTATTATTATTTTAGATTTAATAAGCTTTAATTGATATAGCTCATGTATATTTCTAAACAAGCTGCTTGTGAACAAGCTCAATTAAAGCTTGATTAAAGCTCATTTATTTTATTAAATGAGCTGCTCTCAAGCTTGTGAACAAACTCAAATCGAGCTCGAGAATAGTAAATAAGCTCAAGCTTGAACACTATTCTTAAAAGCTCGAATCGGGCTCGGACTCAATAATATTAAACAAACTCAAGCTTGAATACATACATGCTAGCCATCAATTCTTTCAAACAAAAAAAAAAGAAAAGAAATTTAGAGGGCTCTTGAAGATTAAGAATCTTCTTACAATGGGGGAATCAAATTCTCTTATCAAGAAAGATAAATTTATATATTAGAGCAAAATAATAATAACTTTTAAAAAGAAAAATGACTAATTTATCTATCTCTATAATAAAAATCAGAAATAATTACTCATCATCAGTTATATGTGATTCCGCCGCTGTCCTCAAGATATTCAGTATATTAATAAAAAAATTCCAGAAGAACTTCATAAATAATTATGATCCGTCATATAAATCGTTGAAGCCTAGTCGTAACTCCTCCTTCACAGTGAAAACAAATCAATTGCGATATGAATCTCGAGCAACTCGAGGCTGGAGTCATTAGTTGAGGGTTTTGACCCGTTTTGATAAAAATGATGCTCTGTTACATGTACGTATGAATCAAATGAGGAGTTACAGAAAAAAAAAAAGTAGCTCCTAAAAGCAATCGAACAAAATACTATAGAAAAACAACTAGCAAGAGGGATCGGCTCAGTTTAAAGGGATTAAAAAGAGCTGCATCCAGTAGCAATCCCCACAGAATGAGCGGAAAACTGGATCGAAAATCAAAATCACTGGGTTGAACAAGGAAATCATGGGTAACAGAAGTTCCATAATGCATTATTGCCGAAATCCCGTACGTTCAAATGATCATTGCCGAAGTAGTTTTTTTTTTTTTAATATATCATTGTTGCCCGCTAGAAAATCAGTTACGGTAGAGTGAAAGTTTACGCCTTTATGAAAATTCAACACCATGATTTAACAAAAAAATTAATTTTATGAAAAATCAAAAGAAAAAAAATAACAGACCTAGAGAAAAACACTATATATTTATTTTGGAGATTTTCCGATAACGGATTACATAATCAGATATGAGAAGGACGATAATGAATCCCAAAATCAACAATAATATAAAGTTCATGTATCGTTGTAAAGTGATGGAAAACAACGAACGCAACGATGAAGGTTGTCATGATGGAGACCATGGAGATCGACGACGAGAACGGTAGCACCGATGGCGCATGGTTGAAACTAACGGGGGTCGACGACCGTGAAGAATAAACGATTAGGAGGATTTTCGCTTTAGAGCTCTCTCCTCTCTTGACCCTTCAAATGGGAATGATATTTATAGGGAGTGACGCTTGAAATACACGCTAAACCCGAACACAACTCCATGGACGGCTCAAAATGATTCATTTGATCATTTGATGTATTTTATGTATTTGAATGCTCAAATGAAGTCGAATTGTGAGATCTTGTTAGATCCGCTCGTCGAGATGCTGAAATTATAAACACTCCATATGAGAGCTATTTAGGAATTTAACTGATATCCCAAAGTTTTTATTGACATTTTAAGTGCTTGATCTCGACCATTTTAACTTCGGATTAATTTACTTTCAACACCAAGATTCGTGCTTCGACTAGTACAATTTTCAGTGTCATATCAATCATAAACCTTCTTCATTCAAATTTAAGATCAGCATTAACAATTAAATTTTTTATTAAAATATATTTATAAGAAAAAATAAAATAAATATAAATAAAAAACTCATAATTGATAACATGTGCTCTTCACTTTTAATGTATCATCAAGTTTATCTTTCTCAATATATATAGTCACAAGATCATTCATCCACTGATTTTTAATTATATTTTGTTATCAATTTTTCATAATATTCATAAAAAAAAACTATTTCAACACTTATTATAATATTTATAGAGCCAATTTTAATTTTAATAATTTAAAAATAAAATAATATAAATTATATTTCTTTTTTTTTTACAATCATTTCAATAACTTTTAAGAATAAAAATTATTCATGAACATCCAAGATATAAGTTTCAAATTGATTAGATTTATAATATAAATAAAAATAGATTTATGTCATTATCATTCTAATAATAATATATATCAAATATATTATTTATTATTATTTGTAATATATAAATTTAACTTAAAATTTTAAGAAAATATATTTTAATTGTTTATCATTGTTGCATGCTAGAAAATCAATTGCAGTAGAATAAAAGTTTACGCTTTAGATTGTTATGAAATCTAGCATACACACAAATATTTGAAGACTAAACAATAAACTCCAAGATTTTTACGTGGAAAACCCCGAAAGAGTGAAAAAATCACGGGGCCTAGCCCAATAAAAATGTTTCACTATATGTCTGTTTTGGAGTACAAAGTTTAAGTTTTCCCGATAACAAAATTACAGAGTTGTATGTGAAAAACTGACAAAATGAAATCAGACCGCAACAATACCAGCAGTAGCTGGCCGGATCGTGGTGATGACGATAGTGAATGATGACGGTCTACGGTGCGTGGCCAACCATTAACTGGCTGACAAGGACCGCGACGGCCAACGACGGCGGGTCGGCGACATTAAGGACCAGCGGTGGTGGCAGACGATGGTGATCGACGGCGGTGGCTGGCGGCGATGATGATTGGTGGCGGTGTCCGACGCGATGATGGCCCAGCGGTCGGCCGTCGACCTTGGCACGCGATTAGCTTGGAGGATCTTCAAGCATTGTCTTTCTTCTCTTTAGCTTGGACTCTCATGTAAGAATGACGCTATTTATAGATTAGAGGAATGATGCTTTTATAAATATGTGCAAAATTCAAATTACTTCATTGGATGACTGGAAATAATTCCCTTGATCATCTGAAGTATTTTAATATATTTAAATGCTTAAATGAAGTCAAATCAAGAGATCTTGGGCTTGTTAGATCCGGCTCGTCAAGATGCTCGATTTGATCATAAACACTCCATATTTAGGAACTATTTATGGATTCAACTAATATCCCAAAATTTTCAATGATATTTTAAGTGCTTGATATGGGCTAGCTTCTACTTAGGAACAGATTGCTTTCGACATCAAGATTCGTGCTTCGACTAATGGAATTTTTAGTGTCATATTAATTATAATAAAAAATATAAATGATAAATAAAACTAATAAATAAATAAAATTAGTTTTTTAATAATCTTAATAAACAAATCTCCAAATTTTGGAGGGAGGGCATCATAAAATTTTTTGTGGATGAATGTATAAAAAAAAAAATACTATCACAGAGATGGGAGGGAAGCTCTCCACTTAAATCCACCTATGAATTGACTTTTTTATTTGCTTTTTTGGTCTTATTAATTTTTATATTGTCTTCTAATTCATGTTTAGACTTTATTTTTCTTTTTTATTTTAAGTTCTCCCATTTTAAATACAGAAGCTACTGATTACATCATTGAATTTCTTATGTGGTTATTAAAACAATAAATTTATTATTAAAAACTAAGTGAGGTCATTGTCTTTATGAAACTAATTAGTACAATTTTTTGAAACAAGTAGCTTTATGAATGTGGTCATTATAATGTTGGATATTGTTATTGGTTTGATTACTCAAATTTTGAATTAATGTGTTCTTTAATTATATGAAAGTGGTTTTAAAAATATTTAGAAGTGTTTGGTTGGCTTTATGAATTTGTTCGGAGTTCTAATTCGAATGCGGTCACAACCTTTAACAAGTGTTAATAAAATAAATTTTTTAATAATAATTTTATTATTTTATAGTAAATATTTAAATAAAAAAATTAACTTGTAATTATCATCTAATAATAAATATAATATTATCATTTTAAAATATAAAAAACAAAATTAAATCAATTACATAAAAATTTTAATTTCTTTCTAAATATAAATAAAATTTAAAAATAAATAACTCTCATAATCTTTACTTTTAAAATTCTCTTATGTCTCTCCATTTATACATTCTCACTAGAGCTCTTGATGAGGCCACTTCTTCTTCTTCTTCACATGTTATAGATCTCATGATCTCTACCTTGATGTTCTCCTTTTCTACTTCATGAGACATTTATCCCAAAATATCTTTTCCTATAAGTTTCCAAAATTATTCATCCTTGATATCTTCCCCAACTTCAATTCTTGCCACAAACAAGCTCCAAAGCACTCACCCCAAGGGCTTGTGTGTGCTTTAAATTTTTTTAAATTATTATTGTTATTTTTAGATTATTTTTCGTTAGTTCTAATAAAATAGCTCCTAAATTCTAAATATAGTACATTTACTCTATACTATATTTAAATTTTATTATAATTTTGAATTGTAATAATCAAAGAATCCCTAAACAACTTCGTATTTCAACTAAATTAGGGATAAAAAATTGGTTCAATAAAGTTTGATCAAAATATGTTCCTAAATTAAATGCAAGTGTCAATTGGAACAGTCAAATTACAAGTCCATTCTAAAAAAAATTGAAAGCAACCTAATGCAACGCAAGCATGCCTTTTCTTTTATTATTTAATTCGATAATGATTCATTATAATTATCAGTTATTTAATTGACTGCAATATAAAAATATGTCTTACGCTTAAAACAAATTTTTAAAGCAATCTCCTTTGTTTAAATTAGTCTTGTTCTTTGTTTTCATTATTGTATTCACAATCATTGTAATTAACATACCGAATGATGATAAAGCAAGCCAAAACCCTTCCTAATTAATTGTAAAACTTAAAATTAATTTAAATAAAGAGAAGGCGGTTACTAATTAATCCTTGCTTATCCTAGAAGGGTTTAATTAATTATTATTTTACTTGTTTTTACTCTTAATAAATCACCAACAAATTTATCCAATTTAACTATGGACTTGACTCAACTTCTAGATCAAGAAATGCTTTAATTTTTTTTAAAATTATTATTGTTATTTTTATAAATTAGCTCCTAAATTCTAAATATGGTACATTTACTCTATACTATATTTAATATATAACACTTTACGCCATAATAGCTGTGTATAAGTTGAGTTGAGTGTCATATATCGCTAAGTTACTGGAGTCTATATGTAGGTGCCATATCAAAATTTTGCATATAATAAATTTTCTTTAAAAAATATCCATCATCTTGCTTTCAAAATAATACAAATTTTCTAACTTATTAAATTTTGCAATCTCTAATTTTTTAAACAGTTATCTCTAATATCATTTTTTTATCATTTAAATTATTTAACGTAAACTCATATACACAGTGCATTTTAAACTGCGATGATGAGATGGAATCCCTAACCACTGTGCTAAATAGTTAAGCGCATGTCAGTTTTTTTTAATCAGCTTATAAAAAAAAAATTAATGTGAAAGTATCATTAATTAATGCAAAAATAATGAGCCATAAATAAGAAAAAATATAAAAAATGTAAAGACACCTAAAATTATATAATTCAGCTTAAACCAAATCTATTTTAATGAAAAATACATCTTAAAAAAAGAAAGAAATAAAATCCCAACTCAGCCTTCCGTAGTATATTTTCTTCACATGCATTATTGAAGCCGTCATTTTGTCACAACAATGTTAAACCACGAGGGCATGCGTAAAATAAGGCTATTAAAAATCATTTTATTTTTTATTATTTTATTTCATTTTGATATAAAATAAAATATAATTTATATAATTAAATAGACTTATTTTTCTTTATATGATGTGATCCTTGGTTGTGGAATGGTGATAATTAGGGAGATGATGATGATAATAGTAATTGTTGAAAAATTGTGACTATTAATAATATTGATTTGTGGTCAGAATTCGTTAAATTAGTTATAATAATACAACAACAACAACAAGTCTTAATCCCACTAGGTGGGATTAAATATGATTAAAAAATATATTAAATAAATTTATTTGTTAAATGATTAAAAATATATTAAATAAATTTATTTGTTAAAAATAAAAAAAAAATAAAAAAAATTAAATTGATCCCAAATATATAGATCTTTAGTTTAAAAATATCTTTAAATTTTTTGGGTCTAAAATTTCAATATCATTCTCATCCAATTTATGTGTCTACACTCACTATTTCTAATAATATAAAAAAATAAAATTAAAATTCTGAAGATGGGATTCCTGTGAGGTATGATCCTCATGATTACTGAATCCATACTTGCATCTCAAATGTATTTTCGATTGGCTTATTATTATTTTTTATGTTTAGCTATAAATTTAATCACGATTGTTAGAAATTAATAATTAATATATTTAAACTTTCACCATTATAATTGATATATCACACACAAAATTTTAAAATAGTTGCACATATATTATTTTGCATAGTAATTAAATGACTCAATAATACAAGTTCAACATCACCCAAATTTGGTGAAGTATGACCCAAATGAGCTCGAATTAAGATTAAAAGCTAAACCTAGAAATTTCGATATACTAATTGGATAATCAAATAACTTCCAAATTTGACGTGCTTATACTCGAATCGAGCGGCTCGACGAGAAGAATCAAACGAGCCTAAGATCATTTAAATTAAAGATCATTTGAATGGTCAAATTATCAAAAAAGTATCTCTGATTAAATAAATCGATATGAATTGTCCGATGGAGTGTTGTGGAATTTTGGCTACAATGACCAAAATGCTCTCTCAAAATCCTATAAATAGGACCCCATTCTTGTCATGAGAGAAGAAAGGAGCTAGAAGTAAACTTAGGAGAAAGCGAGAGAGAATTTAGAAGTTCATTCATTCTCCAATTAAGATTAAAAGCTACACCTGAAAACTTCGAGATACCAATTGAATGATCAAATGACTTCCAAATTTGATGTGTTTATACTTGAATCAAGCGGCTCGAACAGAAGAATCCAACAAGCCAAAGATCATTCAAATTAAATGTCATTTGAATGGTCAAATAATCAAAAAACTATCTATGATCAAATGAATCGATATGAACTGTTCGATAGAGTGTTGTGGGATTTTGACTACAATGACCAAAATGCCCTATCAAAATCCTATAAATAGGACTCCATTCTTGTCATGAGAGAAGAAACGAGTTAGAAGTAAACTTAGGAGAAAGCTGAGAGAGAGCTAGAAGTTCGAAGTTCGTCATCTCCACCGAATTAAGATTAAAAGCTAGACCTGAAAACTTCGATACACTAATTGGATGATCAAATGACTTCCAAATTTGACGTGCTTATATTCGAATCGAGTGGCTCGACGAGAAGAATCCAATGAGCCTAAGATCATTCAAATTGAAGGTCATTTGAATGGTCAAATCACCAAAAAATTATCTATGATCAAATGAATCGATATGAACTGTCCGATGGAGTGTTATGAGATTTTGGCTATAATGACCAAAATGCTCTATCAAAATCCTATAAATAGGACACTATTCTTATCATGGGAGAAGGAAGGAGTTATAAATAAACTTGAGAGAAAGCTAAGAGAGATAGAAGTTCAAAGTTCGTGTCTATTTCTTTAGATCATCGCCATTATCACAATCTTTCTCCCATTACCCGCATATTTGTTGTTACCAGATTATGTAATTCCTATTATCAAGATTACTTACATACAATCTTGTAATCCCATTGTTGAGAAGATTTATATTCTATATTCCAAAGCGGATATATATGGAGTATTTTTATTGAGTTAATCCCGTGATTTTTCTCCTCTTTTTGAGATTTTTTCATGTAAAAATTTTGAAGTTTATTATTCTTTTTTCAATTATTTATTTGCGTGTTGAATTTTCATACAAAGTTAAGACGTGAAGGTTTATTCTATCATTAGAAATTTTTTGACATGCAATAATAATGAAGTCAAAGTCCTCAATTATAGGGTCATATAGCCTTACGTTCTTTTTCATTTTTACTTCTTTATGCATCTCATTCGTAAGTAGAAACAATTAAACATACAATATTTCAAATATATAATTGGGATAACTTAATAATGTTGAAGGCTTGAACCCACGGAAGCAGTCTTGCTCTGTAAGGATGACTCCATTAAAATGATGGCAACTAAATCAGTGTTGCGCTGAATATACAGATAGAGGGAAATATAAGTATTAAATAAATGCTCTTATAATGCAACCTTTTTTGTTTTGGCCATTTCACAGGTTTTTATGAAATTCTCTTATATTTAATTTTTTATAAATGAAATTGATTAGGCGTGATACATCCTCAGAAAATTAATCGGCCAAGCCGCGAATCTCTTTTTGAAATGCTTCGATCTAATCACCGATTTCGTAAACTTCTGATCAATGTCACCGATGAGGCGAACATAGCAACATCAAGCATAGTCGATCCGAGCTTCCGAATCGACTCGGATCAGTATCGGCATGAAAATGGATCACGATTGAATGGTCACCAAAAGCGACATATTTATAGTCGGTCGGCGGCTCGTCAAGGCAGATCCAAGCGAATCCAAGATCACCCAATTAGACATCATTAAGGCAGGATCATCAAAATACACCGTCGAGGGGATCTTTGAGCCGTCCGATGGGAGTGGTTGGAGTTTTCCATGAATTTACAAGGCACGCCACTCCCAAAATCTATAAATGAGCCTCATTCTCACCTTAGAGGAATAGAAATCGATTGGAAGAACCACCGAGTCGACCTTGGACGATCTATCACCATGCCACCACCGGTAGTGCACGAAGATCGGAGCTTCGCCCCTTAGGAGATCGCCCTCGGAGGACTAGAAAAGACCGATTCAGCTCTTTTCTCCACGAAGATCAGAGGTTGCTCCCGGAAGATCGTTCTGCCGCTTTTGGGAAACTTCTCCCTTGGGTTGGAGTTGACCGATGATATTTCTACTACTTTCGGAATATTGTTTCAGCCCAACACCTTCTTCTCAGAGCGAGAAGCGAGGACGTATCTTTGAACACATAGTGAAAGTTCTCTGGTAGGCAAGGCCGTGGTTTTCCCTTAGCGGGTTTTCCACATTATAACCCGTGTTCATATCCCCTTGTGTGTTGGATAATTTTGGGCTGCACGAAGATCTCATCTAGGAATAAAATATTCTCTAGCATAGCGGTTTGGCGCCGTCGTGGGAAGCAGTTCCCCATTGCTATATCTCCACTATGGTTGGTAAGCGGGGTTTCGCTCCAAGCTCCTCATTCGGGATCAAGGGCAAGTCTCCAACACATAGCAGACTTGTCCCCGGTGAGGGTCCGTGGGCCCCTCTTTGGAAGATGCGTTCAAGGATGGAGGATTCCCGAGCGAAATTCTTGACTCTGAGAGGACCGGCAAAAGCGTTCCAACGCTGGAAGAGCCACGGGTTCCGACCTCGGCATAATCAGATTTTCTTCACGAGAATGATTGCAGGAATGCGGATCAACAAGTAGAGAACCCCTTGGCACCACATCCGGATCTTTGAACTTACGGATACGCCGGTTCTACTCACCCCACCACGGCTCCGACCGTGTCGGTGAAACTCCACGTCACCTCTGCGATGAACTACGACGGCAGTGCGGGAAGAGTTCCCGAACAATCGAATGATCCATTCTCCGCGCGCCTCTTCCAAAACTTCGTCCCCTTGAGATCATCTTACGATTACGAGATTCAAGCTTCCCGGCATGGACCCTACGATGGCACACCGATCCGTCGAGCATATCGATCACTTTGAGCGATCATGCACATTCGTGCAAATGACTGTCTTGTGTCGGTATTCCAGGACTCTCAAGGACGGCTCGTGCCGGGTTCTATTCACTGCTAAGGGGTCCGTCAGATCATTTGGAGAGCTTCGCCGATTTTTTGTAGAAAGTTCTGGCGAACAAGAGAATCATCGAGGATTCATCACATCTCGAATCCGCGATGGAGAGTCCCTCAATACTTCCAGGTTCTCCTCACGGCGAATACCGGGGTAGATCCAGAACTTTTGAGAGGCGTGCTTCTCGGAGGACTCCGCCCAGGATACTTCTATTCATCATTAATGCGGGAGACAGTCCATTCCTATGCTGACCTGGTCCACCGAATAGAGGCACAAATCTCCGTGAAAGCTATCGGTGCTCATCGACAGCAGTTTGAACCACCGGCGCGGAAGAAGGTTCCCAAAGATGATGTTCAAACATCTCGAGAAAAAGAAGAAGCGACAACCTCCCCAAAACCTCCTCGGCGACCTCGGATGACTCGACCGGAGAGGAAATATGACTCTCAACCGTCATGCGAACATCCTACGGCTATTCAGAAGAGGATGGCGTCAAGTGGCCGACCTTTAAAACGGAATTGGAAATCAAGAGAAATTACGCCACTTTCCATAGAGGCACACCAGCGAAGAGTGCCACCAAGGGAGGAGGAGATTGAAAGACTAATCGTCGAGGGGTATCTAGGCCGTTTATACAAAACCAACCTTCTCGTCGCAAATCTTTGAGCAACCACTCGGAGAATGTGGCGGTGAGATAAAATAATTGCAGGAGGGCCAGTGTTATCTAGCCAAATATTCATTGCCGCCCTTCAAGAGCCAGAGCCGAAGAAGTCTCGGGTTGACCATTCTATCACCTTTGATGATTTAGATCTAGAGGGGCTTCGCATCCCACATCAAGATCCCCTTGTCATCAGTGCAGGGGTCGGTGATCCGTGCTTCAATATTAAAAGGATATTGATCGACAATGGGAGTTCGGTTGATGTTCTTTTTTACTCCACTTTCCTCAGCATGGGTATAGAAAGAGAGAAGCTTCAACCCGCGGCCGGTCCACTATATGGATTTGATAATCGACCGGTATTAGTGGAAGGGACAATCAGTCTTCCCGTAACTCTTGGAGAATTTCCCGACACGCAACCCACTTGATTTATTGTAGTCAAGTCGAGTCGCGTCAATGCAATATTTGGGAGACCTCTCGGTCTATTACGGTATCACATCGTACCTCACCTCAGATGAAATTCCCGGTGGCATCGGCGTGGTAAGTGGGAATCAATGAGATAACCTGGCGTCTTTATCAACAAGCGACCATTTCACGGTAACCCTCAACATCGAGAACTTGACCTACGAGATGAGGATGCCTCGAAAGGGCTTCTCCGGTTGAAGATGTAATTTGTCTTCCTATCTCGAAGTTGATCCATCGCGAAAGGTGAAGGTGGGATCGTTCTTTGTCTCGATCGAGAATCACGTAGATTTTACGCGTAAAATCAAGATATCTTTGCAGGCGCGCTCGATATTACGGGCATTGACGGAAGTCATTACGCACTCCCTCAAAGTTGACTCAACCTACAAGCGGTGATACGAAGAAAAGAACCGCTTACGAGCGATTGCGGGTCATAGAACAAGAAATCACCAAACTTAAGTCAAATTCATTCGAAGTCTACTACCCCGGTTGGCTAACGTAGTGTTAGTCAAGAAGGCCAGCGGTTCTGGAGAATGTGCATCGACTACACGACCTTAATCGTGCATGCCCAAAGATAGCTTCCCCTTCCTGTATCGACCAACTAGTTGATGCGACATCGACATCGGATCTTTGAGCTTCATGGATGCTATTCTAGCTACAATCAAATCGGGATGAACAAAGCAGATGAGGAAGCAACATCCTTCCAAGCAGATAAGGGACTATCTTTGCTATCGTCATGCCATTGGACTAAAATCTTTGGAGCAACATATCAGCGCCTTATGAATAAGATCTTCAAGGATCTTATAGGGCACAATATGGAGGTGTATGTTGATGATATCTTTGGTGAAGAGCTTGGAAATATCACATATTTCGATGATGCTTTGACATTCTTGACACTACAGATGCGGCTCAACCAAGCAAGTGCATTTTGGAGTTTCCTCAGGAAATTCTAGGCTTCATGGTCACTTCGGCGGGATAGAGGCCAACCCAGAAGATAAAAGCAAGGACATGTCACCTCAAGAGCGATCAAGGAAGTCCAACGTTTGTGGAAGGATTGCGACTTTATCACGATTCTTGGCCCTTCGGAGATAAGTATCTACCATTCTTCAAAATCTTAAGGGGTGCGAGGAAATGGATTCCGATTGACGGGAGAATGTCGGGCTTTTGAGCAAATCTATTTAGCTTCCCCCTATTATCAAAGCCTATCGAGAGAAGGCGTACATCTATCTTCTTGTTTCTTCTCATGCGTAAGCTCTCCGTCTCTGAGGAGAATTCATTACAACGACCCATTTATTATGTCGACAAAATTCTTTCGATCAAGGGCGCTATCCACTAGCGGATAAGGCGGCGTTGGCCTAGTGCATTACGCACGAAAATTGCGACCGTACTTTCGGGGCCCACACCATCAAGCGTCTACACTCATCTTCCATTAAGAACTATTACGCAAAGCGATGTATCGGAAGGTTGATGAAGTGGTGTCAGCTTGGAGAGTTTGACATCCATTTTCTTCCGTCACGATATAAAGTCACAAGTGCTCGACTTAGTTGTAGAATGTACCATCCATCACCACGAGCGGATCATTCATCACTCCATGACAAATCAATGGACATTATATGTTGATGGAGCTTAATTCCGGTGCGGGGCGAGGAATTTTGCTTATCTCCCCGTAAAATAACTTTAGAGTCAGGGCTTCGACTAAAGTTCCGAGCCACCAATAATGTCGGTGATGCAGGCCCTCGTAGCGGGACTAAGGCTCTCAGCCTTGTGAGGTCCGAACTTAGCCATCTACGGACTCACGACTTGTGGCCTCACGAGTTGAAGGAGACTTCGATGCATCATAGCTTGCTCGATGCGTCTTTTGGCAAAGTCACTTCTTGCGAGAATCAGATAACTCATATTCTAAGGGAGGCGAACAGCGGCGGATGCCCTCTCCAAGTTAGCCACAACAGCGATGGAGATCTTTTCAAGAGAAAATACATAGAGGACATCCACTTTCCCGGTATTCAAGGCCTTGGGTGATACAATCTGGAGGACCCAAAAGAATCTTCATGGATTGACCCGATCATGTCCTTTCTTCAAAGCGGGGCCTTGCCAGAGACCCCACCGATCTTATCCGTCTCAGGCGTGAAACCTTGAACTTCACCATAATGTCGGTGATGAACTCTACAAGCGGTCCTTCTTGGGGCCTATTTAAAGTGTCTACCACCTTGAGGCTAACTATGCAATGCGAGAGGTTCATTCGAATTTGTGGTGAACATTTGGGAGGAAAAGCCCTGCGCCCTCAAAATCATGAGGCAAGGTTTTCTTGGCCTACAATGAAGAAGGGCATTGGAGTTTGTAAAGAAGTGTAACAAGTGTCGGTTACATTCCAATCTCACTCATCACGTAGAACTCACCACAATCGAGCAGTGGCCCTTTGCTCTCAATGGGGATCGATATAATGGGACCCTTTCCCATTGCCAGCGGCAGCGAAAATTCATAATCTTGGCGTTGATTACTTCGCGAAGTGGGTGGAAGGCGAACGGCCAAAATCAGAACAAATGCCAAACAATTTTATGCGGAAAAATATTATTTGTCGTTTGACATTCCAACAAAATCATCACCGATAATGGGGCCGATTCCACGGGAAAGACATTCACATCTTTACGCGGCGCATATCGGTTAATCCACAGTGTATCCCATCCACAGGCAAATGGGGCCAGAAGTCACCTAGGACAATACTAAAGGGCTAAAGACACGGCCCGAACCAGCAGGGGGGCAATGGGCGAACTATCCAATGTTCTTTGGGCTTACGCACCACATCGAGGACCCCTCTTGGAGAAAGCGCCATACAATCGTGTTTGGGCGAAATTATTCGGTCGACATGGGGTCGAGCCTAGAACCCATAACTTTAATGCGGCGGCAACGGCGATAAGCTTGATTCCATCACGGATCTCACGCAAGAGACAGCGACATGTCGGCTCGAATGGCTTCTGCTCGACAAGGATTGCTCGAGGTTTCAAGCAGAAGGGTAAAGCCACGACCAATATCTGTTGGGGACCTAGTCCTCAGTCTCGACTCGGCGGAAAAGGCCCTAGAACAAACTCTCACCGGTTTGGGAAGGCGGTATGTGGTGGTGTCTAAAATCAAGCGCGTTCAAGCTTAAGGATAGTATGGGGAAGACTCTCCCACGTGCACGGAATGCTACAAACCTCCGGTGGCGTACTACTATTCAGTTATGCGGAAAATTATTATGTATGTTTTGTATTGCAATTGTTGCTCGAATTAAACATTTATCGATACTGTTTGTCATACTTATTGTCCAACCTTGGCATCAAGTTGTTTGGATTTATGTTTCTATCTATGTTAAAGTTCTCATACTTATTGTGACTTTTTCTTGCTTATGCTTGCATTTTAAAACACCACTCGAGATACGCTATTGTTGTATCTCATTCGAATTAGATCGATCCCAGAATTGATCGATCTTCTATCTGAGTTAACATCATTCAGTAGTGCTTCGATAAACAACCTTGGATAAGTTGGCAATCCTCATAGGCACTACAACTTTCTCCACTGAGGTTAACATCATCGAGTAAGCGTCAGATACGGAGATAGGTCAAAATCCTCGGATTCAATTGAGATCTTCTATCTGAGGTTAACATCGAGTAGCTCGATAAACAACCTTGGATAAGTTGGCAATCCTCTATCCTACAACTTTCTCCATAACGGGTTAACATCATCGAGTAAGCTCAGATACACAACCTAGGATAGATCGGTCATGAGTGGACTTCCGACCTCTTCCATCTTAGCGTCGGGTAACACCAGACAACCGGATAGGTCAAAATCTCGGATTCAATTCGAGATCTTCTCTGAGGTTAACATCGCATTCGATAGCTCGATAAACAACCTTGGATAAGTTGGCAATCCTCTATAGGTACTTTCTGACTTTCTCCATAAGGGTTAACATCATCGTAAGCGCTCAGATACAACTGGGATAGATCGAGAGGTTGAGAACCTCATAAATATATTCGTGCAAGTTTGTCATCAATAGCTCTTGATCTTAGAATAGATCGAATTACCAAAATTCCGATGATCTCTTCTCAGAATCTTTATCGTGATGCACACAACTCGAAATATTCACAAACAATTTTTGTGGATTGTAATACTTCGCAGAACATACAAGTACAATCAACCGTAAATAATATACAACACTAAACAAATGCAACATAAAGGAACTACAACTACACAGCCTTGATGGTCTCATCGCAGATGATGAAGAACTATCTCGAGTCATCCTCGCCGCAAGGGTCTGGGAAGCTAGGAGAAAGGACCTCAACACCAGCCTCCTATGATACGCCAAGCGTGTCCCCTTCAAGAAACCTCGATGAAGCCTTCATCAACACACCGCCGCTTCCAAAGCCTTCCACCTCTACATCATACACGTGGTCTCGCCTCAACGTGATCCTCAGATGATACTGAAGGTCGCCGAAGTTCTTGAAGTCCTCCACCACGTGATCCGCTCCGCTTCTACCCGAGATAAGTGCGCCTCTTTCTCTCGAAGCAGAACTCGCTTCTTTGCCTCAAGACCAAACCTTCTAAAAAGATCTTCGATCTCATGAGCAACCAACCTCTCGTTTCTAGCCTCCACTAATTCATCCCAGTCCGCCAACTTCCGACAAAAGAAAGAGAAGTCGCTGAGTCGCCAACTCCCCTGACTCATCAAGTTGATTCTCCAACACGACATCTCTTTTACTTTCTCCACATACCGCTTTATATTCACCATGGAGAAACTTGACCTTCATGAACTCAATTCACCATTCAAGACAATGTTCATTTTGAAGTCAAGTTCTTGCTTCTTCAAGATTCAAATAAGAAAAATTACGTTAAACAAGGAAATGGGAAATAAAAGATGATGAACGCAAGAAGGATTGTTACCGCTTCAAAGATGTCGACGACCACGCAGAATGATTCAACACGCCCCTCGTGAATGAAGATCCTTGGGACGACTCAAGGCGTCTTTTCGTATCTCGATATCACCATCACCTCTTCGCCTTTTTCCTCTTCTCTATTGGAGACGGTCCTTCATTGGAAGAAGCCGAGGACGCTTGGGAGATCGCTTGAAACCTCTTTGTCGCTTTCAACGAACCGCATAAGACCGCCGATGAATAGAAAGCCCCGCCAACAAAGATTCCTCCCGACAAATGATATATCAATCTCAAATCAAGATCTTCAATATTCTGAATTTCGCCCAGATATCTTCATCACCAACTCAGGGAATGGGTAAATCTCTCGCCTTTCCCCATTTCAAGACCCCGCCATTCTTCACAAAAAGACCGCTTGCCCAACTCTTGGGAGAATCCTTCGTCCGGAGGTCAAGAAATACCCCGCAGTGATATACCATGTGCATCGCAGTAAACTTGCACATCCGCGCAGGTAATCAGAGTCGCGTCGCACCGCTCAAAAGACTATAAGTCCCATCACGATCGCCATCGCCAAAAAACTGGAAATGCAAACCGTGATGTCACAAAATGGTCATCTCGGATGGGGAAACGCAATCCGCGCCCAAACTCATCTCGTAAGTGGTGAAATACCGGCGGAGGTGGGCTCTATCGGTTTCTTGGACACTTAAGAACAAATCATTGAAAATAATATTTTTTCAAGCGATCAATGTGTCTCCGTGATCAGCGACTCCACGAATCTTGATCCTCCCATTTTTAGAAGGTTCCCTGGCCTCCGTTACAAGGGTGGACGTGTCTCTTTCAAAAGATTCTCACCCATCTACAAACAAACTTCGTGCGATCGAGATGAAAATTAGAGTGCCCAAACTCCCACCGGGGGAGGCTATGCACTTGGTGGAGATGAGTGGTAGAGGTTGATCAAGAAGAGTGCCCAAACTCCCACCAGGGGAGGCATGCACTCAGCTTGGTGGAGATGAGGAGGAAGAGGTTGATCCAAGAAGAGTGCCCAAACTCCCACCAGGGGAGGCTGCACTCCTGAGGGTGGAGTGCCCAAACTCCCACGGAGGCTATGCACTCTAGCAGTGGAGAAGTGAGGTTGATCAGAAACTCTGGGGAGGAGGCATGCACCTGGCAGTGGAGATGAGGAGGAAGAGGTTGATCAAGAGTGCCCAAACTCCCACCAGGGGGAGGCCACTCTCTGAGGGGTGGGGTGGATCAGAGTGCCAAACTCCCAGGGAGGCATGCACTCGAGGAGAAGAGGAGATGAAGGTGTGCCTTCTCCCTTAGCCCTGGGTTTATAGACCCAGGCAAAGCGTAGCAGCGCAACCGCTCAAAGCAGTCATTGGACGTGGGGTATCCACAGACGCCATGTCATGCAGGCCAGATCAGCCTTGGCAGACCCTGCTGCCGCGCCAGCTGGCTGCAACCATGACCGCCAGACACCATGGTATAGCCATGCGACGATAATATTCTGCACCGCCGACCGCACATCCGCCAGCCCGTAATGCTTGATCCAGCCGACCCGCTCATAGCCGCTCAGACCCGCCTGACCAGCGCCGACTTCAGCGCCTTGAACCCGTAGACCAGCTCAGCCATTCGCGTCGAATTGCTTATGCAGCGATGCCGTAAATGTATCGCATATTATTCTGCCAGCGCCCATGAGCGCCCTAAACTCTGTTTGCGGGATGGATCGTAACCTCAAATCTCGCGCGTGCATACACTGCGCATTTGCGATACGCAGCCTTCGAGTTATAATCTTGTACTATGAAGATTTGTTTTCAAAATCGCGGTTGATGGACTCTCAAATTTCATTGAAGAATTTGCTATTTTCAAGTATTTGACATATATTTTGGATGGCGAGATAATGTCACCCAAAATAGAACAACGATACATCCTCGAAAATTAATCGATCAAGCACGAATCTCAAGGCATTTTGAAATGCTTGATCTAATCACCGATTTAAACTATCAAGCGGCCGTCACCGATGAGGCGAACATAGCAACATCAAGATAGTCGATCCAGAGCTCGAATCGACTCAGATCAAGCTATCGGGGCATGAAAATGGATCACGATTAGCAAATGGTCACCAAAAGCCGACATATTTATAGTCGGTCGGCTCGTCAAGCGAATCCAACGAATCCAAGATCACCCAATTCGACATCATTAAGACAGGATCATCAAAATACCGTCCGTCGGATCGCTTAGCCGTCAGATGGGAGTGGTTGGAGTTTTCCACCAATTTGGCACGCCACTCCCAAAAATCTATAAAGAGCTCATTCTCACCTTAGAGGGGACCGATTGGAAGGAGAAACTCGAGAACCACCGGTCGACCTTGGCACATCTATCACCCCAGGTGCCACCACCGGTGGTGCACGAAGATCGAGCTTCCTGGGAGATCGCTTAGGGACTAGAAAAGACCAGGTTCTTGCTCTTTTCTCACGAAGATCAGGTTGCTCCGGAAGATCCGTTCTGCTTTTGGGAAACTTCTCCCGGGTTAGTTGGCCGATGTGTATTTTCTACACTCGGAATATTGTTTCGCCCACAGAACACCTTCTTCTCAGAAGCAGAGGACAGTATCTTTGAACACATGGTGAAAGTTCTGTTGGGCAGGCCAGGTGGTTTTCCATGCGGTTTTCCACGTATAACCCCTTCATATCCCCTTGTGTGTTGGATAATTTTTGGGCTACGACGAAGATCTCGCATCTACCGGAATAAAATTCTCTAGCACGCAACAAGGCGTGATCTTTAATTTTTTTTTCTTATTTGTGTATTTAATACTTATTATAGTTTTTCTTAAATTTAATAAAATATTATTAAAGTATAATTAATATATTAACTTAGAGTAGGTGGCGTCTTTGGAATACGCATTAAATCGTTTTGCGTTTGGTTAAGTAAAATTTTACATTTTAAATACACCATAAAGGCCGGTTTAGTGTATTTGAATTCCAAATCTGAAATTCAAATCTATGAAATGTAAAGTGATCGGGGCATTCTGCCAAACTAGCCCGGCCCGCCGCCATGCCGTGCCCAATGCGTTAACTTCCATCGCCAAAGTCAAACGATTTACATTATATTTTATCAACTAAACAAAAAAAATAAGTCGTGAATTCAACTCAATAACTATAAAGTAATCCTTTTCTGTTCTTTTTTTACACTACATTCTTTTATTTTTATTCTAAATAAACAACCAAATATTTATTGAAAGGATATACATTCATAGTTATATATTTTGATGTGAGTTAAACATCAGAATATTATAAAAGTAAATATTAAAATTATAATATTACATATATAAATATTTAAGAAATATATGAAATGATATACACTCTCTAAGACTTATAGTTAAAAAATTTATAATTTTTTAATTTCTATCACTGATAATGCATCTTAAGTTGCAAATATTAATTTTCTCATAAGAGTAATGCTAAATTGCTCCATCATAACTTAAAAAAACAGTTATATTAATATCATTACTTGATAAAAAAAAGAGATTGAATGCAGTGCACAATGAAATTTTCTCTTTTCATTTTATTTTTGGAATTTACATGCACATCATGCAGTTCTTATATATTTAGATATTTAATATCTAAAATTTAATATTAATTTTTTTTAAATAAAATACACATTTTTATGCATGTATTTTGAATGAGATAATAAAATGACACACACTATATATATACTAATATTTTTGATATGATATTAAAAGTTTAAACATACTGTATATTATTATTAAAATTCAAGTATTAGATATGTAAATACATAAAATTATATAGTGTATAATTGTTATTAGAAATGCTAAATAAATATAAACATTAAAACATTTAGACTCTCATGCTTGAACTTTTTTTTTTTTAAAAAAAAAAAAGAATGTCAAGTACCGATTGAATCCATGCTTTGTAGTAGAATTCGGATAAATTAGTGATGCATGCTGACAAGGAAAAAAGTACAGTATGCAAGATATTGCTCGGATCCTTTCATGGTTTTCATTAATCAGATTGTGATGTATGTACTGAATTTTCACATCGTTTTCAAAAAAAATTTATGTGATTATTAAAATGATCGATTTGATTATTGAGTACTTGAGCGTGATCAGTGACTTCATGTGCTTAACTTTTTGGATTTATTTATTGATTAGTGGGTATTGAGTTTATGAATTGATTTATTGTTGCTTTATATGTGATTATTGAAATGATGTATTTCTTTACACAAAATTAGAATGAGGTCTTTATACGGATCTTATTATGAATTTTAAAAATGGGTTGTTGTTCTCTTCTCATATACATAGTTATTGTTCCTTTCTCATATACAATTCTGTAATCTCGTTATCGGAAAAACTTTTATACTCTAAAACAGATACATAGTGAAAGAATTTTTTTCTAGGTAGATGGTTTTAGTAAAATTTGAGTTTTTGTTTATTTAAATACCTGTGTGTGTGCTGGATTTTATAACAAGGCTAAGACATAAATATTCACTCTACCACAACTGATTTTCTAGCATGTAACACTCCTATTTTTATTTTCCTTCATATTACACCGTCAATAAGCATATCAAAAGAAAACATACATTTTATTTTAGTTTCCTTCTCTTGATTTAATTCAAATGAAAGGTAGATAATTTATTTAGAATAATGACTAAAAATGTCAGGGAATCTGCTCAAAGAGTGATATTATATAACAAGTCTAAGATCTTCTAATTCTGATTTCATTTGTGCATTCAAATACTTAAAATATACCAGCTAATCGAATGAATCATTTTGAGTCATCCAATGAAGTGGTTTGAATTTTGTCTATATTTATAGATGTGCCACTCCCACAATCTATAAATAGCTTCTCATTCTTTACATGAGGGGAGCACAAGTTAAAGACAAAAGAGAGCTATAAAGCTTGAAAATTCTCCAAGCATAATTGTGCCACCACTCGGCCGAAACCGTCAATGCCACCATCCATTAGTCGTCAACCAATTCACCGGGACATCCGCCACGGTTGCATATTGTTGTTGCGATTGGATTCCCATTGTCAACCATTCTCATACATAATTCTGTAATCCCGTTATTGGAAAAGCTTTGTACTCCGAAATAGATATATAGTGGAAGATTTTTACTGAGCTAGGCCCCATAGTTTTTTCCCCCTTATACAATGATTTTTCCACATATAAATTCTGGAGTTTTCTTGTTCTTTCTTCAAATATTTGTGTGTGTGCTAGATTCTACAATGAAGCTAAAGCGTTAACTTTTATTCTACCGCAACTAGTTTTCTAGTACGCAACAGTTTGGCGCCATCTGTGCGAAATATTCCCTTTACATTTTCACAATGGTTGGCAATCTGATTTTATATTCAGAGCAGCACCATCTATATGATGGAGGAAATCTTACTCTGGAGAAACACATAAGAAGAATAAAGATTCATCGAACTTCGACCCTTCAGCATTTGTTGGAAACTAGAGGGCAACACTTAATCTCAAAATATCGTCCAAATTAATATTTTGGATATCTAATTGATTATTAGTTCGAGAAGCAAGTCAATGATGTTGGGCAATTTCAACAAAAAGAAAATAGAGAGATAGCTTTGCAAATTATGATTTTCCAGTCATACTCATGAAAAATAAGGCAAAGGTCAATGAACAACTTTGACTACAACTTTAAACAAATATTTTGATTTGACCCCTTTCACACAGGTTAACGTCATCGAGTGAAGATTCTGACAAACAACCTCGGATAGGTCAAAACTTCATGGTTTCAATTAGGCCTACTCCACATAGGTTAACGTCATCGAGCGAAGACTCTGACAAATAAGCTCAAATAGGTCAAAACTTCATGGTTTCAATTAGACCTACTCCACACAGGTTAACGTCATCGAGCGAAGACTCTGACAAACAACTTTAGATAAGTGAGAACTTCACACATACTCCACACAGGTTAATGTCATCGAGCGAAGACTTTAACAAACAATCTCGGATAGGTCAAAACTTCAGACATACTCCACAGAGGTTAATGTCATCGAGCAAAGACTCTGACAAACAACCTCGGATAGGTCAAAACCGCTTTACTACACGCAGTTGCGTCATGGCGATGGCTAGACAAACAACCTCGGATAGGTCAAAACTTCGTACTTACTCCACACAGGTTAACGTCATCGAGCGAAGACACTGACAAACAATCTCGGATAGGTCCAAACTTTGTGGTTTCGATTAGACCTACTCCACACAGGTTAACGTCATCGAGTGAAGACTCAAACAAACAACCTCAGATAGGTTAAAACTTCGCACCTACTCCACATAGGTTAACATCATCGAGCGAAGACTCTGACAAATAAGATCGGATATGTCAAAACATCGCATCTACTCCACACATGTTAACGTCATTGAGCGAAGACTCTGACAAATAACCTTAGATAGGTCAAAACTTCACAACCTACTCCACATAGGTTAACGTCGTGGTGAAGACTCACGCAAACAACCTGGATAGGTCAAAACTTCACACTACTTCCACAGTTAGCGTTGTGGCGAAGACTCTAACAAACAACTTCGGATAGGTCAAAACTTCGAAAATACTCCACATAAGTTAACATCATCGAGCGAAGACTCTGACAAACAATCTCGAATATGTCATAACTTTATACCTACTCCACACATGTTAACGTCATTGAGTAATACTCGGACAAATAATCTTGAAATAATCAAAATGTTTAACCTCTTCCATACAGGTTAACATCATACTTTGACAAAACAACATCGGATGAGAGTTAAAACTATTGACTTTTTTCACACAAGTTAAATATCTCCGAGTAATACTCTGACAAATAACCTTGGATGAGTCAAAAATCCTTAGCGGATTCAATTCGACCTCTTCCATACAGGTTAACGCCATCATGTAACACTTTGACAAACAACTACGGATGGGTCAAATCCTCAGCGGATTTGATTCGACCTCTTTCATACAGGTTAACGTCATCAAGTAACACTTTGACAAACAACCTCATATGAGTCAAAAATTCTCTGCGGATTCGATTCGACCTCTTCCATATAGGTTAACATCATCAAGTAACACTTTGACAAACAACCTCGGATAGGTCAAAAATTCTCAGCGGATTTGATTCAACCTCTTCCATATAGGTTACTGTTATCAAGTAACACTTTGACAAACAGCCTCAGATGAGTCAAAAATCCTCAATGAATTCGATTCAACCTCTTCCATACAGGTTACCGTCATCAAGTAGTACTTTAACAAACAACATCGGATGGATCTAAAATCCTCAGCGAATTTGATTCGACCTCTTCCATGCAGGTTACTGTCATCAAGTAATACTTTAACAAACAACCTCGAATGGGTCAAAAATTCTTGGCGGATTTGATTTGACCTATTCCATGCAGGTTAATATTATCAATTAACACTTTGACAAACAACCTCGGATGAGTCAAAAATCCGCAGACATCTTTCATATATGTTAATGTCATCAAGTAATACTTTGATAAACAATATCAGATGGGTCAAAAATCCTCAACGAATTTAATTCTACCCCTTCCATATAAGTCAACGCCATCAAGTAACATCATGAAGAATGACACTTTGAAATTATCAACCAGAATTTCTGAGTTTTTTTAGGAATGGTTCCTAATCAATGCTTTCCCACCACCTTGACAATTGTCAACTATTGAACCATCTATTGGAGTTTCAAGAAAATTAATTTTCTAAGAATCATGGGCTTTGATTGCCTCCAAACCCGGTTGGTCCAACTAGGACAATTGACGTCTCTTTCGAGGAAAAATTAGAGCCTCGTCGTATGAACTACGGACATTGATCGCCTCCAAAGCTAGTCGGTCCGACGAAGATAGTTGACACCTCTTTCGAGGGAAAACTGGAGCCTCGTCGTATGAACTACGAGATTTGATCACCTCCAAACCCAATCGGTCCGATAAGGACAGTTGATACTTCTTTTGAGGGAAAACTGGAGCCTCGCCGTATGAATTTTGGGCCTTAATTGCCTCCAAACCCGGTTGGTCCGATGAGGACAGTGATGCTTTCGAGGAAAAATCGGAGCCTCACCGTATGAACTACGGGTCTTGATTGCCTCCAAACACAGTTGGTCCAATGAGGATAGTTAACACCTATTTTGAGGGAAAAGCGGAGCCGGTATGAACTATGGGTGATGCCTTGAACTCGGTTAGTTGACAAGGCGATTGATGCCTCTTCGAGAAGAAATTGGAACCGGTATGAACTACGGCGCTTGATTTCCTCAACCCTCAATGAGGATACTTGATGCCTCTTTCGAGGGAAAATCGGAGTCTCACCGTATGAACTATGGGTCTTGATCGCCTCCTAACCCGGTCGGTCCGATGAAGATAATTGACGCCTCTTTCGAGGGAAATTGGAGCCTCGCCGTATGAACTATGGGACTTGATTACCTCCGAACCCTTAGTCCGATGAGGACAGTTGACGCCTCTCTCGAGGGAAAATCGGAGCCTCGTCGTATGAACTACAGGTCATAATCACCTCCAAACCCGGTCGGTCCGACAAGGACAGTTGACGCCTCTCTCGAGTGAAAACTGGAGCCTCGCCGTATGAATTATGGGGATTGATCACCTATAAACCCGATCGGTCCAACGAGGATAGCTGATGCCTCTCTTGAGGGAAAAGCGGAGCCTCGCCGTATGAACTATATGTCTTGATCGCCCCCAAACCCTGTCGGTCCGACGAGGACAGTTGAACCCTCTCTCGAGAGAAAATCAGAGCCTTGTCGTATGAATTACGGGCCTTGATCGCCTCCAAACTCGGTTGGTCCGACTATGACAGTTGACACCTCTCTCGAGAGAAAATCGGAGCCTTGCTGTATGAGCTACTAGTTTTGATCGAATGAATGATCCTAAGAAGAAGGTCGAGCTTGTCAACAAAAGAAAAAATTTTTATTACCTTTTGAATTTCTAGATAATTTCTTATCAATCTGAAGAACAACGTATGAGAGTTGTGTCTACTTACTTGACCATAATGGAGTTTTTATAGATCCTTTATAGGGGCAAAAAGAAAATAAATTAAAAAAAATCGAAGAAAACTAAAAAAATCCTCTCTCCTCATTATGATTGGCATTTGCAAACCATTTAATTAAAAAAAACTTCTCTCCTTATTATGAGTGATGTTTGTTAGCCATTTAATTTTAAAAAAATCATCTCCACATTATGGCTCACGTTTGCTAGCCATTTAATTAAAAAAATCCTCTCCTAATTATGACTCATGTTTAGTTGTCATTTAATTAAAAAAAATCTCTCCTTATTATAACTGATATTTGCTAGTCATTTAATTTAAAAAAAATCAAATAACTAAATATTAATAATTAATTAGTTAATAAATAAATTAATACATCTAACATATATAATTATAAATCGTAATAATAGGTAAAGTTATTTTATTTTAAAAAAATTAATATATATTTCTATAAAATAAGTAATGTCATCTAAAAATAGGGGGAAAACTGATATGATACTAAAAATTCTACTAATCGAAACACGAATCTTGATGTCGAAAGCAATCTGATGTTGAGTCAAGACTAACTTAGATCAAACACTTTAAATATAATTGAAAACTTTGCGATATCAGTCAGCTCCTAAATATGGAATGTTTATAGTCAAATCGAGCGTCTTGACGAGCCAGATATAACAAGCCTAAGATCTCCTAATTCTGACTTCATTTGTGCATTCAAATATTTAAAATATATCAGATGATTGAAGGAATCATGTCGAGTCATTCGATGGAGTGGTTTGGATTTTGCATGTATTCATAGATGTGTCACTCCCACAATCTATAAATAGCTCCTCATTCTTTATATGAGTGGAGCACAAGCTAAAGAAAAAGTGAGTTCTAAAGCTTGAAAATCCTCCAAGCATAATCGTGCCTCGATGGTGTGGCGTCGTCGTGCCCACGCGCTGGCCGGTAGCCGATCCTCATCGTCGTCAACCGTTTGGGACATCGCGACCGTCGGCAGGCCACCATCGGAATTCGTTCGCCGTCGCCGTCGTCACCGTCATGCGGTCATCCCGTCGTCCAGGTGGTCCACCCGCTCACAGCCGTGCGCCGTCGGCTTACCATCGATTGTCATTATCATCAACCACCGTCGCCGACCATCGGCAACCATCTTCGCCGGTCATCACCCGGCCAGTCTTGTCTCGCTCATATTCATCATCGTCACAGTCCCAATACTATTACAACCTAATCACGCGGCATAGTATTATTGCTGATTCAGGATTCCCATTGTCAACTTTCTCATATATAATTAATCCGTTATCGAAAGCGTTGTACTCAAAAGATACATAGTAAGATTTTTTTTCTGAGCTCAGGTGGTTTTTTTTCCCACGGGGTTTTTTCACGTAAAATTGGTTTTCATTCTTCTCAAATATTTGTATGTGTACTGGATTCCACAATGAAACTAAGGCGTAAATATTTATTTTACCGTAATTGATTTTCTAATAGTCAACAAGTATAATATAAAAATTAATTGATTATTTATATATTACTTTCATTTTAAAGTAAATTTAAATTTTAAAATAAATTTTAATCAGAATATTTTTATCTAATTTCTCGTGTTGCCTAAAGCACACTGTGTTCTTTTAATGGCATTAAATTTTTTAATGTTTTTTTTTCTCAGACTTCATGCATCGATCCCAAAATAGTTTCGGTTAGTTTAGTTTGACAGAGCATCCATACTCACTAGAGGTGTGCGTTTAATTGATTTGGATGAATTATATGATAAATTTTTAAAATTAATTAATTTTATATTCTTAAAAATATTGAATCAAATTGATCAAATAAAATTCAAAATTAAATAAATCAAATAATAATTTTGTTCGATTATTTTGATTTGATTTTGAATAAATTGAAGTTAGTTACATTTAAAAATTATTTACATAATTTTTTATTGTATAATAAAAAAATAATAGAAAAAATAACATAAATATAATATAAAAAATGTAATTAACTACTTTATGCGCTAAAAAAAATATTTAAAACTAATTTTTACTTATCCGAATGATGTTTTGAACTTAGAAGTTGATAAAACCATATTGCCATATTATGAGTCTAAAATATTTTGAAAAATTAGATAATGGTTCTCCAAAAAAGCACTTAGTAAGTATTCAAAAATAAATAAAAATAAGAGTATAATAGATAAGCCTATTATACATAAATTAATAATATCATATTATATATAATTACTTTGATTTATTTGGTTCCATCCAAAATTTCATTTAACAAATCGATCCAAAAACTAAAAATCAAAGTTTCCATTAATTAAAACCAAAATCCAAATTACTAAATTCAAAATCGAACCAAATTACTCAAAAAATTTGGTTCGGTTTGATTTTTTTGATTAAAACCAAATAATGCACACCCCTAATACTAACTAATATCAAGAACAGTGGACCAAATTGGCATGTACAAAAAAAAATAAATTATCTGAAAAGTAAATAAGCTCAAGCTTGAACACTATTCTTAAAATCTCGAATCGAGTTTGGACTCAATAATATTAAACAAACTTAAGCTTGAATACATACATGCTCATCTCCGCTCGATTTGTTTGGGGTCCTATGTCCAAGCCATCAATTCTTCCCAAATAAAAAAAAAAGAAAAAGAAATTTAGAGGGCTGTTGAAGATTAAGAATCTTCTTACAATGGGGGAATCAAATTCTCTTATCAAGAAAGATAAATTTATATATATGAGAGCAAATAATAATAACTTTTAAAAAGAAAAATGACTAATTTACCTATCTCTATAATAAAAATCAGAAATAATTACTCGTCATCAGTTATATGTGATTCCTCCGCTGTCCTCAAGATATGATCCGTCACATAAATCGTTGAAGCCTAGTCGTAACTCTCCTCCTTCACAGTGAAAACAAATCAATTGCGATATGAATCTCGAGCAACTCGAGGCTGGAGTCATTAGTTGAGGGTTTTGGCCCGTTTTGATAAAAATGATGCTCTGTTACATGTACGTATGAATCAAATGAAGAGCTACAGAAAAAAAAAAGCAGCAGCTCCTAAAAGCAATCGAACAAAATACTATAGAAAACAACTAGCAAGAGGGATCGGCTCAGTTTAAAGGGATTAAAAAGAGCTGCATCCAGTAGCAATCCCCAAAGAATGAGCGGAAAACTGGATCGAAAATCAAAATCACTGGGTTGAACAAGGAAATCATGGGTAACAGAAGTTCCATAATGCATTATTGCCGAAATCCCGTACGCTCAAATGATCATTGCCGAAGTAGCTTTTTTTTTTTTTTTATCATAAACCATCTTCATTCAAATTTAAGATCAGCATTAATATTTAAATTTTTTATTAAAATATATTTATAAGAAAAAAATAAAATAAATATAAATAAAAAACTCATAATTGATAACATCTGCTCTTCATTTTTTTTAAATATTAAATAATTATATCATTATCAGTATCATCAAGTTTATCTTTCTCAATATATATAATCACAAGATCATTCATTCACTGATTTTTAATTATATTTTGTTGTGAATTTTTCATAATATTCATTAAAAAAAGCTATTTCAACACTTATTATAATATTTATAGAGCTAATTTTAATAATTTAAAAATAAAATAATATAAATTATATTTCACGCTATAAAAAATGTTCCCTTGTATACATTTGGAGACAAAGTTTAAATTTTCCTGATAATAAGATTATAGAGTTGTATGTGAGAAAGCTTGATAATGAAAATCTCAGAATTAGGTAACAACAGCTACGCAACAATAGTTGGTCTGTAACAGTCATTGGTGGCAGATGACGATAGTGAATGATGGCGGTGGTCGGTGGCGACCAATGTGTGGTTGGCCAGCCAGACCGTGGTAGTGGTCGGCGATAATTGATCGATGGCGGTGGTTGGCGGCGATGATGATTGGTGGCGGTGGGTGGCGATGATGGCGGTGTCCGATGATGACTTCTTGGCGATGGCGCGACCGTCGGCGGTAACGATGCTTGGAGGATCTTTAAGCATTAGAGCTCTCTCTTCTCTTTAGCTTGGACTCCCCTCATGTAAAGAATGAGAGGCTATTTATAGATTAGAGGAATGATGTTTCTATAAATACGTGAAAAATCCAAATCACTCCATCGGATGGCTCGAAATAATTCCCTTGATCATCTGATGTATTTTAAATATTTAAATGCTCAAATGAAGTTAGAATCAAAACATCTTGGGCTTGTTAGATTCGGCTCGTCAAGACGCTTGATTTGATTATAAACACTCCATATTTAGGAACTATTTAGAGATTTAACTGATATCCCAAAATTTCCAATGATATTTTAAGTGCTTGATCTAGGCTAGCTTCGACTTAGGATTAGAATACTTTCAACATCAAGATTTGTGCTTCGACTAGTGAAATTTTCAGTGTCATATGAGTTATTCCCTATTTTTGGATGATATGATCTGAATCATCCAAAAATATATGCCACATAATTGAAAATAATAAATTCTTCAACGAAATTTGCAGGTTCATTAACATTTGCGTCACATATAGTTTGAGATAATAGATCTTTATGGATGCACAAGATTATAATCACGAGAGCGGGTGCAGGGTGGTGGGTGAGTGCGTGTGCTCATGGGCGCTCGCAGCGGCTGCCCAGGCAGCGAAAGTGCAAGGCTCGATGAGCATTTTTCTCAATTTTTTTTCATTTTTTTTATTTATTCCCTTTTTTCCCCTATAATGGATTTATAAAAACCCCCTAGGGTCAACTAAGGAGACACAATTCCCATATGCTTTAGCATTTTTCTACATTGGATGAAAATTATCTAGCATAAGTTCAAGTGCTAAGGGTAAACTTTTTTTTTTTTCCTTTTGTCAGTGAAGCTCTGACCTTCTTCTTAAAAGAAGGTTATTTGTTTTGCTGATCAAGACTCGTAGTTCATACGGCGAGGCATCGATTTTCCCTCGAGAGGATGATCCTCATCGGACCGGGTTTGGAAGCGATCAAGACACAGTAATTCATACGGCTCACTTTCCCTCAAGAGAGTCAGATCCTCGTCGGACCGACCGGGTTTGGAGGCGATCAAGACCCGTAGTTCATACGACGAGGCTTCGATTTTCCCTCGAGAGAGGCGTTAACTGTCCTCGTCGGACCGACCAGGTTTGGAAGCGATCAAGACTTATATTTTCTACTTTTTTCTTGTAGTAAATTGAATTTCTTAAAACTCCAATGGATGGTTCAATAGTTGACAACTATCAAGGTGGCGGGGAAGCTTCAATTAGGATCCATCCCTTGAAAAACTCAAAAAATATGACAGATAATTTCAGAGTATTATTAGAGAGAAATAGTTTTTTTTTTATTTCATATGTATGCATATATTTTTTGTCAAATCGTAGGTAAAAAATGTTATCCAAAACTGTCTGTGAGCAACAAAGTCAGGAAAGGATATGCCCAAGTATTGGAGTGAGTGAGTTACTTCACATAGTTCTCAGACCTTTGTCTTTCTCACCTCTTTTTTGTTTCATATTTATGATGTATTTTTGCAAGATGATGGCCGTAAGAAAACTAATAGCGTGACAGCCACAGATGATGTATCATCCACTATCACATCTGACAGTTTAATGGTGCTCTATAGAAAATTTCATTTCCCAAATGAGTTGGTGGCTATTGTTGCCAAAAAGTTTGATCGGACACGTTCTCCTCTATAAGGATACTTTATTATTTTTAAGATGATTCTTCGTGCGAGACTGTGGTTCCCTTTGGCTTCTGAATTGATTGAGGTCTTTAAAATATGCGGTGTAGCTTTGTCATAATTTTTATTTCGAGCTTTAATGATCATCGTTGGTTTGACAGTCTTCTTTAGAGAGCGTGGTGCGACTTTGAATACCAAATACTTGTGCTGTATGTGTAGATTCACATGTGATGCTTAGGGATGTATTTCATATTAAGGTATAAAGAATTGTATAAAATTTTGAGCACGGGATACATCCAGAAATTGGTCTAATGGGTTCTTTTTGTGAAAAATGAGTGGGGCTTCCCTGAGAGATGGAGAATATTGAATGACCTTCCGGATCCATTACTAATTGACGAGAATGACATCCTAACAACTCTCAATATTCTTGATATAGGCTTGCAACACGAGTTACGTCACATTGACAAGTATATAATTGAAGATATAATGTTTAAGGTTGACCTTTTCATTCAGGTAGGAAGATCTCATATTCTTCCACTGAAGAGATCAAGCAAATGTGATGAAAGATCTCCTCATATTGAGAGGATTCTTTCAAGAAGCTCGTTACAAAATCATGGTGACAATAATGCTTCTTCTTTAAAGAAAAAGAAGATATATGCCGAAGTAACTATGTCAAATATTTGTTGAGAAGATGTTCTCCCCCAATTAGACTCTGAGAGTTTAATTATCTCAACTCATAATGAGGGATTCATTTCTTGAAGCCTCACATTTTTAAAGAGGTGTTAAAGCACGTATGCACTAGACATCAACAAGCAGACAAATTAGTATGTTATCTTCTCTTTCTCTTTTTTTTTCTTCTTTCCAATTTTTTTGTGTAATATTTATGATTTTTTGATTGTAGATAACCCAAATATTATGGCCTACGGCTCATTTGGGTGTCGCTCTAGATGAGTAGAATACTAAATTTGTGAAGGTAAAATACTTGTAAGGCAAGTACGAGTAAAAGATGAGTGCTAAGGACAAATAAATGACAGCTCTGGAGGATCAGCTAATCGGTTGTAAAACTGAGCTAGTAAACGTGTCAACTTCTCTTTCTCTCTAGCGTAAGGAGGTGGAGCGTACTCATGATGGGCTAATTGAGGTGAGGGCAGAGACTCGCCAGAAAGAGAAAAGACTCAAAGATTTTGCAGCGGAGAAGAAACTCTTGAACTGGAGAAGAAAGCATTACATGATCATCTTTCTAAGAAGGAGTTTATAATGCCAGAAGAGAAAGCAAATGAAGTCTCCTTGAAGGCTGGAAGACTTTAAGAACCCCTTGTCTTATCACGATGCTATTGAGGATCATATCCAAGAAGCTCGTAATCATATTCTTGATATTAAAGTGAAGGACTTGGAGCACCAATGTTTGGAGGAAGGCTTCATCCGAGGATTCCTAAAAGAAATCCGCTTAGTACATCACAAAAATGAGGCTAGTATTGAGAATCTGTCTCCCAGCCAAGTATCTGAAGACCTTTCGACAGATTTAGGAGATGAAGGGGTTGAGAGTGAGTTTAAGGGAGCATCTTCCAGCGGTGAGGAGGATGTTGATATCATGTAGTATCACTTGAGGATGCATTTCTTTCCCTTTTATCTATGTATTGTTATTTATTATTTTCTTTTTTTTTTGTATCTAGAATCATGACATTAGTAATCTAAAAATTTTAAGTGATTTGCCCTCATTTTGTTTTAACCTATTGGAGCTGATTGGTCAGAATATTATTCAACGACACTAACCTGTACGGAAGAGGTTATGGGAAGTCCATCAAGGACTTCTTGACCTATCCTAGATATTAGTCAAAATATTATTTGACGTCTTACTTGTATGGAAGAGGCCATGGAATGTCCACCAAGGACTTTTTGACCTATCCTAGGTATTAGTCAAAGTGTTACTTGACTTCTTACCTGTGTGAAAGAGGTATGATCGTATGATCAAATCCCTTTGGGATTGATCATGCCCCGATTGAGACATAACGTGAGTTGTGCATTCCTCAAGTGGGAGGATTAAATGAAGAAGGCTATTTATATGCATCAAGCTTGAAAGAAAAAGCCATAAACTCATTACTTTGATAATGTCAGTGATACAATATTATCATAAGATAACTTAACAAAGATATGAGTTGAAGAGGAAATGACAAGCGCGATAAAATAAAAATTACAATATTTATATAATAGGAATTATTGATAATACTTTCAGAGATTCTTCATGTTCCAAGTTCGAGGCAAGATTTTTTCTTCTAGATCTTTAAGCTTAAATGTTCCTGGCTTGATCATAGCTGTAACCACATAAGGGTCATCCCAAAGAGGTGAGAGTTAATTGCGTTGAGGGCCTTTGCAGACTTCAAGACTTCGCAGACCAAGTCATCGAGAGATGAGAGGTTTCACTCTTCTGTTGAAGTGATGAGCTACCCTTTGGTGGCAGGAAACAGTCCGAAGTAGGGCCATGTCACGAGTTTTGGGGAGTAGGTCCAAGTTTTGTCAGAGTTTTTGTTCATTATTATTATGATTGAATGATTGAACTCTTGGACTTGGAATCCCAATATCTACTGGTATAATAACTTCTGTGTCGAAACACAAATTATATTGTGTCTCACCAGTCGGAGTTCGCAATGTAGTGCGGTAAGCCCAAAGACATTAGAGAGCTCCTCAACCTATTGCCACCAGCCTTCTCGAGGTGTGTTTTTAACCCTTTGAGTATAGCCCTATTAGTAGTAGCTTCAGTCTGTCCATTAGTTTGAGGATGGGCTACAGCCGTATACAGCAGCTGAATGTGAAGATCTTTACAAAAAAAACATAAAGAATTTTCCAGTAAATTGGGTTCCATTGTCGGTGATGATCTTTGCAGGAAGACTGAATCGACATATTATATTTTTCTAAATAGATTGTTTAGCGTTTGCCTCCATGATTTTAGTGACTTGTTCAGCCTCCACCCATTTAGTGAAGTAGTCAATACCTAAAATGATAAACTTTCGTTACTCTAATGCTACTAGAAAATGCCCCATGATATCAATTCTCCATTGAGCAAAAGGTCACGGGCTTTAAAGGGATGAGAGCTCTGTATGTGGTGTATGAGATAGGTTAAAGTGTAACTGACAGCTCACACATTTTTTTTTGTGAAATCCAAGGCATCTTGCCTCATCGTAGGCTAATAGAAATCTTGCCTCATAATTTTTAGAGCCAACGCTCTTTCTCTTAAGTATTCTCTACATATCCTAGAGTGAACCTCTCTTAATGCATAATCGGCCTCTGATGGTGAGAGGCATTTAAGGTATGACCCAGAAAAAGCTCGTTTGTATAGTTTACCTCCGATAATAATAAAGTTTGCAGCTTGTCTTCGGAGACGAGTTGCAGCAGTTGGGTCTTCAGAAAGGGTCCCTTCTTATAGAAATGATAGGATGGGGTCCATCCATGAAGGTTCATTCGTCTCATTAATTGCTTGTATTACCCATTACCCTTGTATACTAGAAAAATATATTTTCTCAACACACCTTCTCTTAAATAGATCTCCAGTAGTAGAGGTAGCGAGCTTAAAGTATCGAGTATTCTTATCTCAGTATGTGAATGATTTGATGTGTCTTGATATGGGCAGAAGTGACCTCACCAAGCTGAGGTATTATGCTAGTTGGGGATTATGAACATTAAAGTTTCCCTCAACTGAGGCGAAGAGAGCAGTGTGGATCATTAATTTTGAGCTTCATAATTGATGACAAGTCTCAACCCTGTGATGAGAGCCTCATATTCAGTCATATTATTAGTTGCAGAGAATTTTAGGCAAAATTCATACTTTAAGGTATCCTGTTGTGGGGAAATAAGTAAGATTTATGCTTCGACACCAGTATTTCCTGAAGCTCCATCAACCTAGAGGGTCCATTGAGGAGATGAAAGGGGTGTGATAGATAACTCATTTGGAGTAGGGACAGTGCACTTCATTATAAAGTCTGCGAGTACTTGAGACTTTATGTCTGGTCTTAGTAGAAAATGAATATCAAACTCTCTCAATTCTACGGACCATTTGATTAACCTTCCAGAGGCCTCTGGTTTCTGTGAAATGACCCTCAATGGTAAATGGGCATAAACACCGATGGTGTGAGCTTGAAAGTATGGATGTAATTTTCGCTCTGAGAAAATTAAAGTCAAAGCCATCTTATCTGCTAGGGGATAATGACTTTCTATATTAGAGAAAATTTTGCTAATATAGTAAATAGGTCATTGTATCACATTTTTCTCTAGCACTAAAATTGTGCTTATTGTGTGGGAAGAGACTGCAAGATATAAGTATAACATCTCTCCTTGGTTAGGTTTGGATCGTAAGGTTGGAGATGCTAAATATTCCCTAAGTTACTCAAAAGTAGCTTGACATTCACGAGTCCACTGAAAATTAATATTTTTAGCTTCTTTTAATATTTTAAAGAATGATAAATATTTATCTCAAGAATGAGCTAAGAAGCGGGATAAGGCAGTAATTCGTCCATTCAAGCGTTGAACTTTCTGGATATTCTTTGTAGGAACCATATCTCTAAGTGCTCTGATTTTCTAGGGATTAGCTTCAATCCCGCGGTGGGTGACCATGAACCCAAAATTTTTTTTCGACATAACCTCAAAAGCATATTTGGTTGGATTGAGTCGCATGTTATAACGTCGAAGAAGGTTAAAGTATATTTCTAAGTCAAAAATATGTTGTGATTCTTTCAAGCTTTTTACTAACATGTCATCCACATATACCTCTATTGTATAGTCTAAGAGATCTTTAAAAACCTTATTCATAAGACGTTGATAGGTAGCACCGATATTTTTAAACCAGAACGACATAACTTGGTAATAATATAAACCTTTATATGTTTGAAAAGATGTGGCTTCTTCATCAGTTGGTCAATTTTTATTTGGTTGTAATATGAGTAAGCATCTTAAAAATTGAGCATTTGATGCCTAGATGTAGCATCAACCAATTGATCAATTCGAGGGAGGGGAAAACTATCTTTTAGATAAGCTTTGTTGAGATTATTGTAATCAATATACATTCTTCAAGTTCTATTTTCTTTCTTAACCATGATAACTTTTGCTAGCTATATAGGGTAATATACTTCTCGTATGAATCCTGCTTCTAAGAGCTTGTTAACTTATTGTTCAATAGCTTAGAGGTGATCAGGTGCAAAACTCCGCTTCTTTTGGATGATCGATTTGAATATTGGATCAATCTTGAGCGAGTGCATGATCATATTAGGGTCGACCTTAGGCATATCTGTCAGACTCCAAGCAAAGATGTCTTGATTTTTGTTTAAGAAGTCTATGTATTTTACCTTATATTCATTTGAGAGCATAGATATGACTTACACTGTTCGTAAAGGTTGGTCATCTGATAATGAGACAAGAAACAAGTCTTCTACAGACGAAGCTCTTTAGGGTACTTCTTCATCTCAAAAATTGAAATTCTCGATGCCGAAGGTCATCGAAGGGCGTGATTGAGCTTGTATGAGGTAACATGATTGTGTTATTTATTGATTTCCATGGACCACTTCAACCCCAACTGGGGTTGGAAATTTCATCTTAAGACGAGATACTAAAGTAACATCACCAAAAATTGAATGAGTCACTTGTCGGAGAAATTCTCCGAGGACAATCGGAAGGGTGATTGCCCCCTCTACTTGCACAGGGCGATTGTCAGACCCATATAATGGTCCTGTAATAGGTTGAAGCTTTTCCCTAACCAGGCCCATGTTAAGAAATGTGGAGTAAAATAAAACATTGACAGAACTCTCGTTATTAATCAAAATTCTCTTAATATTATAACACGAGTCACTGATCCCCGCACTGATGACAAGTGATCTTGATGCGAAACTTGGGCTCCTTCTAAGTCCGAGTCATTAAAAGTGATGGAATGGTCAATATGAGATTTCTTTAACTCTGGCTCTTCGGAGGTGGCAATAAGGACTTGATTAGATAGTAGTGGCCCTCCTGCGATTATTTCAATTTCTCCAACTATCTGGTGACTATTTTATTATTTCTGTGATGATTGTCCCGGTTGCCCCCTAGTTGGAGTTATATTTGCTTGAGTTGATTGATTATGTACAAATTGACATAGATATCCTTATTGAATGAGCTTCTCGATCTTTTCTTTGAGTTGTTTATACGCCTCAGTAGTATGTCCACGACTTCGATGAAAGTGATAATATTATTCATGATTTCCTGAATTTGATTTTAGTGGATCTGGTCACTTAGTGGTCTCTTCATCTTGAATGACCATTAAGACGTTAACATGAGATGTGTTAAGTGGTGTGTATTTCTTTTCTGATTGGATTCACGTCATTGATATGGGGGCTGTGGAGAGAGATCATGACTACCTTGTTGCTTCTTTTGATGAGATTATTGATCTGTGTTCCCTGGGGCACTCTTATGTTTTTCTGTGGAATGTTCAAATTATTTACGATGGACATTAATAGCCTTATCAGCAGAAATTTGCGCTTCCATATGATGAACCAAGTCAGCATATGAGCGGACCATATCTCGCATTAGTGACGAGTAGAAATGCCCATGATGGAGCCCACCAAGGAAAACTCCTCTTAATAATTTAGGGTCTACTCCGGGTATTTGGCGAGCCTCTGAGGAGAACCTCTCGAAGTATTCCTTAAGTGATTCACCTTCATTTTGATGAATGCCTGAGAGATGAGAGGAATCTTTAATGATCCTTAATTTTAATGAACTTCTACAAAGATCTTGGTGAGTTCGTCAAAGGTATGGATGGATCCCCTTGGAAGGGAGTAGAACCAAGTGCGAGCCTGACCCTTGATGGTGACCGGAAAGAATTGACAAAGCAGTGTGTCAGGAGCTCGTTGGATATGCATGATATTTCTGTGATGGTAGATGTGTTCATATGGGTCAGTTGCCCCATCATAGGAGTCGATGCTCAGAAGCTTGAAACCTACAGGAATAGGATGTTGAAGAATAGCTTCAGCCAAAGGTGAAGACTCCTGATAGCCGCAATAAGAGGAAAGATGATTTCCATCTTTAAAATGGAATTCTTCTTGCACTAAGCATTATAATTTTGCACGTATGACATGATAGGTGGAATTAACATGACGAGAACATGACAAGCTACCGACAATAATAAGAAGGTCAACATCATAGTCTAGAAGCGGAGAAACTTTGGCCTGATGGCGAGAAAGCCTCGTATTAGCATTTTGACCTCCCCTGGCTAACGATCGATCTTGGGGGAGATGCGTTTGCCGCAATAGTGGCTGTCGTGTTTCTTGTAAAAGTCAGATTATTTCGTTTTGAAACTCTTCCATTCAGCAAATACAATCTTCTAGAGAGGTTCCTATTGCACCTTCACCGATAGGGTTATGCTTATTAGGGGGAAGAGAGGCAGAAGCTTGGAGTCATTGGTTCAAAGATTGGTTTCGGGAGTGATGGGAGTTGGAGCGGGAGGCTCCGTTGTTGTGAGTATGGTGCCTGTTGGCCATAATGCATGTGTTCACATATATTCTAATTATGAGGTTTACTTACCAAACTGTTGTGGAAATAAAAGAATAAAGTTTACGCCTTAGCCTTGTTGTGAAATCCGACACATATATAAATATTTGAAGAGTGAACAATAAACTCCAGGATTTTTACGTGAAAAAATTCAGAAAAGAGGTAAAAAATACCAGGCCTAGCCTAGTAATAATGTTCCACTATATGTTTGTTTTGGAGTACAAAGTTTAAGTTTTTTTGATAACGGATTCTGAGTTTGAGAAAGCGACAATGAAAATCCTAATCAAGTAACAAATGCACGGTGATGTAATTGGCAGTAGACGAGCTGAATGAGTGGTGGTTGACCAACGAAGGTAGGTCCATGGCAAGGACTGGCGGTGGTGGTCGACAACGGTGGTCGATAAGCGCGAGGGCGGGGCGATGTGGTCGGCGCGTTGTCGACCGCCGACGGTGGCACGATTATGCTTGGAGGATCTTCAAGCTTTCTTTCTCTTGAGCTCCCCTCATGTGAAGAATGAGGGACTATTTATAGATTGGAGAAATGACATTTCTGTAAATACGTGTAAAATTCAAATCACTTCATCGGATGACTCGAAATAATTCCCTTGATCATCTGAAGTATTTTAAATATTTAAATGCTCAAATGAAGTCAGAATCAAGAAATCTTGGGCTTGTTAGATCCAGCTCATCAAGATGCTCGATTTGATCATAAACACTCCATATTTAGGAACTATTTAGGGATTCAACTGATATCTCAAAATTTTCAATGATATTTTAAGTGCTTGATATGGGCTGGCTACTTTCGTTGCACGACATCAAGATTCGTGCAAAGTAGAATTTTAATGTCATATTAATCATAATAAAAAAATATAAATGATAAATAAAACTAATAAATAAATAAAATTATTTTTTTAATGATATTAATAAATAAATCTCCAAATTTTGGAGAGAGGGCATCACAAAATTTTTTGTGGATGAATGTATAAAAAAAAAAAATACTATCACAGAGATGGAGGGAAGCTCTCCACTTAAATCCACCTATGAATTGACTTCTTTATTTGCTTTTCTGGTCTTATTAATTTTATATTGTCTTCTAATTCATGTTTAGGCTTTATTTTTCTTTTTTATTTTTAAGTTCTCCCATTTTAAATACAGAAGCTACTGATTACATCATTGAATTTCTTATGTGGTTATTAAAACAATAATTTTATGATTAAAAACTAAGTGAGGTCATTATCTTTATGAAACTAATTAGTACAATTTTTTGAAACAAGTAGCTTTATGAATCTGGTCATTATAATGTTGGATATTGTTGTTGGTTTGATTACTCAAATTTTGAATTAATGTGTTCTTTAATTATATGAAAGTGGCTATAAAAATATTTAGAAGTGTTTGGTTGGCTTTATGAATTAGTTCGGAGTTCTAATTCGAATGCGGTCACAACCTTTAACAAGTGTTAATAAAATAAATTTTTTAATAATAATTTTATTATTTTATAGTAAATATTTAAATATAAAAATTAACTTGTAATTATCATCAAATAATAAATATAATATTATCATTTTAAAATATAAAAAACAAAATTAAATCAATTACATAAAAATTTTAATTTCTTTCTAAATATAAATAAAATTTAAAAATAAATAACTCTCATAATCTTTACTTTTAAAATTCTCTTATGCCTTTTCTTTCTCTTCACCATCATTGCAATGCCGTATATATTGATATCTATGATTGATACATCTCTAAAATTAATTATCAAATAATCTCAAGGCATTTTCAAATGCTTCGATCTAATCACCGATCAACTTACATAAATCAACCGCCTCGAATAAACATAAGAATATCAATCCGATCCAGAATCGACTGATCGTTTAGCATGAAAATGGATGATCGATCCGCCAAATGGTCACCAAAGCGATATATTTATAGTCGACGATTGCCAAGACGAATCGAATCCAAGATCACCCGACATCATTAAGGCACCGGATCATCAAAATACACCGTCGATCGGGGATCGCGATGCCGATGAGTGGTTGAAGTTTTCCACCAATTTACAGGCTGCCACTCCCAAAAAATCTATAAAGAGCTTCATTCTCACCTGGGACCGAATCGATTTGAAGACCGAGAGCTCAGAATCACCACACCTCGACTGACGATCTATCACTACCAGTGCCACCACCAAGAAGGCTCAAGATCGGAGCTCGCCTGGAGATCGCCTGACAGGGACTGCCAGCTTTCTCTCAAGATCAAGAGGCCCGTAAGATCGGTTCCGCTTTGGGAAACTTCTCCTTGGGTTGAGTTGAGATATCAGATTTTTCTACACTGAATATTATTTCTCAGAAACACCTTCTTCTCCAACTAACGAAGCGACCAGATCTTTGACATGTGAAAGTTCTGACAAGCGGGTTTTTTCCCTTAACGGGTTTTCCATATAACCCCTTGTTCATATCCCCGCTGTTGGATAATTTTTGGGCTACGACGAAGATCTCGCATCTACCGGAATAAAATTCTCTAGCACGCAACAATGATATATTGATCATTTGTATAAAATAATATGTATAAACCACAATATTGGCATGCATGCGATACGTTCTCAATGTGCATTGGATAAGTGGATTTTGATGCTCTAAAAGTGTTTTAGAATATATTGTGACCAGCAGAAGCTCCCTCTTGTTATTAATTATTAGCACTTATTCATCACTTGCTTATTGACTCCATTTATTAAAGACCACTTCTTCTTCTTCTTCACATGTTATCGATCTCATGATCTCTACCTTGATGTTCTCCTTTTCTACTTTATGAGACACTTATCCCAAAATATCTTTTCCTATAAATTTCCAAAATTATTCATCTTTGATATCTTCCCCAACTTCAATCCTTGCCTCAAACAAGCTCCTAAGCACTCACCCCAAGGGCTTGTGTGTGCTTTAAATTTTTTTTAATTATTATTATTATTTTTAGATTAATTTTCATTAGTTCTAATCAAATAGCTCCTAACTTCTAAATATAGTACATTTACTATATACTATATTTAAATTTTGTTATAATTTTGAATTGTAGTAATCAAAGAATCCCTAAACAACTTCGTATTTCAACTAAATTAGGGATAAAAATTGGTTCAATAAAGTTTGATCAAAATATGTTCCTAAATTAAATGCAAGTGTCAATTGGAACAGTCAAATTACAAGTCCATCCTAAAAAAAATTGAAAGCAACCTAATGCAATGCAAGCACGCCTTTTCTTTTATTATTTAATTCGATAATAATTCATTATAATTATCAGTTATTTAATTGACTGCAATATAAAAAAATATCTTACGCTTAAAACAAATTTTCAAAGCAATCTCCTTTGTTTAAATTAGTCTTGTTCTTTGTTTTCATTATTGTATTCACAATCATTGTAATTAACCTACCGAATGATGATAAAGCAAGCCATAACCCTTCCTAATTAATTGTAAAACTTAAAATTAATTTAAATAAAGAGAAGGCGGTTACTAATTAATCCTTGCTTATCCTAGAAGGATTTAATTATTTATTATTTTACTTATTTTTACTGTTATTAAATCACCAACAAATTTATCCAATTTAACTATGGATCTTGACTCAACTTCTAGATCAAAAAATGCTAAAATATTTTAATCATAAATTTTTAGGGTAAACTTCACGAACGATCTGCTACATATTTTATTTTCATCAAATATATAGTGAAAAATATGTGAATCAATATAATGAATCTAACGATGTGAAGATTGTCCAATTTCGATGTTATTTAGATGCTCAAATGTTTAGAAAGTGCATATCGAAAATCTATAAATAATCTTTCATTTTATACAAAATTGCATTTCACTACTCTTAATTTCTCTACTCAAATAAAATTTCTTGCTATGATAACATTTACTTTAAATTGAGCTATTTTATCTTGGTCGGATTTGTGATTTTTTTTCTCAAAATTTTAAATAAAAATCATTGCATTTTATGGGTCCCTTATAAGCCTATTTTATCCTTATGTATGTAAATTAAAATTTTTAACACGGACCAACATGGTTTATATTATCACCGACCTCTTTACGGACATAGACTCCCATGAACTAAATGTAAACAAAGGAGTCATCCTAATTAATCAAAGTTATTTATTAATCAATAATATTCCATAAAGATTCCCCAATAAGATAGTAAATGATGATGTTCACATTGTTTGATTATTATGTATGTGGAATATATATTCCGAATAGCCTGCCTTCAAAATTTTCAAGTCTTTTATAAATTAATTCTCACTAATCTTATATTTTAAATATTATCTTTTGCTTTAAATATTCTCTTCTTACAAGTCTGATCTCGAGAAGGCGTTCATTGAGTTCTTTTCATGACGAAGATTGGTAAGGTTACATTTTAAAAAATAAAAAGCTTATTAATATAGTTTTATATTCATAATTAAATAACATAATATTAAGTGACACTCAATGAATATATATTTATTAAATATTTGTTATAAAATGATGTATAATAATATAATATTAATCACAATTAATATATAACATTTTACGGCCACAATAGTTATATATAAGTTGAGTTGAGTATCACATATCGCTAAATTATTGAAGTCTATAAATAAATGTTACATCAAAATTTTACACCTAATAAATTTTCTTAAAAAAATATCCATCATCTTGCTTTCAAAATAATACAATTTTTCTAACTTGATAAATTTTGCAATCTCTAATTTTTTAAACAGTAATCATTTTTTTATCATTTAAATTATTAAACGTAAACTCATGCACACAGTGCATTTTAAGCGCAAAACATGACGATGATGAGATGGAATCCCCAACTGTGCTAAATAGTTAAGCGCATGTCAATTTATTGTAATCAGCTCATAAAAAAAATTAGGAAAATTTACATACATACCACCTAATTCTTCTGCATTTACATATTTCATACCCAAACTTAAATATTTACAAACTAACACTTTCCCTACGCTCAAAAAAAAGTCCATGAAAAAAGTAATGGCCAGATTTTGATGTAATAATAAAGATTTAAGTGTTATTTAAGAAAATTAAAGTTTAAAAAAATAATTAAAATGAATCAGATGTAAATCATGTGAAAGTATCATTAGTTAATGCAAAAATAATGAGCCATAAATAATAAAAAAATATAAAAAATGTAAAGACACCTAAAGTTATATAATTCAGCTTAAACCAAATCTATTTTAATGAAAAATACATCTTAAAAAAAGAAAGAAATAAAATCCCAACTCAGCCTTCCGTAGTATATTTTCTTCACATGCATTATTGAAGCCGTCATTTTGTCACAACAATGTTAAACCACGAGGGCATTAGGGAGAGATCAGAAGAAGAACTCCGTATATTGCCATATTAGCTTTTACACAAACTGAGGTAAGCCTTCGCCATAACTCCTAAGGCATTAATCTTTCGCATGCATCCCACTGCAGGATTTCACAAATCTGGATTTATCTCCATCTGAATGTATTTCATTAATGAATCCTAAGTATAGTGTCTGTTGAGAATTTTATTCAGATGCGAGATCTTCGAGCCAAAAATTATCCAACACACAAGCGATATGAACACGGATTATACGTAAAACCCGTTAAGGAAACCACGCCTTCTCAAGAACTTTATGTTCAAAAGATGGTCGCTTCTCTTAGTTATAAGAAGAAGGTGTTCTGAATAAAACAATATTGAAAAAATACAATATCGATCAACTCTAACCCAGGAGAAGTTTCCCAAAAGCGAACCCGATCTTCTGAGCAACCTCGATCTTGAGAGAAAGGAGGCCAACCGTTTTCTAGTCCCTGAAGCGATCTCTGGCGAGCTCACGATCTTGACTACTGCAGATGCTGATAGATCGCTCGGCCGATGATTCTCGTGCTCCTGGCTCAAATGATTCTCTCTCTTGAGACGCTCTATTTATAGATTTTGGAGTGGCGCTCAGAAATTGGTAAAACTAACCAACATCGGACGGCGATCAATCGAGTATTTTAATGATCCGGTGCCTTAATGATGCTAATTGGGTGATCTTGATTCGGATTCGCCTGACGAGCCGACCGACTATAAATATGTCCGTTTTGTGACCATTTGGCGGATCGGGATCTATTTTCATGCCCGATACTGAAGATCGTCGGATCGAATTACGCTGCCGCCGGCATGCTCGATCGGTTATTTGACCGTAAGGCCGAATGGTATTGATCAAGATTTCAAAACGCCTTGATTCGCATCGACAATTTTCTGGGATTTATCAATGGATGCGAGTTAATTTAGGATTTTTTTTCATAAGTTAAGCACAAATAAATTATAAATTATAAATTAATAATTAATGAGTCATTATAATCTGAGTTTTTTTTTTTATTAGAGAGAGCTCTGTATATTAAGGCAGGCAAATTCGGTTTGAGGCTATTAAAAATCATTTTATTTTTTATTATTTTATTTCATTTTGATATAAAATAAAATATACTTTATATAATTAAATAGACTTATTTTTATTTATATGATGTGATCCTTGGTTGTGGAATGGTGATAATTAGGGAGATGATGATGATAATAGTAATTGTTGAAAAATTGTGACTATTAATAATATTGATTTGTGGCTAGAATTCGTTAAATTAGTTATGATAATAGAAGAAAATTTTTATTTTTTTTAAAAAATACTCAAATATCGAAAACTTATTGTAAATATTTTTAAATTTAATTATCTATTTAAACAAAAAATGATTAAAAATATATTAAATAAATTTATTTGTTAAAAATAAAAATAAATTTAAAAAAAATAAAGTGATCCCAAATATATAGATCTTTAGTTTAAAAATATCTTTAAATTTTTTGGGTCTAAAATTTCAATATCATTCTCATCAAATTTATGTGTCTACACTCACTATTTCTAATAATACAAAACAATAAAATTAAAATTCTGAAGATGGGATTCCTGTGAGGTATGATCGATACGCCCCTCTAAAATTAATGACGCAAGAATCTCGAGGCATTTTAAATGTTCGATCTAATCACCGATTTCAGAACTTATCGTCAATCGCCTCGATCTAACATAAAGAACATCAGAAGGCATACCGATCCGAAGCTCAATCGACTGATCGTTTATCGAGCATGAAAATGGATCCGATCGCCAAATGGTCACCAAAACATATTTATACGATCGAAAGGCCACAAGACGTAATCCAACGAATCCAAGATCACCCTCGACATCATTAAGGCACCATCATCAAAATATACCGTCGATCGGGGATCGACGGCCGATGGGAGTGGTTGGAGTTTTCCACGAATTTACAAGGCCGCCACTCCCAAAAATCTATAAATAGAGCTTCATTCTCACCTTAGGGGACTGAATTGATTTGACCGTGAGCTCGAGAACCTCCCGACCTCGACCGACGCATCTATCACCACCAAGCTACCACCAAGAAGTGCTCAAGATCGTGCCTCTGAGATCGCCCCCAGGACTAGACCAGCCGCCTCCTTTCTCAAGATCAAGAGGTTGCTCAAGATCCGCTCGCTGGGAAACTTCTCCCTCGGGTTGGAGTTGACCGACATTGTATTTTCTACACTCTAATATTGTTTCCTCAGAACACCTTATTCTCCAAACTAACGAGAAGCAAGGACCAGATCTTTGAACACATAGTGAAAGTTCTACGACGGCAAGGCGTGGTTTTTCCCTTAACGGTTTTCCACGATAACCCCGTGGTTCATATCCCCGCTTGTTGATAATTTGGATAATTTAAGATCTCGTGATCTACCGGAATAAAATACTCAAGACGCAATGCAGGCCACCAGGGAATCTCGCCCCCATTGCTATATCTCCAATATGGTTGGTAAACGGTGAGGGTCCGCCCTCTTCTTGGAAGATCGCTCAAAGGATGGAGGATTTAACGCCCTTCGACTCGCGAGAGGACGCAAAACGCTCCAACACGCCGAGCCACGTTCCGCGACTCCTCAAAGATAATCCATTTTCTTCCCGAGAATGACTACCCGGAATGATCAACAAGTAGAGAACCCCTTGGCACCACATCCAGATGTGAACCTTCGATACCGCTCTACTCCACCCCACGACACACGGAAACTCCACGCCACCTTATACGCGATGAACTACGACGACCGGTGAAGAAACAATGAATGATCCATTCTCCGCCGCTTCTTCCAAAACTCGTCCCCGCCATAAATCATCTCAATACCCGATCGAGATTCAAGCTTCCCAAAGATGGACCCCATGGCACAACCGATCCAGACGAGATATATCAATCACTTTCGAACGATCATGCACATTCGGCGTAAATGACTCCTCAGGTCGTATTCCCGACTCTCAAAGGACGTCGTACTGCTCTATTCGCCGCTAAGGGGTCCGTCCGATCATTTGGAGAGTCGCGGTGTAATGCCTCGGCAAGAGAATCATCGTGATTCATCACATCCGCCGTAATGATGGAGAGTCCCTCAAAGAATACTTCCGTGAGGTTCTCCTCAAGCCCGGATACCGAGTAGATTTTGAACTTTGAGGGCGGCTTCTGAGGACTCGCCGTGATACTTCTATTCATCATTAATGCGGAGACACCCATTCCTATGTCGACTCCACCGAATAGAGGCACAAATCTCGCCGACGGTTATCTGTTCTCGCTTGAACCATCAAGCAAAGAAGAAAGAAGGTTCCCAAAGGTGATGTTCAAACATCTCGTAAAAGAAGAGAAAAGAACCTCCCCCAAAACCTCCTCAAGAACCTCGATGACTCAATCGAGAGGAAATATACGCTCAACACGCCATGCGAACATCCTCGCTATTTTCAGAAGAGGATACAAGTAGCCGTGACCTTTAAAGCCCGGAATTGGAAATCAAGAGAATTCGCCACTTTCACACCAATCAAGAGTGCCACCAATAAGGAGGAGATTGAAAGACTAATACGTGGGTATTAGGCCGCTTTATACAAAACCAACCTCCCAAAGAAATGCCGGGGCAACCAGAGGAACCGCCAAGAGAGATAGAAACAATTGCGTGAGGGCCGCTGTTATCTAGCCAAATATTCATTGCCGCCTTCAAGAGTCAAGAAGTCTCGTTGACCATTCTATCACCTTTGATGATTTAGATCTAGAGGGCTTCGTGATCCCACATCAAGACCCCTTGTCATCGCAGTGGTCGGTGATCCATGCTTCAATATTAAAAGGATATTGATCGACAATGGGAGTTCTTGATGTTCTTTTACCCACACTCAAGATGGGTATGAGAGAAGCTTCAACCCCGTCCACTCGTATGGATTTGATAATCGACCCAGATAATGGAAGGGACAATCGCCTTCCGTAACTCTTGGAGAATTTCCCCAACACGCAACCCACTTGATACAATTTATTGTAGTCAAGTCTGAGTCCTGCATAATGCAATATTTGGGAGACCTCTCCGCCTATATTCTAGCCACATCTGCCTCACCTCAAGATGAAATTACACACCAAGCATCTGGAATCAACAGATAGCACAAGCGCTATATCAAGCAAGCCCATTTACGCCAAGAACCCTCAACATCGAGAACTGACCTACGATGAGGATGCCTCGAAAGGGCTTCTCCATTGAAGATGTAATTTGTCTTCCTATCTCGTAAGTTGATCCATCGCAAAGGTGAAGGTGGATCGCTGTCGCCTACCGACGTAAATTAGAATACGAAGATTTTCTCGCGTAAAATCAAGATATCTTTGCCCGAGATCTGGATATCGGCATTGACCCTAAGTCATTACGCACTCCCTCAAAGTTGACTCAACCTACAAGCCTGATACGTAAGAAAAGAACCTTCGCTTCAACGACATGTGTCATAGAACAAGAAATCACCAAACTTCGGAAGTCAAGTTCATTCGAAGTCTACTACCCACCCCACAACGTAGGTTAGTCAAGAAGGCCAACTTCCTCGGAGAATGTGCATCTACCAACACCTTGATCGCATGCCCAAAAGATAGCTTCCCCTTCCTCAGACGACCAACTAGTTGATGCGACATCGTGACATCGATGTCGAAGCTTCATGGATGCCTATTCGCTACAATCAACCCAGATAGGTCAAAGGTTCCTGGACTTCTTCCATACCAACATCGAAACGCCTCGATAAACAACCGATAAAAATCCTCATATCGCCTACAACTTTCTCCATAACAAAGTTAACATCATCGAAAAACGCCCATAACAACCTCGATAGTCAAAAGGTCCGGACTTCCCACACCTCTTCCATATGTTAACATCGCCGAGTAACGCCTCGATAAACAACCTTGATAAGTTGGCAATCCTCTATAGGCCTACAACTTTCCCATAACAAAGTTAACATCATCGAGTAAACGCCCATAACAACCTGATAGTCAAAGGTCAAAATGGACTTCCCACTACTTCTCTTCCATACGTTAACATCGCCGAAGTACTCGATAAACAACTCGATAAGTTGGCAATCCTCTATAGATCGCCTAAACTTTCTCCATAACAAAGTTAACATCATCGAAACGCCCGATAAACAACCTCGATAGTCAAAATCCTCCGATTCAATTCGAGATCTTCCATACAGGTTAACATCGTCGAGTAACGCTCTGATAAACAACCTTGGATAAGTTGGCAATCCTCTATAGACTGCCTACAACTTTCTCCATAACAGGTTAACATCATCGAGTAAACGCTCCGATACACAACCTAGGATAGATCGAGAGGTTCAGAGAACCCTATAAATATATCTTCCATAGTGTTAACATCATCGAGTAACGCCTCGATAAACAACCTTGATAAGTTGGCAATCCTCTATAGATCCGCCTACAACTTTCCATAACAAAGTTAACATCATCGAAAACGCCCGATAAACAACCTCGATAGTCAAAAATCTCCGGATTCAATGACCTCTTCCAGTTAACGCCATCGAAGTCACACTCGACAAACAACCCTGATAGTCAAAGATCTCCACGGCCGGACTACTGCCGCCACCACCCTGCCGGCCGCAACCATCAAACATCGGTCACGCTCAGCTCGCCACTGCAATTATCGCCATCATTCTCGCTACCACTACTATCGCTGCCGCATCAAGCTACCGACGCTGCTGCCCTGTTGATTACTACTGACGCTGCTGCCGCTGGATTACTTGCTGCTATTGCCGCTGACCATCTCGGCTTAACTATCGTTGCTGTTACCATAAATTGCTATCGCTGTTACTATACACCATCTTGGCCAGACCACGACGCCATATCGCTGGCTAATTTACGGCATTTCACTATTACTATCATTATCACCGGTATCGCTGGGTCACGATCACTTATCGCCACGCTGGTTGCTTCCACTGCCTCGACAACCCTCGTTCCGCCAACCATCAGAAGCCGGTCACCGCCACTACTGCTGCCGGTTACCGGCGACTGCTGAATCTTATTTATCGACGCTGGCTGACACTGCTGACTACCGCTTTGCTGTTGCTATTATGTTTGCCGCTAACCACTGCTACCGATACTGCACTTCCGCCGGCTACCACTATCGCTTGTTATCTCGCCGACCACTCTCGCAGTCCTCGCACCACTATGGCTCACACTATCGCTGCACCGCGCCAACCCTGCTTCCGGTGATCGCTCAACCCGGACGGCCCGACGAGCGCAGAACCGGAACCACGACGCATCGCGCCTGACGCTTCCCATTTTAGAAGTTCTCGCCGCCTCCGCTATGGTGACGCGGTTCTCTTTCAAAAGATTCTCACCCATCTACAAACCACCGTGGGGAGATGAAAATATGCACTCCCCGCTGGGGATGGAGGAGGTGAGGTTGATCCAAGAAGAGTGCCTTAAACTCCCACTGCTGGTGGCTATGCACTCGCTTTGTGGAAATGCCGGCCATCACGCTTACTACCGCTGGCCATCGCCGCCACCATCGCTGACAATCTTCGCCATCCATTGTCGCCGGTTATCCGCGACCGACTGTCGATGCTGCTGGCCGCTGTCGTCATTTGCCGCCGACCATTCGCCGGCCGCCAACCATCGTTGCCGGCTACCACCGCTGCCATCGATCGCCATCCGCCACCATCGCCGGATCTCGCGCATCATTATTGCTGGTTATCCGCTGACTACTGATGTTGCTGGGTCATTGCTTGGTTGCATTGCTGGCCTAATTAATTTCGGTTCACCATCACTCTTACCATGGCTGGTCAACCATACTGCTGATTACATCGGCTACACGCGCTGACCAACGTTGCTGCCACTGCGATCGGTTCGCGCTGGCCGACGCCCGTCGGCTACCACTGCTCCATCAGCTCATACCGCTAATAAGTTATCGAACATCGCTGGCTAATTATCGCTACATCTTAAATTACCATCGTGATTATCCGCTAACTGACGTCATCAGGTTGACTGCCGCTGCCGTCAGCCACCCCAGGCCGGTGACTACCATCGCACCACGACCATCACCTCCAGACGATCGAGATAAAAAATTATTCCAAGAAGAGTGCCCAAACTCCCACCGGGGAGGGCAATGCACTCTAGCAGTGGAGATGGTGGAAGAGGTTGATCCAAGAAGAGTGCCCAAACTCCCACCAGGGGGAGGGCTATGCACTCTAAGAGGAGAAGAGGAGATAAAGTGTGCCTTTCCCTCTTACCTGGGGTTTTATAGACTTTCTAGGCCAAAAGGGTAAAACCGCCCAAAAATCCTGAAACCCTCAAACCGCCAAAAATCATTATCGTGCTCATCGGCCACGTACGCTACAAGGCATCACAGCGCGCAGGCCATGTATTCATGCCGCAACCGGCCCAGGTCGACTGGCCCATGGCTAACCGCCGGCCATGGCTGAACTGCCACTAAATCCGCGGGCCAAATCCGGCCAAGGCCAAGATTCCATGCCGCGAATTGCCGCGACGGTCGTGAATCCGGCCAGATCTTCGCTCTGCTGGCCAAAGGCTGATCATTCGCCAGACCGCCGGCTGCCAGATTCGACCCGCTCAATGGCCGTTCGCTTATCGCGAATCACACTCATGAGATCCGCTGCTTCGCCTCAGGTGTTTCATGACGCCAGCATCATACACCCTCGGCCATCAGTTCGCGAAATCAAGGCAGTATGATACAGCGCTGAAGCGCTCATGCGGCCGCATAAAGGGCTACAAGGCCATACTGGCGCTTCATCCATGGCGCTCATGAGCCTCTTTCGATGGATCCGTCCAACAAATCTCGCACTACAAGATACCTACACGCGATTTGCGCAGTAGCCGTAGTCATAATCTTCTAAGACTGTTCTTCAAAATTAAATATTGATTCTCAAATTTCATCAAGAATTTGCTATTTTCAGTATTTGACATATATTTTGGATGACCGAGATAATGTCACCCAAAAATGAATCGATACGCTCGAAAATTAATGATCAAGCACGAATCTCAAGGCATTTTCGAAATGTTTCGATCTAATCACCGATTTCAAAGAAACTTAATGCAACACCGCTCGATGAGACGAACATAGAAACATCAAGCATCCGATCCAGCTGAATCGACTCGATCAAGTATCTGAGCATAAAATGGATCTGATCCGCCAAATGGTCACCAAAATCGACATATTTATAGATCGAAGGCCCAAGACAATCCAACGAATCCAAGATCACCCAATTCGACATCATTAAGGCACCGGATCATCAAAATATACTTTCTCGATCGGGGGATCGCGACGGCCGTCCGATGGAGTGGGTTGGAGTTTTCCACGAATTTACAAGGCACGCCACTCCCAAAATCTATAAATAGAGCTTCATTCTCACCTTAGAGGGACCGGAATCGATTTGAAGACCGAGAGCTCGAGAACCTCCCCGACCTCGACGCAATGACCAAGACTACCGCTACCACCAGGTGCACGAAGATCGGGGCTCGCCAGAGATCGCCTGTGGGACTAAAAAAGATCGCCGCCTTTCTCCAAGATCAAGAGGTTGTTCCCAAGATCCGCTCGCTTTTGGGAAACTTCTCCTTGAGTTGACCGATATTGTATTTTCTACACTCTAATATTGTTTCACAGAAACACCTTCTTCTCCAAACTAACGAAGCAAGGACCAGATCTTTGAACACATAGTGAAAGTTCTGACGCAAGGCCCCATTTTTTTTTCCCTTAACGGGTTTTCCAATAACCCCTGTGTTCATATCCCGCTTGTGTGTTGGATAATTTTGGCTACGAAGATCTCGCATCTACCGGAATAAAATACTCTAGCACGCAACAATCCTCATGATAACTGAATCCATACTTGCATCTCAAATGTATTTTCGATTGGCTTATTATTATTTTTTATGTTTAGCTATAAATTTAATCACGATTGTTAGAAATTAATAATTAATATATTTAAACTTTCACCATTATAATTGATATATCACGCACAAAATTTTAAATTAATGCACATATGTTATTTTGCATAATAATTAAATATCTCAAGTTCAACATTACCCAAATTTGGTGAAGTAGGGCCAAAATGAGCTCGAATTAAGATTAAAAGTTACACCTGAAAACTTTGATACACTAATTGGATGATCAAATGACTTTCAAATTTGACGTGCTTATACTCAAATTGAGCGGCTCAATGAGAAAAATCCAATGAGCCTAAGATCATTCAAATCGAAAGTCATTTGAATGGTCAAATCACCAAAAAACTATCTATGATCAAATGAATCGATATGAACCATCCGATGGAGTATTTTGAGATTTTGGCTACAATGACCAAAATGCCCTCTCAAAATCCTATAAATAGGACCCCATTCTTGTCATGAGAGAATGAAGAAGCTAGAAGTAAACTTGAGAGAAAGCTGAGAGAAAGCTAGAAGTTTGAAGTTCGTCATCTCCACCGAATTAAGATTAAAAGCTACGCCTGAAAACTTCGATACACTAATTGGATGATCAAATGACTTTCAAATTTGACGTGCTTATACTCGAATCGAGCAGCTCAACGAGAAGAATCCAACGAGCTTAAGATCATTCAAAGCGAATGTCATTTAAATGATCAAATCATCAAAAATTTATCTATGATCAAATGAATTGATATGAACTGTTCGATGGAGTGTTGTGAGATTTTGGCTACAATGACCAAAATGCTCTCTCATAATTCTATAAATAGGACCCCATTCTTATCATGAGAGAAGAAAAGAGTTAAAAGTAAACTTGGGAGAAAGCTGAGAGAGGGCTAGAAGTTCGAAGTTTGTCATCTCCACCAAATTAAGATTAAAATCTACACCTAAAAATTTCGATACACTAATTGGATGATCAAATGACTTCCAAATTTGACGTGCTTATACTCGAATCGAGCGTCTCGATGAGAAGAATACAATGAGCATAAGATCATTCAAATCGAATGTCATTTAAATGTTCAAATCACCAAAAACTCTCTATAATCAAACGAATCGATATGAACTGTCCGATGGAGTATTGTGAGATTTTGGCTATAATGTCCAAAATGCCATCTCAAAATCCTATAAATAGGACCCCATTCTTGTCATGAGAGAAGGAAGAAGCTAGAAGTAAACTTGAGAGAAAGCTGAGAGAGAGCTAGATGTTTGAAGTTCGTTATCTCCACCGAATTAAGATTAAAAGCTACACCTAAAAACTTCGATACACTAATTGGATGATCAAATGACTTTCAAATTTGATGTGCTTATACTCGAATCGAGCGGCTCGATGAGAAGAATCCAATGAGCCTAAGATCATTCAAATCGAAGGTCATTTGAACATTCAAATTACCAAAAAACTATCTATGATCAAATGAATCGATATGAACCGTACGATGCAGTATTGTGGGATTTTGGCTACAATGTCCAAAATTCCATCTCAAAATCCTATAAATAGGACCCCATTCTTGTCATGAGAGAAGGAAGAAGCTAGAAGTAAACTTGGGAAAAAGCTGAGAGAGAGAGCTAGAAGTTCGAAGTTCGTTATCTCCACCGAATTAAGATTAAAAGCTACACCTGAAAACTTCGATACACTAATTGGATGATCAAATGACTTCCAAATTTGACGTGCTTATGCTCAAATCGAGCGGCTCGACGAGAAGAATCCAACGAGCCTAAGATCATTCAAATCGAATGTCATTTGAATGATAAAATCATCAAAAATTTATCTATGATCAAATGAATTGATATGAAATGTTCGATGAAGTGTTGTGAGATTTTGGCTATAATGACCAAAATGCCCTCTCATAATCCTATAAATAGGACCTCATTCTTGTCATGAGAGAAGGAAAGAGCTAAAAGTAAACTTGGGAGAAAGCTGAGAGAGGGCTAGAAGTTCGAAGTTTGTCATCTCCAACGAATTAAGATTAAAAGCTACACCTAAAAATTTCGATACACTAATTGGATGATCAAATGACTTTCAAATTTGACGTGTTTATACTCGAATCGAGCGGCTCGACCAGAAGAATCCAACGAGCCTAAGATCATTCAAATCGAAGATCATTTGAATGGTCAAATCACCAAAAAATTATTTATGATTAAATGAATCAATATGAACCGTCTGATGAAGTGTTATGAGATTTTGGCTATAATGACCAAAATGCCCTCTCAAAATCCTATAAATAGGACACTATTCTTGTCATGGGAGAAGGAAGGAGCTATAAGTAAACTTGGGAGAAAGCTGAGAGAGAGCTAGAAGTTCGAAGTTCATTATCTCCACCGTTGCTGCCGATCGTCGCCGACTGCCACCAACAATCTTTATAGCCCAACTATCGCGATAAAGAGAATGATTATGGAATTCTCATTATCAGGATTACGTACATACAATCTTGTAATCTCATTGTTGAGAATATTTATACTCTGTATTTCAAAGCGGATATATAGTGGGGCATTTTTATTGGGTTAAACCTCGTAAATTTTTCCCCTATTTCTGGGATTTATCCATGTAAAAATTATGAAGTTTCTTATTCTTTTTTCAACTATTTGTGTGTGTGTTGAATTTTTATTCAAAGCTAAGACGTGAATATTTATTTTATCAGTACAACTTTTCTGATACGCAATAATAATGAAGCCAAAGCCCTCAATTATAGGGTCATATAGCCTTAGGTTCTTTTTCATTTTTACTTCTTTATGCATCTCATTCGTAAATATAAACAATTAAACATACAATATTTCAAATATATAATTGGGATAACTTAATAATGTTGAAGGCTTGAACCCACGGAAGCAGTCTTGCTCTGTAATGACTCCATTAAAATGATGGCAACTAAATCAGTCTTGCTCTGTAATGCTCTTTTTTCTTTTTTTTTTTTTTTTGCCATTTCACAGGTTTTTATGAAATTCTCTTATATTTAATTTTTTTAAATGAAATTGATTAGGCGTGATCTTTAATTTTTTATTATTTATGTTAACCTCCATATGTGTGCCACCATATGTGTGCCACAAAGCCAAAGTCAAGCTCGCAAGTCTAATTTGACGGATTTCGGAAGCGACATTGCACAAATTGAGGCTCAAAATACACTGGACGTCCCTGAAAATGGTCAAAACCACCTCCGATCGATGAACGGACTTCGCCATCGTATTTAGAACGTCGAAATTGGTCAATATATATATATATATATATATATATATATATATATATATATATATATAAAATACAAAATCTAATGATCAATCGATTAAATGCCAGCGTCGCGATATCTAATCGGGTCGATGATGCCGAATGATCTTCATTCATGAAATTGATCACGCGTACTTCAATCATCAAAATCTATCAAATGAGATGTCCGCCAATTCGACAGTCAGAATGCCGAGTGATTTGACATCACACAAATCGGTACGAAAACGCTGACGTTAAAATTAACTCAAATGACATCCTATCGATGAAGCATTCTCTGGCGCGCGTAACGCCGAAATTGGTCGGATATAAATATTAACGACTGACGATCAACCGATTGTTGCCGTTTAACGCTGCACGCATATCGAGGTTAGGAGGCACCGAAGAGAATCAAACGATCTCCGTTCGCAAAATTGATCACGCCATTGTCTTTGAAATGCCGAAATTTATCAAATAAGACTATTCGCACTCAATTCAGACGAGTATGCATGAAAATCGAGCGGTTGAAAGCGGTAACGCGCATTTTGAGCTAAAATTGATAATTTGGCACCACTGAACCAAATAAATACCTCCGATCAAAACTGCTGGGTTCAAACATCAATTATCCTAAATTGATATATATATTGACTATGTGTATTTACCGACGTGAAATTCACGTTAAAATAGTTTAATAAATTTAAAATTAATTTTATAAATCTCTAAATTACCCCCACTCAATTATTCACCTATATTTTCAGTTTATCTAATTAAAAAAAAAAAAATCTAAAAAAAGTCAACAACTCTCCTCATTCTCTCTCACTATTTTCTCTCTCTGCAGCCCTCTCTGTTCCACGGCCCGCCGGCCGATCCCCGCTGCCGTCCCGCGCCGGCACGAGTCCGCTGACCGGAACCCGCAGCCCGCGCACCGACCAGTGCGTCCGACGCACCTGCGCGCGCGCTTCCGCGACCTGCGCCTGACCCGATCCCCGCACGCGCTCCGGCCCGCGGCGCCATCCTGCCTTTCCGCGACCCGCTGCCACGACCCGCCGTCCGACCCGTGCGGCGCGTCTTCAATCCCGGTGCCGCCGGTCCGCCGGCCCGTCCGTTAACTCTCGAAAAACAGCACCCGTAGTTCCGTTCGGCCCATCGCCAGAGCCCTGTTCCAGCCCGCTGCCGCAGGCCTGACCCGCATTACCGCAAACCGCCGCACAGACCCAGCCCGCGGCCCTCGAAAACGACCCGCAAGCGCCTCCAGCCCACTGTTCTGGCCCGCCTGCCTCCTTCCCTTCAGCCCACGGCCCGCAATCCTAGCCCGTTCTGCGCAATCCAGCCCACAAACCTAGCCCGTTCTGCACAATCCTTCTCGCAAGCTCGTAACACATCCAAATTTGCTTTCACTTGCCGCATGGGAAGAACATCGTTGGTGAATTTTTTCGATTTTCGTCCCTTTGCTTTTAGCTCTTCCAATTTTGCCACACGACCTGGAGAAGACATCACAAGAGTAATTCTTCTTTCGATTTTCCTGCATCGCCTCAGAACCCTTCCACTTTTCACTTCGCCACAATTAGGAGAAGAACATCGTCAAGAGGCTAATTCTTTCGATTTTCTGACGATTCCTCACCTTTTCCATCCGTTTCGCTGCTTTGTAATCGTGGGAAGAACATCATCAATAGACGAATTCTTCTTTCGATTTCCAGCGTCGCATTCCTTACTTTAGCCTTCCTACATTTGCACAAAATATGGGGAATAACATCGTCAAGAGGCGAATTCTTCTTTCGATTTTCGGCGTCGTACTTCTTACCTTACATTCCTACATATATAACCTCGTTCCTTTACCGAGCATTGCAGCGCGTCAAAAATAAGTCAAAACATGTTGGATCTGTGAATGTATATATATTGTATGTTTGTATTTCTTTGCAGCTTTGAAGACCTCATTGTGCTCAAGAGGGCGCGACGAGATGAAAAGCAGGCTGTGGTGTCGCAAGACATCGCTCGCTATGCTCAAGAAGACCTACCAAGTAAGCCAAACACCTGTTAGATGTCGCTTCCCCTAGATGAAATGCTGCCGAAATTTTGTCTAATTTCTAGACTTAGAAAAAATGAGTGGGATGAATATATATTGCATTTGTCTTCTGTCCGAAGACCTCGTGTCTCAAGAGGGCGGAAAGACACATCACTGCACGCCAAGAGGGTGTACCGAGTAAGCCAAAATACCTCGATGTAGCCCCATACGGATGACGCAGGAGGTCTAAATTGTGTCAAATCTTTGACTTAGAAAAGGGGGAGGGGGGAATGAATGTATGTTGTATTTATCTTCTTCAGTTTAAAGTCCTCGTTTCAAGAGGGCTGATGAGATGAAAACTCGTTGTCACAAGACACCACTCGCTACGCTCAAGATGGCGTACCGAGTAAGCCAAAACACCCTCGATGCAGCCCCTACACGGGGATGACGCCGGGAGGTTGCCGAAATTGTGTCAAATCTTTTGACTTAGAAAAAAGGGGAGATTAAAATGAATGAATAATATTCATAAAATCTAAGTAAAATTTGGGGAGGCTAATATTAAACTCATAAACTTTGGGGAGGTTGAAATTAAACTCACAAACTCTAATAGTAATTCTTTATGGCTTAAATTGAAACGGTAAAGTGAGTTATATTTTCTTGTAAATTTCTCAAAATTAGGCAAGATTTAATTAGAATTTAGGGGGGGGGATTAATACTAAACTCATAATAAACTTGCAATAAACTCAAAATCTAAGGATGAATCCAAATTGTGTTTAATAACTCTTATACGAATATGAAGGTGATTACTGTGCTAGCTAATAAGCATGGGTGGGTTTTATAATCTATTTGTATTGATGATCGAGAAATAATGTGTTTCTTCTTAAGCTATGAGACAACAGTATGACCAAGATAATGGATGAATGCACAAGAAAAATAGTAATAATCTTTCATTACCAGCTCAATTAGCATCCAAGAAATCATGTAAAGATAGTGAAGAATGATAATGTAAAAGAATTTCATATCCAAGTACAACACATAAATAACAAAGATGATGTTTGATAGATGCATAATGATTAGCGGTAGGTCAATATGAAGTAATATAAGGATGACTATTTCATGCTACAAATGATTATGTTATTTCTTGACCTCGTTGTATGCGACATCAGTCGAGTCGAGTTCACAAGATGAAGTCGATCGGCTTCGGATGCAATGACGGGAAAATTGAAGATGAAATACACTCGATGTCGCCGAAACTAATCAAAATGATCTCCATTTGATGAATGAACTTCATCATCGTGTTCATAATGCCGAAATTGATCAAAATATAGGTATTACGCATTTCGACGGTCGACCAATCAAGAAGGAAATCCATCAACGTGCCAATCCACATATTGAGGTCGGGAGGTTGCGACGAAGCCCAGTCAACCTCCATTCACGAAATTGATATGCCGTTAGCATCGAAACATTGAAACCTATTAAATGAGACTGTCTGTGCTCAATTCGGACGAGTATGCGAGAATATCGAGCGATCGGAAGGGATGACGCACAATTTTGAACTGAAATTGACCCGATTCAATGCCGACTTGAACCAAACGGACTCCGATCGCAAAATGGACCGTACCGTTGAGTCCGAAGCATCGAAATATAATATCCTCATCACTAAAATTAAAATTCAGATTTATTTTCACTCAAATAAGCATATGCCTTATATACCCTTATTATCCAACCCTAATCCTTACAACACTCTCCCTCGATTCTATCCATTCACTGAAGCTCGCTCCTCTTTGTCTCCTCTCGTTCGGTCCATCTTACCAAGGAACTAACAGAACACGCCTTTCCTTTCTCTCACAAGCAGCACGCAGCCGCTTCCTCTGTCCATCCCCCCTCCTTTTCTTTTGCTCCCACGCACAGCCTCGTTCCTCCCTCACATACCGTAACCCAGAATTGCTTTGTTCAACATCAATCGAACTCCATGGAACTCTTAGCAGGTTAAACAAACCATTCCACGTGGCACTCCTCGTCGCTCGCCAAGACTCTCTCCGACAATCAATGATCTCCTCTCCGTCCACCTGCCGCCACGACATAAGCGAAAACTCCCTTTTTTTTCTATAAACATAGCAGAACCAACCCAAATATCAACTTCCCCATTCAAATCTTCAACCTTCTACTTACCTTGTTCACCTTGAAGAAGATCACCTCCAAACCACCTCTTCCTGATGTACTCCTCTACCCGCCTATTATTTCACCGCAGCTGTAAATCTCCTTATTCCAATACTAAATTCTCTTAAATTTATACATTATACCATCAACTTTCTCTTTATTTGTTGTTGTTGTTATTTGGCTTTGATAAGAAAAATTGATGACGAATGTTGAGAGATATGATTCATATTGTGGTGATATCATTTGTGATTTATTAGATTTCCTCACTTCAGTGTGTACATGAGAGTAATATTGTAATGAATGCCAAAAGTCTTAAGTACTTGCTTGTTGTTTCAACATGGCGGGGAAATCTGTTAGACTTAAGTATTCGTGCATGCTGCTTTAGCATGGCGAGGAAATTAGGATTTTTTTAATATAGGTTTGAAGGCCTATGTGACACTTCTCATAAGTACGGTAGGTGCAAAAAATACTTGGCTACGATGTCACAAGGCACCTATCATGCACGCTTCCTATAAGCATTATGGGAAGGCCTTAGCACTCCCGATGCAGCTCTTTACACGGGGATAATGTCGGGAGGTTGCTGAATTTTATTTCAAATACTCGTGCATATGCGTGCTTAGTATATTAAATTTTTGTACTTGTTACTTCAATATAAATGCAAATATTTGCTAGACCTAAGTACTCATGCATGCTACTTCAGCATGATGAGAAAACTAGGATGCCTTTTACGCAGGTATTGAAGGCCTATGCATGCTTTCTTAAGCGTGGTGAGTTTAAAATGCCACTTAAGCCTTGGTGTCATAAGACCCATATCATGCACGCTTCCTATAAGCATGGTGGAAAAACTATAACACTCTCAATGCAGCCCCTTACACGGGAATGTCGTCAGGAGGCTGCCGAATTTCATTCCAAACACTTATGTATTGAAGGCCTATGCACGCTTTCTTAATTATGGTGGATTTAGAAGACTTTCTAAGCCCCAATGTCACAAGACACTGACTATGCATGATTTCTTAAGCATGATAGGAAGGCTATAGCACTCAAGTAACCCCTATGAGAATGATACGGGAGGACAAATTTTATCAAAATAGAGATTAATAATGAAATAGTTAAAGAATAATATTTGAAGCTTAAATGAGTAATAAGATTAATAATTGAACTAAGTCTAATATAGTAAGTCATTGAGACAAGATTTGGCTTACAATCATCTGACTAACAATAGTCTATAACAAATTTGATATTTATGCAAGCAAAATACTTGAATGAATAAGAAATCCACTGTGCAATTAAATATTCAAAAGAGTTGAAGTCAAATATGAATGTAACTTACAACTAACGCCACGAGATCTTCAACTCATCTATGCTAGTAGACAAAAGATGTTAATTTAAATTCTAAACAAACATTGCATGCTTCATAAGGTGTTTATTAAATTTAATTTAAACATTCCTGAAATTAATATAAATATATGAACGAATTTAATTTCATATGTAATGCATCTTAAGATAGACTTATGGTTTAATTCAAATGCTTTGGAATTCATATCAATTCATTTATATCAAAGTAAATGTAAGTGCTTTAGAAATAAAAAAATTCTTTGAAAACCTATGTAAGCATTTGAATTTAATACACCTGCATGAGCTCTGACACTACATTGAATACTTAAACTTAGTGTCTGAGGATGCTGCGTGGGTTGTTTTTCAGTTGGGTCTTAGGACTGGTTCTGGGTTAACATAACCTAAAAATCTAATAATAATATTATAAGAATCTCAACTCAATATGAGAAGTTAATTTTGTCATATGACAGTAGATCTGATCCGTTATTACTAAATTAAAAGAGTCAACAGGATCTGAAATAATAAACCATCTTGATGATGGTTATGTTGAATGATTTCAATTGAAGGGGGTATTTTTATTAAAATATATTAACAAGCTCAGATCAAATTAACTTAAATCAAGTGTTAACTCAAATATAAAATCTAATATATTATTAAGCTATAAATATCTAAATGAAATTCAATCTCTAAAAACTTAAAGTCAAAATTCAACTCACATTCCGTAATTATTTGTTAAAGGTGATAAATTAAGAAAACTCTAGCTCACAAATGAGCTAATGTCAAATCAAGTATACAATTATATTAACTCTCAATCAATCTCATGCCAGTAAGAATGTAGCTCATGTCCTTTGATTGCATCATTTGGCTAGTAGGTTCCACATATGATGCAGTTACGATTAGAGTCCTCTGATCAGGTGGGTGCCACCAAATGACACCATTATATTATGGTCATGATCAGAATGTATGCTCCCCAATGGCTCGCCTTTGAGATGTGAACCATATGGTGCATCTGATAGGGAAAAAAGCTCTCTGTTAGTTAAGGTGGACTTAAACTTGTCTCCTTAGGCAAACACCGGCTTAGGTCTATAAGATTTTCTTGGACGATGCAACCCATTGCTGCTGACAAGAATCCTTCAGTCTGGTTGGGTCGACTACCTCCTCTGACTAAGTAGACTAGGGACTACGATATCCCAGGATGACAAAATCATGGGATCTTGATCGGCACCGTCATAGTTCCCCCAACCATCCGCTTCAAGTAAATGATGATGAATTTTATAAATCTAAATTTCAAAACTTTGCATGCTGCTACTATATGATGCGCATTTAGCAATCTAATGATTAGCTTTAATTGAAAGTTCTCTCTCAGCATTGAGAGGGGTAATTAACTATAAGTGCTTACCCCTATAGAAAACCTAGAACCATATCTAAAGTCCTCACAAAATGAGGGGGAAATCTCTGGGTAGTGTCTTATCTACCATTGCATCTGCCTTCTGAAGATTTCAATAACATAAATCAAGCTCTCTTCATCGAGAGGTCAGTGACAAGTTTTTGGAGCCCATAAATTTTTGACGACTCTGTTGGGGACAGGTTTCTCTTTACATCTTCGGCTAGTTGAATCAAAGCTATGATAGCAGCAAAGTATAGTAAAGTGAAAATTTAAAGTTATTTATAAAGTTAAGTTATTGAAACTTAAAATTATTTTTATAATTAACATAATTCTAAAGTTTTAAATTTTTTTATACATAACTTATTTTCATATTTTATCATGTTTATTCTATTGTATCTGTGCATTATGAATGTTTAGATAATATATTAATCATTGATTATTAATCCCCTTCTTTCACTTGTGCATAATGGATCTCCAGAACACCTCATTCACTAAGTAGTAAGGTCACCTCCACCTGGCTAATGCTGTCATTAACACCGAAGATGCTGGAGCTACTATACAATTTAGTAGTGTAGATTTCCTAGCGATCGCTGCTCGAACTACTGCAAAGCCTGCAAGAGAAAATCATGCACAATATACACCTCAACTCGTGCAGTAGACCAAATCCACTAAAGCCCTTGTCGCTATTGCTAGAGAGGTTCCTCGAAAGAGAGCCTCTGTATTTAAAAGGTTGGGACATGCTGAAGCTCCAACCATGAAGAGAGTTATAACTATGCAGACAATTTCAGTAATGCATACGAATGCTACTTCACTACCGACCTTGCCCTTTGCGCAAGGCCGACATGATACTGAAGCTTCCTCATATGGATAAAAGCTAACTAGAAGGTAGAGGAGAAGAAAGAATGCTAAGTTGCTGGCGTGTCAACTCTCACGTGGTCCATCTATTACACAATCAACCTTACAACTAGAAGAGAGTATTTCTACCCACAATAAATTTAAAAATATAAAATGGGTAAAAGGAATATCTATTGTTAAATAATCTTTTTGGAGTCAATAGTAGTTAGCCCCATCCTCTTAGAAAAAATAACACAAAACTCTATCTGCTCGAGTACATAGAGTTTTAAAAATTGTAAAAGAACAAGGCCTTATTGAGAAGAGATATCAAAGGCCAATAATCAGAGAGGCTAATAATGCTCCACTGTAGAAGCTACCATCAGTGGTAGTAAGAACTCAATACCATCTTAAGCAATTCTTGCATAGTGAACATCGGGGCGTGACACCTGAACCACACGTTTGGAAATCTGCTACTAAAAAGTCCTGCTATAGGGGAAAACAAGTCTAGAGGCCGAAGCTTTAAGAAGAAGTAGCAACAAAAAGGCATAAATGCATGACATCCGATTTGTATATTCAGAGATCTGTCCATGATAGGTCCATCAGAAATGTGTTCCTAAAAGGAATGTTATAATCAATGAGGCTGTGGTGGTCGACACCTTGGAGAATCCTCCAGGGAATCCCATCACAAATTTAAATGATCTTCCCTTGATTTTGATCATATCCCTCTGATTGAGGAGTGGTTCATCCCATACTCTGAGCTTGAAATCAAATGGAGACGTCGGTCAAAGATAAAGCTTCAAGAAGAAGAAGATGATGAAGAAGATACCATAGAGGTATAAGTGGTGTATATGGTACAAAACATCAAAGAACCATCTGGTGTATGATAGTATCGATCTAGGAATCATGGAGCCACACCTCTTATCCGCATTTGAGAACTAGCACAAGGTCGAACATAAGCATAACCTTTTAGTTCCTCCTCAAGTGATGAGCAAGAAGATGAACAAGAAGAAGAAGATAACATGCTATTTACTGACATTGCTACTTGCTCACGTGCAAAGGCAAATGTAGTGACAGATGAAAGAGAAGGATAAAGTGATCTCTCAGCTGAATTCAAAGATGAATCAGATAATGATGCAGATAAATCTCATGATGTAAATGATGCAGAGGAATGCTACTACAGCGCCGACACTAGTTCCTCTAACCAATCATCAAATAACCAACACTATGCCCATTAATCCACTAGTTGAGCAAGTGTCACAAATTTTTGGAGCATAAAGTGCTCATGATGGTAGAAATGAAGTCAATAAATTGACTACTCAACCTACCCCTCAACATATATTGAGCACATCCGAGCCAGTGATAAATGTACAACTTGAAACTATTATAAGTGAAAATATTAAAGCAATCATAGCTGCAGTATAAGTGGAGAAACTAGTTAATAGAGGTCGCCCATACCCTGTAGAACATGATCAAGTGTTATATCCTAAAGGTTACTCAGTGCCGAAATTCCACTCATTTGATGTCAATGGAAATCCTAGGTAGCACCTAGCACAATTTAGAGCAACTTGTGGTAACATTAGGAGTAATGACACACTGTTATTTCATCAATTCGTTAACAGCTTAACTTCAATTGCCTTTGAATGGTGCACAGAGTTTTTGAATGACTCAGTTAAGACATTCGTCGAGTTGGAGGCAGTGTTCATCAAAAGATTATGTAGTGCAGTTAGAAAGACTACTATAGATGACCTCACCTTGGAGAAAAGGAGGAAGGATGAGTCAGTCACTAAATACAAAACTCACTAGCACAATATGAGTATGAAGTGTGAGCAACAACTAGAAGAGAAACATGCAATTTAGTTATTAATGAGTAACATTGATGATAAAATAATGCCCTATTTATGCATGGCTTCCATCACCACCTTTAAAGAACTACTTGATCGGGTGGAGAAATCTAAAAAGCTGAATCTTTCCAAACTTGAAAGCCATTCAGACAGACAAAGAAAGAGAAGTTCTCAGAATCAAGGAGAAGTGAATCTCACATTGCTTCATATGATTCGAATAAAGGAAGGTGAGCTACCTATAATGAAGATAAGGGGAAACAACTCACTTATTTTGAAGAAAAGGTCAAACAACTTCTCAACCAAAGTTAGTTCTTGGAGTCAATGTCAAACCTATAACTTTCTTAGATAATGATAAGCGCCCAAGACAATCATTAGAAGATGATGATCAAATGCATCCATCTCTTAAGAAGAAAATGAATAAATAATAATCTTTCAAAAGAGAAAGTGCAGCTAAACTATTTTGATAAGCACTCAGGCAGGATTGAAGTTTCCATAATGTAAAAAGACCCGAAGAGTCATGAACTAGCAGCTCAAATTACTGTCCATATCATCAAGTAGTTAGCCACCCTATAGAAGATTGTTATGTATTTATAGATTGGCTAGAAAGAAAGTATAAAAAGGGTGAATTCATGCTATCAAATAATATTCTTATTCACCTAAAGAAGGAATCTACAAGGGTGGTTACGTCCTCTTCCACATCCCCACAAAAAAATAAAGCAAAAGAAAAGATAGTTGGGGATGATAAATGGGAGATTGTGGTCTCAAAGAAAATTATGAAGATGCTGAAGTAATTAAAAGGTGTTCTTGGTGTCAAGTGGAGATCACCATTTGAGCTAGTATTAGAACTAAAAATAGGATTTATATCAAAAGGTTCTGCTCTTCAAATGCATTCCAAGGTGATTGACACTTCCTGACCTGAGAAGCAGCCTATTCAGAACTCACCAAAAACTCCCAAAAGACTAGCCAAATAAAAGAAGACAACAAATATCCACCACCCAAAAGATCATTCATACTCTTAAAAAATATCAACAACTAGCAAGACAACTGATTAACTTTCTGATTTCATGCTAGGACTCCAAATCATTGAAACAAATGATGAAGGATATGATAACGAAGAATCTCTTTTTGGCGAAGTATGTCAGGTTGTCTCAATGTTCTTAGATACTCCTCGATAGAGTTTGCTTCTTCAAGATAATTTAAGAAGAGGAACCACCAACGATGTGGCATTCATGTCTTGCATGATGGTGAAACAAACAGATGAAAACTCGAAAGAAGACTTGTGCTTTCTAGAGGAAGATGAGTTAGAATCTTCAATATCACCACTGATGAATGGCATAAAATTAGAAAATGATTCTGAAGTCTCCATCCAGCCTTCTCGCATAAATAGTGATTTTGAAGGGAAAACCTCTTGAAGAATCAGATAGAGTAGCTTACATAGTTAAGAAGTGGCAAGATTTTGCCATCATCATAGAAAAAGGAACACTAAATAAAGGCAATGACAAGAATATAGAAGTTAATGAAAATATCATTTCTAAGTATCCAAAGAAGAAGTCTAATATGGATAAAGGAGTCAATTACAATATTCAGTCACACTTGAGGAAGATCCCTGCACAATTGAGTATGTATGAGGTCTTCTTGATGTCATAGGATCTTCGTGAAACCTTAATTCAGGCTCCTAAGAATCTAGAGAAATATAAAGCGTGCCTTGAAGTGGTATGGTGAAGTATTACAATCTCAAGACCTTCTGATGATCACCTTTTCTAAGGAAGATCTTATGCTCAGAATGTCAGAACATAATTTCCCACTATATGTCTCTACGGAGAGCAATGGTGTCATAATCAACATATTCTAATTGATCCAGATTCATCTATCAATCTCATGAGTCTATGAGTAATGAAAGGATTGTCTCTCAACATTCAATATTTAGGAAGAGATAAATTGATGATCCATGACTTCAATGAAAAAGGGCAAAAGAATCCCGCATCTTTTACCTTGCCACTAAGATTGAAACATAGAAGCTAAATTCAGCATCATTTATGCCGACACCTCATTCAGGGCCTTGTTGGGTCATCTTTGGCTACATGAGTATAAAATAGTTCCGTTTACTTTGCACCAATGCATAAAATACATAAGAGATGAGGAAGAACATAAAATCCTTGACAATCTTTAGTTATTCATAGTTCATGAAGCTAAAATTTATGAAGATATGAAATACTATCTGCTAAAGGAGCCCAAGCCTCAATAATTCAAAGCTTCCACTTCAAAGGCTACAAAATAATCCAAAGAAATGAAAAAAGAAAAGAGAAGAAAGAAGGCAACCTTGACTCTTCCTAAAGTAGCTAGTGCGTCACCTAAGTTAAAAAGGCTAGTCCCTCATTTGAGCATTGACAGAAGTAGAAGGGATAATCTTCTTGTTGGACCCAAGGGAGTAAACAAGTCTATGGTGTAAGGAAAGAAAATTGTTGAGTGCTCAGATCTCGATTATGATTATGAGCCTACTTATGAAAGTGAAGTTCGATGAATTTCTTCAAGAAGAACGACATACCTGTTGATATCAGAAGATTCATTAGTGGTCATGCCAGTTCTTTTTCAACATTTTAAAAAAATCACTCCACGTGAGGTTCACATTGTTGAAGAGTTAAATACTTTCTATGTGCCTCCTTTGCTTGGAAGTAATGAACATGAAATTTCATTTTACAAGTCTAAAGAATGCTATCACCAAGATTCTCATTGGATCATATAATTTAATGAATCTAATGATATGGTGCGAGCTAGATTGCCAAAATATTATCCTCTAAGAATTCACAAGATGATGCACAAATTAGGGGTTGATGTTAGAACCGATAAGTGGCGAGATTATCTTTTTGACACCCTCTAGAATTTGAAAAGTCTACAAACCTTGTGAAAGCATGATGATCAAACATCTAAAGATCTTGGATACAACCCACGCAACCATCATCGAAGGGCTTGTTACACAATAATTAAAATCAAGTCAAAATCAAAATTGAAAATGGAGATGACCTTTATAAGATTTATTTGACCAATGATGAAGATGTGGAAGCCAAGATAGTGCCTGAAGGGCTTGAAGATGGTGGAATTACAACTATCATGGATGAGTTGAAAGAAATCAACTTGGGAATAGAAGATGATCCTCATCCAACCTTTGTTAGTGCTCTTCTTCCTAATGAAAAAGTTGAAAAATTAAGAGCTATGCTATGTGAATTTAGGGACTTCTTTGCTTGGACATATTCTGAAATACCAGGCTTATCCCCTGATGTGGTAGTTCACATACCATTATGCTAGATGTAACACTTATGATGAGTTAATTTTGAGGCAGATTTTTGAGTATATGTGTCAGATGTCACACCCCTTTTACTACTCAAGGTTTTATTATGGGACCTTGGGCTCTATATTTGCTTACCCTTTTGCCGGGACCTTTCGGTAGTAGATTCTTGGACATGCAGTTCAAGTGTCACGCTTTGATGCTCACCATGCAAAGTGTCTTGTCGGCTGATTCACGAAGAGATGACAACTTTCTTGGTGGAGCTTCAGTATTTTCCATCACCACAGGCCTTTGAAACCTTCTTTTCATTAGGACTCTGTCCTTGGCTACTTTGAGAACTTTATGTATCCTAGTAGATTGTCTTTCAGGCTGTCTCCTCTGTGGTGGTGGAACTTGACGTGGTTGGTTTCAGAAGGACTGCTTTATTTCACCAGTAGAGCTATTCCTCTTTACCCACTTTAGATTGTCAAAGTTATTGTGGGTAGAAATACTCACTTTTGACAATAATATTGCTTATTCGCTAGGTTGTTCAAAGGGGATCTGTTGAGCCCTCAGCTCAATGTTTCTCCTTCTTCTTTGTCTTCTAGTCAATTTGCTTCCTGATGAGGAAGCTTCATGATCATACTTTTTAGGTACGAGAGGTTCAAGAGCACATACCATGAAGAATTAAAGATACGGTTGTCTCTTGATAATTTTTTCATCAGAGCTTGATTGACCTAGCCTCTTGAAAATTGAAGTTCTCTCGAGAGAACACCTTGGCGGTTGGTTTTGTTGAGGGTTGCGCATGGCCAGTAGAAGTTTCAGTAACTTGAGGCCTTCCAGCATGGCCTCGGACGAATGTACCATGAGTGGGTACTTCAAAAGTTGCAACTACGATAGCCAAGAAATTCAAGCTACCAAATTGAATGGTAGCCCCGACATCTCTAGAGTTGATAATGGCATTGGCTAGGTAGATGTTCGTACCATGACCTAGCTGAACGGTGAATTGAGTCCTTTGTAGATCCATTTTCACAAAAGTGAAAGATGGGGATTAACAATTAGCAATTATTATTTCATCCCATACTTTCAAGATATAGAGGCACTACAAAACAAAATAATGGTGTAATAAAGATACACTCTACTAAATGATTCATTCTACAATGAGCTTCATGTTGAATTTATTACACAGTTAAATCATTATTTTTGTTTTGAATTTTCAAAAATTTTGTTGCTACTATAGCACATATATGACTAGCCAAAGATGGAAAAAGATCTTGTCCCCAGTGGACTCGCCAGAAATCTGCGGGCTCCAAAATTTGCTACCAACTTCTTCGATGAAAAGAGTGTTTAAAGTGTTGGTGTAATTTTCAGAAGGCAAATGGAATAGTATTTAAGAAACTGCCCAGAGATTTCTTCCTCATTTGGTGAGGACTTTAGATCTGGCTCCAGGTTTCTTGTAGACGCAAGCCCCTATAGTTAATTACCCTCTCAATAAGTGAGAGAGAACTTTCGACTAAGGCTAGTCATTAGATCACTCAATGCATAGCGTATCATAGCAGCATATGGAGTTTTAGAATTTGAGATATGAAAATCATCATTTTAGCTTAAACCAGATGGTTGGGGGAATGACGACATGACCGATCTAGATCCCATAGTTCCGTCATCCTGGGCAGTCGCGGTTCCTAATCTACTTAGTCGGAGGAGGTAGTTGACCCAACCTAACAGAAGAATCCTTATCAACAATATATGGGTTACGTTGTCGAAGAAATCCTTGTAGACCTGGAGTAGTGTTTATCTAAGAAGACTATTTTAAGTCTACCTTAACTGACAGAGGGTTGTTTGCCCTATCAAGTATACCCTATGATTCACAACTCAAAGGGCAGAGCCATTGGGGAGCATACGGACTACGATCATGATCGTAATGTAATGGAGCCAGACTAGCCAAATCACTCGATCAAAGGACTCAGGTCGTGAATGCTTCATCTATGGAGCCTACTAACCAAGCCACGTAGTTAGAGGACATGAGACACATCTTTATTGGCAAGAGATTAATTGAGAGTGAACATAGCAGAATACTTGATTTGACATTGGCTCCTTTGTGAGCTAGAGTTTTCTTAATTTATCACCCTTGATAAACCATTGTTGAAGCCGGATAGATTGAGTTTTGTTTAAATTTTTAATGATAAAGTTTCATTTAAATAGTTTTAGATTGATGTTTAATTTGATTTGAAAAATTGATTAATTGTAATATGTTTAAGAGTTTGAGATCTTGTCAACTCTATTTAGCTGCTAATAGAGAATTAGATCTAATGTCACCTGATAGAATTAGTTTCTTAGATATTTCATTGATTTGAAACTCTTATTATAAGTTTTTAGGTTTTGTTAATCCGGGCCCAGTCCTAAGACTAAACCGGAAAACAACCCACACAACATCCTCAGACACTTGAATTTAAACATTCATCATAGTGTCGGGGCCCATGCGGGTGATTAGTAATTTTAAGTAATTTTATGTTTGAATTATGAGATTGATTTTATATTTATTTAATTCTAATTTAGCCTGCATAGCCTTTTCAAATATTAAAATTTGCACTTAAAATTTCTATGTTCGAGCACATGCAAGAATTTATAGCTTAGATAATTTTACCTAATTAGTGATTTCGTTAATTTTTAAAATCATAATTTAGAATGAAATTTCTTAATTTTTGATTAAAGGGTTGTATGATTTATAGATTTTGATTTAGTGTCGCCTTCTATCTACTTGTACAAAGAATTGCATATCTCGTGGAAAAAAAGACATTTCAATTTAGATTATAGCTTAACACATTTTTTGCACTTAGTTTGTTTGTTGAGTTTTTCTAATTATCTCAATTTGATTATGTTCAATTTATATCACTTTTGATAAGTTATGCTGATTTCAGTGCTTGTTGCCTTAGCCCCACATATGCTTATTAGCTAACATAGTAATCACCTTCGTATTCATATGAGAGTTATTAAACCTAATTTTGATTCATCCTTAGATTTTGAGTTTTTTGCAAGTCTGTTATGAGTTTGGCATTAATCCCACCCCCAATTCCAATTTAAAGCTTGTTTAATTTTTGAAGAATTTGCAATAAAAGAGAACTCACTTTATCACTTCAATTTAAGCCAGAGACAATTGCAATTAGAGTTTGTGAGTTTAATGTTAGCCTCTCCCAAAGTTTGTAAGTTTAATATTAGCTTTCCTTGAATTTTACTTGCATTTTAAATGAATGTTCTATTCTTTTTAAATTTTCTTTAAAGGCTCCTACCTTTTTTGTTTGCCGCTTTTTTAATTTAAAATTAGCAAATTTTTTATTTAAGCTCTAAGTTTCATACCCTCCATTTTTTTAAGTCAAGATATTTGACAAAATTTGGCCGACCTCGGCGTCATCCCATGTAGAGCTACATGGGGTGTTTTGGTTTACTGTTATACGGTAGGCATAGCGGCGTGTCTTCACAACAACTGGTCTTTTTCATCTCGTCGTGCCCTGTTAAGCATAATGAGGCCTTCAGACCTGAAAGAAGATATACAATGCAATATATATTCATCCTTTTTTTCTAAGTCTAAAAATTAGACAAAATTTCAGCAGCATTTAATATAGGCTTATTCGACGAAAGAAGAATTCGCTTGTTGACGATGTTCTTCCCTCGATTGTGACGCAACGAAAACAGGACTAGTAAAGAAGGGATGCGACGTCGAAAATCGTAAAAAGAATTCGCATATTGATGATATTTTTTCCCGCGATTGTGGTGAGGTGAAAATGGCAAAATTCGGATGGGTTACGGGCTTACGGGCTTGTGGGATGCACACAGTGGGATGGATTGTGCAAAACGAGCCAGGTTTGTGAGATGGATTGCGCAATAAATAAAAAATAGATTTGGAATTGGAGCAGCCCTGGCAGATCGGATTGGCCTGATAACGACTGAACAACGGTGTGCGATTTTATGGAGTCAACGCCGCAAGATCGGAATTCAGCAAAATGGCGGCAGTGGTTTGATTAGTGGAAGCGAGCAGCCCAGCTGGGTCGCGCGATTGCGGAGGCGGACGCGAGCTGGAGTGCATGGTGGAGTCTGATAGCAGAACCGCTGCGCGGAATGACGCTGGTTGGGGACTGGGCCCGAGGGTGCGGTCGCGAGCGAAGCGATCACCGCTGCCATGAGGCCACAGTCCGGCAATGAAGCTCAGCAGGGGCCGCTGGTATTGTGAAGTGCAGCGGTGACAACGTGATTATACGGCAGAAAAGGCACAACCTGAATGGGCAGAACAGGGAAAATTGAAAGAGAGGAGAGGAGAGATTTTTTTACCTTCCTTTTTTGTTTGATGTGAGAGGGGAATGCAGGAATGAGAAAAGGTGGAAGAGAATGAGGAAGGAAGTTGCTAAAAATGGGAGGGAGTGGATTATTTCAATTTTTTTAATTAAAAAAATTGAAAATAGGGGGGAATGGTTGCTGAGTGGGGGTAATTTGGAGATATTTTTAAATAAATTTAAATTTACTAAAGAATTTTAGTGTAGATTTCACTCCAGTAAATACACATTGTTAATATATATCGATTTAGGATAATTCTGTTGTTCTAAAGGCAATGACGCTCCGCTTTCATGAGACCGAGTCAGCCAAGTTAATTTCACCAAAATGCGCCGCCGCTTTGACCGCTTGATTTTTGCACAGACTTGTCCAAATTGAGTGAGAACATTCTTACTTGATAGATTTTTGGTGTTTTGAAGCTAATTACATGATCAATTTCATAAACGGAGGTCATTTGACCCTTATCGCGCCTCTTGACCTCGATATGCGTGCAAGCACGTTGACGACTTGAGCGCTTGATTGGTTGCTCATCAAGTTATGCAATATTTATATCCTGAGCAATTACAATATTTTGAATATGATGGCAAAGTCTGTTCGCCGATTGGAGGTCATTTGAGTTGATTTCGGTGACATTCAGTGCATTTCAGCCTTAATTTGCATGTTGTCACTTCAAATCACTTGACATTTGCCCAGACTCATCTGAATTGAGCGCAGATAGTCTTATTTGATAGTTTTTGATATTTTGAAGCTAACAACGTAATCAATTTTATGAACGGGTCGCTTTCAGACTGCCTCTTGACTGATATGCATGTAAGCATGTTGATGACTCGAGCGCTTGATCAATTGATCATTATTGTGCTATATTTATATCGACCAATGTTTTGAACGATGGTGAAGTCTGCTCATTAATCGGAGGTCATTTGAGTTGATTTTGATGATGTCTTGTATTTTAGCCTCGATTTACGCTTATCACTTTAAATCATTCGACATTTGCACAGACTCGCTCAATTGAGCGTGCGCTTATTTAATAGTTTTGATGTTTTGAAGTAGCAATCACTTTCATGAACTGAGGTGGTTCAAACATTGTCGCAGGTTTTCGACTCCGATATGCGTCTCGACACCTTGATAGCTCGAGCGCTTAATTGATCGTTAGATTTTGTAATATTTATATTATAATTGATCTGACATTCTGAATGCAATGGAGAAGTTCGTTCATCGATCGGAGGCCATTTCAACCATTTTTGGTGACGTCCATTATATTTTGAGCTCCGATTTGCGCACTATCGCTTCCAAAGTCCATCGAATTATGCTTGTGAGCTTGACTTTGACTTTGTGGCACACATATGAAGGTCAACACTACTCAACACATATTAATGTCATCGAGCAAAGACTCTGACAAACAACCTCGAATAGGTCAAAACTTCATAGTTTCGATTAGACCTACTCCACATAGATTAACATCATCGAGTGAAGACTCAGACAAACAACCTCGGATATGTCAAAACTTCGCATATACTCCACACAGATTAATGTCATCAAGCGAAAACTATGACAAACAAGATCGGATAGGTCAAAACTTCGCACCTACTCCACACAAGTTAACGTTATTGAGCGAAGACTCTGACAAACAACCTCGGATAGGTCAAAACTTCGCAACCTACTCACAACGCAACGAATAAGACTCGACAAATAACCTCAGATAGGTCAAAACTTTGCACCTACTCCACACAGGTTAACGTCATCGAGCGAAGACTCTAATAAATAACCTTGGATAGGTCAAAACTTCGAACATACTTCACACAAGTTAACGTCATCGAGCGAAGGCTCTGACAAATAACCTCTGACATATTATAACTTTGTACTTACTCCACAAAGGTTAAGGTCATCGAGTAATACTCTGACAAATAATCTCAAAATAATCAAAATATTTAACCTCTTTCATACAGGTTAATGTCATACTTTGACAAAATAACCTCATATGAGAGTTAAAACTATTGACTTTTTCCACACAGGTTAAATGCCACTGAGTAACACTTTGACAAACAACCTTGGATGGGTCAAAATTTCTTAGTGGATTCAATTCGACCTCTTCCATACAGGTTAACGTCATCAAGTAACACTTTGACAAACAACTCGGATGGGTCAAAAATCCTCAATAGATTTGATTCGATCTCTTCCATACAGGTTAACGTCATCAAGCAACACTTTGATAAATAAAATCGGATGGCTCAAAAATTTTTGGCGGATTCGATTTGGCCTCTTCCATACATGTTAACGTCATCAAGTAACACTTTGAAAAATAACCTCAGATAGGTCAAAAATTCTCAGTTGATTTGATTCAACCTCTTCTATATAGGTTATCGTTATTAAGTAACACTTTGACAAATAACCTCGAATGGGTCAAAAATCCTCAGAGGATTCAATTTGACCTCTTCTATACAGGTTAATGTCATCAAGTAGCACTTTAACAAACAATCTTAGATGGATCAAAAATTCTCAGCGGATTCGACTCGACCTCTTCCATACAGATTACTATCATCAAATAATACTTTGACAAATAACCTCGTATGGGTCAAAAATTCTTGGTGGATTCTTAGCTATTCTAGTTAATATCATCAATTAACACTTCGACAAATAAGCTCGATGGGTCAAAATTCCCCAGACCTCTTTCATATAGGTTAATGTCATTAAGTAACATTTTGACAAACAACCTCGATGGGTAAAAATTCTCAGCAAATTTGATTCTTCCCCTTCCATACAAGTCAATGACATCAAGTAACATCATGAAGAATGACACTTTGAAATTATCAGTCAAAATTTTTGAGTTTTTTTAGGAATAGTTCCTAATCAATGCTTCCCTACCACCTCAACAGTTGTCAACTGTTGAACAATCTATTCAAGTTCAAGAAAATCATTTTTCTACGAATTACGGGCCTTGATCACCTCCAAACCTGTTTGGTCCAACGAGATAATTGATGCCTCTTTGAGGAAAATGGGCCTCACCATATGAACTACGGGCCTTGATCGCCTCCAAAGCCAGTCGGTCCGAAGAAAATAGTTGACGCCTCTTTCGAGGAAAAATCAGAGCCTCGCCGTATGAACTATGGGTCTTGATCACCTCCAAACCCAATCGGTCCGATGAGGATAGTTGACACCTCTTTCGAGAAAAAATCGGAGCCTCGTCATATGAACTACGGGCCTTGATCACCTCCAAACCCAGTTGGTCCGATGACGACAGTGACACCTCTTTTGAGGGAAAACCAGAGCCTCGTTGCATGAAACTATGGGTCTTGATCGTTTCCAAACACAGTAGCTTCGATGAGGATAGTTGGCTCCTTTTTCGAGGGAAAATCGAGCCTCGCCATATGAACTATGGGTCTTGATCGTCCAACCGTTAGTCAAGATAGTTGACGCCTCTTTTGAGGGAAAACTGGAGCCTCATTATATGAACTATGGGCCTTGATTGCCTCTGAACCCGGTCAGTCTGACAAGGACAGTTGACATCTCTTTCGAGGGAAAATCGGAGCCTCGACATATGAACTACGGGTCTTGATCGGCTCCGACGATGATAGTTGACACCTCTCTCGAGAAAAAATTGGAGCCTCCCCATATGAACTACTGGCCTTGATCTCCTTTAAAATCTCTCGGTTTGACTAGGATAGTTGACGCATCTCTCGAGAGAAAACTAGAGCCTCGTCGTATGAGCTACTGGTCTTGATCAGCAAAGCGAATGACCTTTTTCTAAGAAGAAGGTCAGAGCTTTGTTAACAAAAGAAAACAAATTTATTACTCCATCCCTTGAACCGCAGATAATTTTTTTATCAAATGCAGAGCATATGGGAGTTGTGTCTCCTTAGTTGACCTTAGAGGAATTTTTATAGATCCACTATAGGGGCAAAAAGAAAATAAATTTAAAAAAAATCAACGAAAAATGAAAAAATCCTCTTTCCTCATTATGGTTGTCATTTTCCAGCCATTTAATTAAAAAAACCCCTCTCCTCATTATGATTGATGTTTGCTAGTAATTTAATTAAAAAAAACTCTCTCCTCATTATGACTCATGTTTGTTAGCCATTTAATTAAAAAAATCTCTCTCCTCATTATGACTGATGTTCGCTAATCATTTAATTAAAAAAATCAATTAAATAAATATTAATAATTAATTAATTAATAAATAAATTAATACATCTAATATATGTAATTATAATCATAATAATAAGTAAAGTTATTTTATTTAAAAAAATTAATATATTTTTAGATGAAATAAGTAATATCATTCAAAATAGGGGCAAATAATATGACATATTCTACTAGTTGAAGCACGAATCTTGATGTCAAAAATAATTTGATGCTGAGTCAAGACTAACCTAGATCAACAACAACAACAACAACAACAACAACAAGCCATAATCCCACTAGGTGGGGTCGGCTACATGAATCCTTCGTCTCCATTGTGTCATATTATGTGTCAAATTCTCATTTAAATCAAGTATACTAAGATCATTTTTTATACATCTTAACCAAGTCTTTTTTAGGTCTACCTCTACCTTTCTTAACATAAGGCAAATCTAATGCATCTACTAACCTAATTGGTCATGGGATGGCTTGTGGCCAAATCATCTAGATGACTCTCCCTAATCTTATCTACCACTTTGGAGCTACTCCAACTTTTCCGAATATACTCATTTTGTATTCTATCTCTAAGAGTAAAGCCACTCATCCACACAAGCATCCTCATCTCTGTAACACTTAGTCTTATGCTTCTCTTTTATTGGCCAACATTCTGCACCATAAGTCATTGCAAGTCTTACCACCATCTTATAAAATTTTCCTTAAATTTAAACAAAACTTTTCTATCACACAACAGGCCAGATGCATTCCTCCACTTCAACCATCCAACTTGAATTCTATTAATAACATCTCCATCTATTTGACCATCATTTTGAACAATAGAGCCTAAATATCAAACGCTCACTCTTATTAATGACTTGTTCACCTAATGTCACAACACTACCACTAGAACTTCAACTAAAATTACACTCTATATATTCAGTTTTAGATCTACTTAAACAAAAACCTTTAGACTCTAGAGTTGACCTCCATAATTCAAGTTTCTGTTGGACTCCCTCTCTAGTCTTATTAACAAGAAGAATGTCATCAGCAAAAAGCATACACCAAGGTACATCTTCTTGTAAATGCCTAGTACGAACATCCATAACTAAAGTAAAAAAGATAAAGGCTTAAAGCCGATCCTTGATGTAATCCACTAGAAATAGGAAAATATTTTGTCAATCTTCCTTGTGTTCGGACACAAGTTACGGCTCTAGTATACATATCCTTAATGACTTGAATATAACCAATATTAACTCCTTTTTTATTCTAGAACTCTCCAAAGAACATCTCTTGAAACTTTATCATAAGCTTTCTCTAAATCAATAAATATCATATGTAGATCCTCCTTACTTTCTCTATGCTTCTCCATCAAACCCCTTAACAAATGTATAACATCCACAGTAGATCTACCTGGTATGAAACCAAACTGATTGTGAGAAACTTCTGTATCACATTGTAGCCTATGCTCAATTACTCTCTCCCATAATTTTAATGTATGACACATTAACTTAATTCCTCTATAATTTGCACACTCTTGTGCATCACCTTTATTCTTAAATATTGGAACCAACAAACTCTTTCTCCACTCATCTCGCATCTTTTTAGTCTTTAAAATGACATTAAAAAGATTTGTAAGCCAAGAAATTCCTTGATCTCCGAAACATTTCCACACTTCTATTGGAATATTATCCGGTCCTACTGCTTTTCTACATTTCATTTTATTTAAAGCTTCACTAACCTAGATCAAGCACTTTAAATATAATTAAAAGCTTTGCAATAACAGTCAGCTCCTAAATATGAAGTGTTTATAGTCAAATCGAGGATCTTGACAAGCCAAATATAACAAGCCTAAGATCTCCTAATTATGACTTCATTTGTGCATTCAAATACTCAAAATACATCAGATGATCAAAGGAATCATTTCGAGCCGTCCGATGGAGCGGTTTGGAGTTTGTCTATATTTACAGATATGCCACTTCACAATCTATAAATATCTTCTCATTCGTTACAAGAGGGGAGCACAAGCTAAAAAGAAAAGAGAGCTCTTAAGCTTAAAAATCCTTCAAGCATAATAGTGCTACCACTCGACGGTCGCCGACCACAGCCGTCGGCCACCACCGCCGATCCTCGTCATCATCAACCACCGTTGGCGGAAATCACCGCCGACCACCGTCACCGATCACCATAGCCGGTCATCGTCGTCAACCACCGTCGTCGGTCATCCCCTCCGATCACCGTGGCCGGTTACCATCGTCGTCGGCCTCTGCTGCTGACCACCGCCGGCCGTCGCCGTCGGCCACCACCATCGATCATCATCGTCATCAACCACCATCGGTCACCGCGGTGACACCATCTCAGTTGCCGCCACCGACCATCGGCTGAACATCTCCGGTCATCACCCGTCGGATTACCGTCGATTGTTGACTCGTTATTATTATTATCAGCGTCACCACTCAACCAACCGCTTGTATATGTTGTTGCCTGATTATGAGATTTCATTGTCAACCCTTCTTATACATTATTGTGTAATTCCGTTATCGGGAAAACTTTGTACTCTGAAACAGATGCATAATGGATGATTTTTAATGGGCTAGGCCTCGTAAATTTTTCCCCCTTATATAGAGGTTTTCCATATAAAAATTCTAGAATTTTCTTATTCATTCTTCAAACATCTATGTGTGTACTAGATTCCACAAAAATTAATAAACTTTTATTTTATCATAACTAGTTTTCTAGTAGGCGATGAAATATTATCGCGTGCTAGAAAACCAGTTGTTGTAGAGTGAAAGTTTGCCTTATTATGAAATCCATCACACACATATGTATTTAAAGAGTGAACAAGAAAACTCCAAAACTTTTACGTGGAAAAATCTCAAAAGAGGGAAAAACCATAGCCAGTAAGAATCTTCCACTATGTATTTGTTTCAGAGTACAAAATTTCCGATAGCGATTACAAAATTATACATGAGAATGGAACAACAACCTATGTAGTCACGTTGGTGGTAGCATTGCTAGTGGTAGCGATGATGGTGAGCGATGAGGACATCGACTGATGATGAAGTTCGTCATGATGGAGACCGATAGAGATTGACGACAGCGAGGATCAACGACGGCGGTGGTTGATGACCGTAGAGTGGTGGCACGATTGTGCTTGGGGGATCTTCAAGCTTTAGAGCTCTCTCCTCTCTCTTGCTTAGGGTTCCCTCATGTGAAGAATGAGGGGCTATTTATAGATTGGAGGAGTGACGTCTCTGTAAATACATGGAAAATCCGAACCAGTCCTCTCCATGGGACAAATCAAAATGATTCCTTTGATCATTTGATGTATTTTAAGTATTTGAATGCTCAAATGAAGTCAAAATTATGAGATCTTGGACTCATTAGATCCATCTCGTCGAGATGCTCAATTTGACTATAAACACTCCATGTTTGAGAGCTATTTAGAGATTTAACTGATATCCCAAAGTTTCTAAAGATATTTTAAGTGCTTGATCTCGACCAGTTTCAACTTTGGATCAACTTGCTTTTAGCATCAAGATTCGTGCTTCGACTAGTAGTATTTTAAGTGTCATATCAGTTGCCCCCCTATTTTTGGATGACATTATCTCAATCATCCAAATATATATATGCCAAATACTTGAAAATAACACATTCTTCAATGAAATTTGTGGGTCTATCAACCATACATTTTGAGAGAATAGATCTTCATGGGAGCATAAGATTATAATCAAGTGGCGGAGGGGAGGCGTATGTGGATACACACGGGCGCAATATTTTAGAGTTATGGATCCATTCGGGTAGTTCACAGGCGTTCTGGGCGCGGTGGCGAGTGGTGGCCGCTCATGGCGGCATGGATCTGGCAAGCGAAGCGTCTCAGATGAGTGTGAAGAAGCAGGCGCTGGCAGCGAGGCGAGCTCTGCCGTAAAGCGCGTGAGCGGCGAGCGCCGGGCTGGTCGCGTGAACCAGTGTAAACCGCTCCGATGAGGGTATTTTCATCCATTTTTGTCCATTTTCCACAGTTTTCCACGGTTTTGAGTAGTTTTAAGCTATTTTTCTTGGATTTTGATCTTTTTGCCCCTATAGGGGGTCTATAAAAACCCCCTAGGGCCAAAGGAGAAGGTACACTTCTCATATGACGAGTGTTCCTCTTCTTGTTAAGAGATCATTGAGGCGATCAAGACCCGTAGTTCATACAAAGCTCAGTTTTCCCTGAAAGAGGTGTCAAACGACCTCATCGGACCGGCCGGGTTTGGAAGGCGATCAAGACCGTAGCTTCTGAGCTCAATTTTCCCTCGAAAGAGGTGTCAACGACTTGGACCGACCGGTTGGAGGTGATCAAGACCCATAGTTCATCGGTGCTCCAGTTTTCCCCAAAGAGGTGTCACCGACCTCGTCGGACCAGCCGTTGAAAGCGATCGCCGATAGCGATATGAGCGGGGTTACGATATAATGGCCATCGGTGGTCGATATCAATGCCGGCTGGTCAGCGGGAACCGAGCAATGGTGGCCGGCGATATATGGCGATGGTCAGCGGTGGTAGTTGGGCCGACGTGTAATTCATGTGCGGCAGCAGATTAATGCGGCGATGTCGGTAATGCAGAGATGGCCGGCGATGTGTAGTACAGCGGAGATTCACGATGTTGCAGCGGTCGGCGATGGTTAACCCGATAAGTGGTGGCGGCAACAGCGCGGTAATAGCAGTAGCGGCAGCGTTGAATAGCGAGATGACCGGCAGCGATGGTGGTAATAGCGGGAGATTACAGCGATGTCTAGCGGCAGTGACGAGAGTGGTTGGCGGCCAGGGGGTGATCGGCCAACGCCCAGTAATGTGAGATAACAACGATGGTGGTGACCATCGATTCAGCGATAGTTGCGCGATGGCGGCAATGAAGTGGGCGATAGTGGTTAGCGGTTAGCGAGGTGATTCAGCGAAATTGCAGTGATGACCGATGATGACCTATCCAGGTTATTTTAGTGTGACTCAATGGCGTTATATGGAAGATGTTAAATACTTGTATGGAAGAAGAGGAATCAGTTGAGGATTTTGACCTATCGAGGTTGTTGTCGAGTGTGACTATGGCGTTAACTTGTATGGAAGAGGTCAATTGAATCCGTTGAGGATTTTGACTTATCAGAGGTTGTATCAGTGTTACCCGATGATGTTAACTGTATGGAAGAGATCAGGATATCCACCAAGGACCTTTTGACTATCAGGTATCCAAAGTGTTACTTGACTTACTTGTATGGAAGATGTCCGATCAAATCCCCTTGGGATTGATCATGCCCGATTGAGATACAACGTGAGTTGTATATTTCTCAAGTGAGAGGATTAAATGAAGAAGAATCAAGCTTGTAAGAAAAAGCCATAAACTCATTACTTTGATAATGTTGGTGATATAATGTTAAGATAACTTAACAAAATGGACGAGATACATTTTTAGAGTGAGTTAACAAAAGATAAGAGGTGGAGAGGAAAAGGTAAACGAGGTAAATTAAAGACTACAATATTCATGGACCAAGGATTACATATAACACTTTTCAAAGACCCTCCATGTTCCACATTTTAGGGAAGATTTTTTCCTCTGGATCTTTGGTCATAGCTTGACGGTTTGTCATTTGATAACGAAGTGGGGAGCAAGTCTTTTATGGGCAAAACCCTCTGAGGTACTTCTTTATCTTGAAGATTAAAATTCTCGATGTTGAAGGTCACCGAAGGGCGTGGTTGAGCTTGTTTGAGGTAACATGATTGTGCTATTTGTTGATTTCTGCAGACCACTCCAACCTCAATGGGAGTTTGAAATTTCATCTTAAGATGAGTGCGAAAGTGGACACCAAGATTGATTGGAGGAGTCTTCCAAAGATAGTGTTGTATGTTGAATTTGACTTGACCACTATGAATTGAACTGAGTGAGTAACTTGTTGAGGAAATTCTCCGAGAACAACGGGAAGGGTGATTGTCCCCTCCACTCGTATAGGGCGATTATCAAACCTATATAACGGTCCTACAGTAGGTTGAAGTTTTTTCTTAACCATGCCCATGCTAAGAAAGATGGAGTAAAATAAAACATCAACGGAACTCCCATTATCAATCAAAATTCTCTTAACAATATATCAGGGGTCACCAATCCCCGCACTAATGACAAGAGGATCTTGATGCGGAACTTGGACTCCTTCTAAGTCTGAGTTATTAAAAGTGATGAGATGATTAATACAAGATTTTTTAAACTCCGGCTCTTCAAAGGCGGCGATGAAGACTTGATTAGATAGTAGTGGACCACTTGCAATCGTTTCAATTTCTCCAACTATTTGGCCACTATTATGTTGTTTTTGTGATGATTGTCCCGGTTGCCCCCAAATTGGAGCTATGTTTATTTGAGTTGGTTGGTTTTGCATAAATTGACGCAAATATCCCTGTTAAATAAGCCTCTCAATTTCTTCTTTAAGTTATTTACATGCCTCTGTAGTATGTCCATGACTTCGATGAAAGTGACAATATTGCTCTTGATTTCCTGAAGTTGGTTTCAGTGGATGTGGCCACTTAATGGTCTCTTCATCCTGAATAGCCATCAAGACGTTAACACGAGATGTGTTCAGTGGCGTGTATTCCAGTCATTGATGCGAGGGCGTGGAGGGAGATCACGCCTTGTTGCTTCTTCCGATGGGATTGCGTCACGTGTTTCTAGAGCACTCTTACGTTTTCACATGGATTGTTCAAATTATTTTGGTGGGCATTAATAATATCATCAAAAAATTTGTGCTTCCATCTGAACTAAGTCGGATATGGCGGCGTATCGCATTAGCGATGAGTAGAAAGGTCCAGGACGGAGCCCTCTAAGGAAAACTCCTCTTAGTAATTCAGGGTCTACCCCAGGTATTTGGCGAGCTTCTGAGACAATCTCTGGGAGTATTCTTTAAGTGATTCACCATCATTTTGACAAATGTTAGAGATGAGAGGAATCTTTAATGATCCTCCGGTTTGCAATGAACTGTTCTACGAAAATCTTGGCGAGTTCGTCAAAGGTATGGATGGATCCCCTTGGAAGGGAGTAGAACCAAGTGCGAGCTTGCCCCTTAAGGGTAGCGGAAAGACTTGACAAAGCGGTGTGTTAGAGCTTGGATATGCATGATGGTCTGTAATGGTCGATGTGTTCATATGGGTCAATTTCCCCATCATAGGAATCAATGATCGGAAGCTTGAAACCTACGGAATATGATGTTGAAGAATAACTTCAGCTAAAGGTGATGACTCCTCATAGCTGTGGTGAGGGGGAGGATGATTTCTATTTTGAAGGTGAAATTCATCTTGCATTATAATTATGCACGTATAACATGACGAGTGGAGTCAACGGGACGAGAATGTGCCACGCTACCCGTAATAATTGGTGGATTAGCAGTCAGTTGAGCTGCACATGATGGATGAGTAAAACTAGCAGTGTCAATGAGATCAACATCACGGTCTGGAAGCGGAGGAACTTCATCGTCAGGGAGATTAGTATTTTGACCTCCTGCGACTAACGATCAATCTTGGGGGAGATGTGTTTTTCGTGGTAGTGGCTGTTGTGTTCCTCGCAAAAGTCGGATCATCTCATTTTGAGACTCTTCCATTCGGCGCACACGATCTTCTAAAGAGATTCCTGTCACGCCTTCACTGACAGGGTCACGCTTATCAGGGGGAAGTGATGCAGAAGGTTGGCGTCCTTGGTTCAAGGATTGGTTTCGAGAGTGACGGGAGTTGGAGCGGGAGGCTCCGTTGTTACGAGTATTTCGCCTATTGGCTATGACGCGGGTGTTCACGAAAATTGTGATTGAGAGATTCTTTTCCCACAGACAGTGCCAAACATTGCGTGTTAGAAAATTAGTTGTGGTAGAGTGAAAGTTTGCACCTTAGCCTTGTTATGAAATCCAACACACACACAGGTATTTAAAGAGTGAACAAGAAAACTCCAGAAATTTTTACGTGGAAAAACCTCGAAAAGAGGGAAAAACCACGGGGCCTAGCCCAGTAAGAATCTTCCACTATATATTTGTTTATGAGTACAAAATTTCCCGATAACGGGATTATAGAATTGTACATGAGAAGGGAACAACAACTATGTAGTCACATTTAGATATGATTGCTAGTGGCGAGATGATGGTGAAAACGATGATGGACATCGGCCGATGAAGGTCGTCATGATGGAACCGAGATTGGCGAGGATGTGGCGATGTTGCGTGGTCAGTGGTGACGATTGTGCTTGAGGGATCTTCAAGCTTTAGAGCTCTCTCCTCTCTCTTGCTTGGGGTCCCCTCATGGGAAGAATGATGGGTTATTTATAGATTGGAGGAGTGACGTATCTGTAAATAATGGAAAATCCGAACCACTCCTCTCCATGGGACGACTCAAAATGATTCCTTTGATCATTTGATGTATTTTAAGTATTTGAATGCTCAAATGAAGTCAAAATTATGAGATCTTGGGCTTAGATCCTCGTCGAGCTTGACTATAAACACTTCATGTTTGAGAGCTATTTAGGATTTATCGATATCCCAAAGTTTAAGGATATTTTAAGTCTTGATCTACCGGTTTCAACTTTGGATACTTTTAGCATCAAGATTAGTGCTTACTAGTTGTATTTTAAGTCATATCAAATATAATATAAAACTAATTGATTATTTATATATTATGATCATTTTAAAGTAAATTTAAATTTTAAAATAAATTTTAATCATAATATTTTTATCTAATTTCTCGGGTTGCCTAAAGCACACACTGCGTTCTTTTAATGACATTAAATATTTTAATGTTTTTTTTCTCAGACTTTATGCATCGATCCCATAATAGTTTCTGCTAGTTTATTTTGACAGGAGCATCAATACTCCCTAGGGTGTGCGTTTGATTGATTTGGATGAATTGAATGATAAATTTTTAAAATTAATTGATTTTGAATTCTTAAAAATATTGAATCAAATCGAATAAATAAAATTTAAAACAAAATAAATCAAATAATAATTTGATTCAGTTATTTTGATTTAGTTTTGAATAAATCAAAGTTAGTTATATTTAAAAATTATTTGTATAATTTTTTATTATATAATAAAAAAATAATAGGAAAAATAAAATAAATATAATAAAAAAAAGCAATTAACTACTTGATGTGCTAATAAAATATTTTACATACTTGAATGATGTTTTGATCTTAGAAGTTGATGAAATCATATTGTCATATTATGAGACAAAAATATTTTGAAAATTGGATAATGGTGCTCCGTATTCAAAAAAAAAAAAATAAGTGTATAATAGATAAGCTTATTATACATAAATTAATAATACTATATTGCATATAATTACTTTGATTTATTTGATTCCATCCAAAATTTCATTTAACAAATCTATCCAAAAACTAAAAATCAAAGTTTTCATTAATTAAAACTAAAATCCAAATTTCTAAGTTCAAATCGAATCAAATTACTCAAAATTTTGGTTCGATTTGACTTTTGGTTAAAACTAAATAATGCATATCCCTAATACTCACTAATATCAAGAATAGTGGACCAAATTGGCACGTACAATAAAAAGAAATTATAGAAAAGATGACTAAATTTATGTCATTTTATTTTAATCAAACATTTTTTAATATAAACAACGTCCTTCAAAAAAAAAAAACTCCATGATAATTTTCCCAATAGATTTTCCTCACAATGTTATTAACCTTATCATATGTACTGTCCAAGTAGAGTGGTAAATGAACCGAGTGTTCGACAAATTATTCATGATTTGGCTCGATTAGAGCTCGTTTATATTCATTTGATTAACCAATAAAACGAGCTTAAACACTTTTTTAAATACTCAATTGCTAAATGAACAACCCTGAATAGTTTGTCATTTGGTTCATTTATGTTCATGAACGTTATCATTTAATGCTCGTGAACAAGCTCGCTAATGAGCTCGATTAAGGCTTATTTGTCAACAATATTGTTCAAATTATTATTATTTTAGGTTTAATAAGCTTTAATTGATACAACTCATGTATATTTCTCAACAAGTTGCTTATGAAACAAGCTCAATTAAGAATTGATTAAAGCTCATTTATTTTATTAAATGAGTTGGTCGCGTGCTTGTGAACAAAGTCAAATCGAGCTCGAGAATAGTAAATAAGCTCAAGCTTGAATACTATTCTTAAAAGCTCGAATCAAGCTCAGACTCAATAATATTAAACAAACTCAAGCTTGAATACATACATGCTCATCTCCGCTCGATTTGTTTGCAGCCCTATGTCCAAGCCATCAATTCTTCCCAAAAAAAAAAAAAAAAGAAGAAGAAATTTATAGCTGAAGATTAAGAATCTTTATACAGTGGGAGAATCAAATTCTCTTATCAAGAAAGATAAATTTATATATTAGAGCAAAATAATAATAACTTTAAAAAGAAAAAGCCGTCAGAAAATTTTTTATATTGATAACTACTAAAAGCGACTACATATTTGTTACAAAATTTTGACATCTAGTCTATTTAAACTTTAATCGAGAAATTAGATTAAGCTTATTTGGTTTTGATCATGATCTTACCCTTGATCTTCTAGATGGGATAAGTGTCTCCATGTCAGCGACATCTTCATCGGCTGTTTTAAGCCGCTGCATGAGCCTCGGAAGGCTTCACAGGTTCGGCATCAACCACTTTCATCTTCTCTTGCACAATTCTGGAGAGGTCTGGGCGATCTCGTCGGTTGGAACGTAGGCCATCTCCAACTCCGTTGGATAGTCAATGAGATTGCGGATGTCCATTGGGTTCCGGTAGCGAAGCTCATGAACACTGCCTCGGATCCACGATGGCGTCGATCAATGAGTGCATCCTCGGCGATTGGAGCAATGTCTGCATCTGCTGTACGAATCCGGCAATGGTGGAAGCAGTTCTGGATTGTCTCTGGCTTGACATTGGTGGTCCAGCGGCGGCCGAGGATGGCTTACATCGATCTTTTCGGGTCTACAACCTTGTCACGGCTGAATGTGGTTGAACTGTAGTAGGCCTTGAAGTTCCGGATAATTCCAGCATCGCACGACTGGATCTTGGACGTGGTTGTGGATCCGAAAATTTGCCACCGACCTCTTTCGAAAAAAAGGAAAGAATTGTTTAAGTGTCGGTGATAATTTCAGAAGGCAGATGAATAGTAGATAAGACACTACCCAGAGATTTCGTTCTCATTTAGTGAGAACTTTTTATATCTGGTTCGGGTTTCTATAGGCGCCCCTATAGTTAATTACCCTCCCAATCTTGAGAGCACTTTCGATTAAGTCGTATGAATCGTTAAAGAGCAGTATATAATTGTGAGTGGAGTTTAGAACTTATGAAATTTATTATTTTAATTTAAAACTTTTTGTGGGGGGAACGATGATGCGGATCAAGATCCCATGGTTTCGTCATCCGGGCATGCGGTCCCTGATCACTTAGTCGAGGAGGAGGTAATGACCCGACCGAAGGATCCTTTCGACAACACATGGGTTACGTCGTCAAGGTGTCCTTGTAGACTGGGGTGGAGTTTGTCTAAGGGGACAAATATAAGTCAACAGCTAACATAGAGCTTTTACCCAACCAAATACATTCTACATTTCCGCACTCAAAGAGCAAAGCGTTGGGAACATCTGACTGCGGGTGGCCGTAATTTAGTGGCATATATGTGAACCACCGGTCGAGGGCTCAGGTCGTAACCGCCATTTATGTGGTGCCATATCGCGGCAAAACCACGCGGACAGAGGACACATGCCACGTCCTTACGGGCTTTAGGAATATTTGAGTATGAAAGTAGTTATGTATTTAATTTGACATTGGCTCTTTGTGAGCAAAAGTTTTCTTAATTTGTCACCCGAAGACAAACAATTGCGGAGGGGTGGATTTATTTTATTTATTTATTTAGTTTTAATTTAAATAATTTATTTCATTTTTTTTATTTATATTTTTTTATTTTCTTTGAATTTTGATCATTTTATGATTGATTTTAGATTTGAATATATGATCATTTATCATTGAAATTTTAATTATAATTACCCTTCTTGATCCTAGGGTTAATATCAATTGATAGACCTTGTCTACTCTGTCGATTTTCTATAGAGGATGGTCTAAATTCATTATCTCAAAAGTATAATCCTTCAAAACCTTGTCCACTCTAGTTTGAATATAGAGGATGGGTTTGGGACTTTTCTTCTGAGTTTAAATTTTAGAGGCTATATCGGTTGATTCATATCTTGTATTATATACATTAACTTATCGGATATTATTAATTTAAAATTCTTATAATATCAAATTTTTAGGTTTGTTAACTTGGGACGTCAAAGACCAAGCAGGAAGATGTAGCATTTGTTCTTTTGTATTTGACTTAGTATTTACTCTAACATGCATACGGATATCTGTTCTTTGTGAATTGTATGGACATTAGAACGTCTAAGTTGGAGTTTCGATGTCAAATTTTGATTTTTGAGTTTTGTTAACCCGGACCCAGTCCTAAGACTAAACCGGGATTATGTAGCATCTGTTCTTTTGTATTATACCTTACTTGCACATGTCCCTATTGTTTGAATACTTCAACATACATACAAGTATCTGTTCTTTTAAAATGTTGTATGGACATTAAATGTCTAGTTGAAACGTAGGTTCAATTTGCAAGTTTAGGTTTCAATATGGCATTTTTAGGTTTTGTTAACCCGGACCCGGTCCGAAGACCAAACCGGGATTATGTAGCATCTGTTCTTTGGAAAATATGATATGCATATTATTTTGGCCAAAAGCCCCCCTTTTATGTCACAAATCAACAGGGTATGAGGGTGGAATAAATTATTTTGGAAGCCTATTTGATCAAATATAAAGTGACGGGCCTAGAATGAGTTTAGGCATTTGATTTGGGCTAAAAACCCTTTCTTTATGTTGCAAATCAGCCAACATAAAGGGGCTGAAATAATTATTTTTGAAGGCCCATATGATCAAATACCAAGTGATGGGCCTAGAATGAGTTTAGGCATTTGATTTGGGCTAAAAACCCTTTCTTTATGTTGCAAATCATCCAACATAAAGGGGCTAAAATAATTATTTTTGAAGGCCCATATGATCAAATACCAAGTGATGGGCCTAGAATGAGTTTAGGCATTTGATTTGGGCTAAAAACCCTTTCTTTATGTTGCAAATCAGCCAACATAAAGGGGCTGAAATAATTATTTTTGAAGACTCATATGATCAAATACCAAGTGATGGGCCTAGAATGAGTTTAGGCATTTGATTTAGGCTAAAAACCCTTTCTTTATGTTGCAAACAAATAAATAATTATTTTGAAGGCCCATATGATCAATCATCCATAGCCCATTTATTTCTCTTGATAAGGGGGAGGGGAATATAAAAATATGAGTAGTTGTCATATTTCATTTAAAAGAGGCAAGTGGATTAATTAAAATCTACCTCCCTCACATGCAAGCTCATGGCAAGTGGGGGACAAATACTCATTAAATTTATTAAGAAGATTTTATTTTCCTCTTCAAAGAAATAGATAAGGATGCACAAGGGCATGCCACATGTCCATGCATGTGCATGCAATATGACAAATGGCATTACATTAGATAGTTTCCTTGCATGTAATTTATGATGGCGGGCGTGTCGATGCCATAAGAATGGATGGCAAAGGAAAGGAAGCCTATAAATAAGGGGGGATTTCCCTTTCACAAGGTACTTATATTTTCTACTCTCCTTTTCTCCCTTATACCACAAGTTTAAGTTCTTTCAATCTTGCATAAAGGGTTAAGTTGTGTCACATATACTTGTGAGTTTCTTTTCTAACTTAATCATTTTTTTGATATCTTGTTGATATATGTCATGTCATATGGTAGATTTAATTTATTTCATATGTGTTTGCTTTAAGTCTTCACTATGTCTTATGTATGTAAATCATGGTGTGAAATGAGTAGGGGAGGCATTTAAGTTTGAGCATATGTCTAATGTATATTTCATAACAAGCTATATAGAATCCACTTTATGTGTCATATCACAAATAAGATAGATTTCATTATATAGAGATTGAAGCATGAGTATTCATATATGACCTAAAGAAGCATTTTAAGCCAACATGTTAACCTAAGCACTTCATCATTTCTTTTCTATCTACCTTTTTTTTAAAGAAAATTTTGACCTCCGTCGTCCATATAGGGGCTACTTTGGGGACTAGGACTTCCCCGCAAGAAAGGCGTGTATGGTGGTAGGTGTCGTGAGACCGCAAACCAAATTTTACCCTGCACGAAGAAAGCGTCATGGGTTACCTGACAGACATTTCTTGCCACATTGGAACAAGCATGAGCAAGTACTTACGACAGATTTCCACACGTTGGAACAACATGAACATGTACTTATCCGGGTTTCCCAGCATTGGAACAATGTGAGCGGTACTTATAGCATGAGCAATAAATTTGCATTCACATGTATATGAAATTAAAGTATAAGCATTTATATATGACATATTTCACCTTCTTTTATTTTGAAAATTTGGTAGTCCTCGTCATCCGATGGGGCTACTTGGGACTAGGTCTTCCACCAAGCCAAGAAAGGCGTGTATGGTAGGTGTCTGAGACACCACGAATTTATTGCCCACCATGAGAAAGTGTATGGGTTAACATTAAACAACAAGTTTCCCTATCATGTTGGAGAAACATGACCAGGTACTTATAGTAATAAATTTAAAGCTTGCATGCATTTAATTAAGGACAAAATAATCAAAATTTACAACAACCTCCTGGCTCTCCCCCCACAAGTGGGGGTTGCCATGAGAGACTGGGCCTGCCCACCATGTCAAGAAAGACATGTATAGGTGTATGTCGTGAGACACCACGGCCGAAATTTTGATAGCATAGCATTTCCCTACCATATTGGAGAACATGGTAGGTACTTATATCACAAATTTAAAGCTCGCATTTGCATATAAACAAAAAAAAAGCTGCATGCATATATATTTGATTAGGAGCATAATAATCAAAATTTACAACAGCCTCCCAGCTCTCCCCCCACATGTGGGGGTTGCCATGAGGGGCACGCCATGTCAAGAAAGACATGTATAGGTGTATGTCGTGAGACACCACGGCCAAAATTTTGATAGCATAGCATTTTCCTACCATGTTGGAGAACATGGTAGGTACTTATATCACAAATTTAAAGCTCGCATTTGCATATAAATAAAAAGAAAGCTGCCTACATGTATATTTGATTAGGAGCATAATAATCAAAATTTACAACCTCGGCTCTCCCCACAAGTGGGGTTGCCATGAGGCTGGGCACACCATGTCAAGAAAGACATGTATGGTGTATGTCGTGAGAAACCACATCAAAATTTTGATAGCATAGCATTTCCCTACCATGTTGGAGAACATGGTAGTACTATATCACAAATTTAAAGCTCGCATTTGCATATAAATATGTTTGCATGTATACTTAAACAAGACAACATTTTATGAGCGTTGCATTGGAACCAAAGTAAATTCATGAAAGCAATATGTGTATTGAACATTTGCTCAATATTTGAATTAGTATCATGATCGTGATCATTTCGATGAGTAGTAACTGAATAAAACTCCTTTTCATAACCCTGCTTGTTGAACTGCCACACAAAACCACTACTCCAACTAATGCCAAAGGCTGAAATCTTAGTTTCCTCCTCTACCACCCTATCTTCCACCGTCTGCAGCAACACACCCAATATACCCCCTTAAAAGCCAAACACCCTAGTCTTTTTTCCATTATCATAACCAAATCAAAGCACAAATAATAGTTTTGCAAATACTACGAAACAGTCCCCATGAACATTCACTAATAACAGCCAACAAAAAGGCCAAGACTGTAGCGACCAAAACCTCTAAATAGCGTAGATTAGTGACAAGTTAACCAACAAAACTCCAAATAAATAGCCAACAAAAGGCAACCTTGGATGGGGCAATGAGAAATTGAGGGTGGCGGTATTTAAGGAGGAAGAAAAGAAAAAGCTAGAATTAACATTGAATTAAATTCAACTAAGACAAAAATCTACTATAACACTTCCAAGGAACCAAGCACAGCAGTGTCCTGCTGTTAAAATCTTTTCAACAGCACTCCAACCACAAAGAGAGCCTCATGGTTGAACCACAATCATCCCAAAATCGACAATCAGCTCAAACCACGACCCAAAGCAAAAAATAGAATATGGACGGAAAAGGAATGAACAGGATAGCAAGCAAAAGCGAAAGCATGCATGCACTCTATCCCCTCGGTTGTCTCAACAAAGGCGAATGGACGAGAGGAAAGGAGGCACCAAAATAAAGAGGATGAGCTCCTCGGCTCAGCTTTAGAAGGAGAAAACAGCAAAGCCAAAGCTTATAGCGTAAATCCAACACCTTAATTTCATGCTATTGCAAACCCAGGAAACAAATCCAACCATAAAACATAAATGGAAGAGGGAAACAGAAATCTACATTTCCTTCAAGAAAAACCCACATAGCAAAATATAGCTGATTGAAACAAACAACTGGGGTTTGGTTGGAAGAGGAATCTGGAAGGATCGAGTCCTCTATTTGCTCGGCTAGGGTTGGTGCTTCGAGAGAGAGGTCGGCTACTGGAGAGGAGAGGGAGAAGGAGGCTGGGGAGTTCCCAAGGCAAGAGGGAGAGGGAGAATCACGGCTAAAGTTTCAGCCGATAGTCGTAGGAGATCGCACGAGAGGGAAATGCCGTGAGCTTCAGTCGAGAGAGGGAGAGTCGAAATGGGGGATAGCATGAAAAAATGAGGTCAACGCTCGTTTGACCTTTAGGGATGGCTTCTTCATTAGGCTGCTGGCCTAATAGAATAAGCGTGGGCTGAGGTTAGGTAGGGGATTAATAGGGATTAAGAGATTAAGCAGCTATTAATCCAATTGCAAATTAATATCATTTCACATTAAATTTTATGGATTTACTTTATGCAATAAACCCTAACAATATGGGTGTCAATTTTAGTTGTTTCAGTTGTGCCGAACGCAACGGCGCGATCAATTTCATGATCGGAGGCTGTTCGGACAACGTCGACGGCGGTCGTAGAGAAATTAGGTTTAAATTATGCGATGTCGCGCTTGGATTTGATCGATGTCCGCACACACTTGGCCGAATCGATCTCGGAAGGTGTCGTTTGATAGGTCTCGACATTTCGGCGATGACGCGCGATCAATTTGTGAATTCGTTGGGACATTGTCGAGCTTCCACTTTGATGTGCGTGTAATTTCATTAAAAATTTATTTTAATTATTTGATCGATCATTAATTGATTCGATATTTTCTATTTAATTAATTTTAATATTTTCGACGCATTACGAAGTCAAATTTTTAAGTCGAAGCGAATTAGATCGATCTTGATCGCGATTAGGGGGGTTTTAAACTCTATGTCATTTATTTAAGTTTAAATGACGCATAGTTATAGGTCAACAAATGCCCCCCAACAAACATGGTGCGCGCATGGAGCGGACCGTGTTTGTTGTACGTAAGTTGACCTTGCGGATCTCCAAGAGATTTGCTTGGATGTCACGCTGAAGTTGTAATTTCAACAACTTTTAATACAAGATCACTGCCTTTTGATGGAAGTGAGTATAACTCTCAAGTTGGGCAAGCACTTGCATTTCATCAGTTCGACTGCAATAGCTCATTGAACCGGTATTTGTTGTCATTAGTCCAATGTTTTGTGCTTGATGGACTAGATGAAGGAGATGATTTGACTTGTCATCATCAACTTGTCAAGAGAATTTGATGCATCTTCAGCCCCATGTTTTGTGCTTTGGCAGATTTGTTAAAGACTCAGTCTCGAGATTTGGAATTTGTATTTTCCTCCTGTCCTGACTTTGTGCCTTGGTGGACTTGATGGAGTCAGTGAGATGAGAACATCCTCGGTCCTGTGCTTTATGCTTTGACGGACTTGTTGAAGACTTCATCTTGAACTTTGGGATTTGCATTTTCCTCCTGTCCTAGCTTTGTGCCTTGACGGACTTGATGGAGGTGATGAGATAGAAATGTTTTCGGTCCTGTGCTTTATGCTTTGACGAACTTGTTGAAGATTTCATCTTGAGGATTCGTATCTTGTGCCTCCCTTTATCCTGGCCTCATGCCTTGATGGATCTGATGGGAGAAAGTCCTGAATCATCTCAGATTCATCAGCGTCTGAAATTACCTTACGCCTAGCTTTTTTTCTTTGTGGGCTTGTAGAAGGATAAATGCAACGACCAGCCTCGAGCTTATGTTGGATCAATGGCAAAGAGTCATCGATCTGTGCTTTTGCACATGTAATGGATATATTATTATTAAAATCCCTTAGTTCAACATTTAGCTTTATACGAACATTGGGATAGCCCCTCGCTTTTGGATTGGACATCGAAGAAGAATTTCCTTCGTCTTTGCCGCTTTGATAGACTTATGAAGGAGTTGAGATTTTATATTTGTATTTGATTCCAAACTCGGCTTAGTGCCTTCTCGAGTAAGGATATCTTTGTTTGTTGTAGAATTTTGAGAAATGACCTTCGACCAATAGGGATAATCTCCCACCGTCACTTGAACTCACCAAGTTGGAGAGATTTGGGGATTTGATGCTCTTGTCTTTGAACTAAAAGTAGAGAGGATCCCTTGCCTACTTTGTGGCGGTTGAAAGCAAGACCACAAACTACCGTATTTTACGGTTGAGTCCCACCTTATACACCAGTTGTCGACTTGAGCAATTGATGAAGGATTTTATCCTGCCAACGAGATGGGGATCTCTACTACGCCTTTGTATGTTGAGTAAGACTGCCGACTCACCATATTTGCGTGTTGAGTCCGACCTTATACACCAACTCGAGCCTTTAGATTTGAAGTGGGATGGAAAATGTCCTTCCAACTTGGTTTGTTGAAGTTTGCAGACTTGAAAATTTTTTTCTTTGGTCAGTAAGACTTTTAAATTTGAGAATTTGAATACATAATTTTGAGTATGCATGTGGGGATCTCGATGCTAGGCATGATGTCAACCCAAAGAGAAAGAAAGGCCCCTCTTACCGAATGCCCAATACTTTACTATAAAACTTTAAAAAATGCCCCGCCTAAGGGGATTTTATTTTATTTTGGAAATGCATTCTGTTACAAGAGAATTTCCAATGAAAATTTTCATAAGACAATAAAGATTTTCAAATGTGATTTGTCCAATCACACTTTCATGTGTAATATTTCTTTAAATGCCAACCGATTGACGCATTGGTCTTTCACCTTTGAAGTCAACGAATGATAGTTCCTCGATATACCTTTTCAATAACAAAAGGTCCTTCCCAATTAGGTTCAAATTTACCGCCACTCATGAGGGATGATTATCTTCTCTCGACTGGACCAATTCCTCCTTCAAAAGCTCGAGACGCATCAGATGATCAATGCCTCGACATCCTCGCCGATAGACTTCTAGATTTTGTCGAGCTTGAGCACCTCAAGCACATCAAGCTCTTCCATCCAGACGAGCATTCTCATCTTGGGTGTAAGATTTTGTTGAATGGCTACCGGAGCAAGGTAGTTCAACTTCGAAAGTGGCAAACTGCTGCCCCAAACACTAGTGTTTGTAGGAGTTTTGTAAGTGGTACGTAAGCCCATAGCTTCCACAAGTTTGGTATGCCACTCCCTTTTATTTCTTGTGAGAATTTTTCTAAGCAATTTGACTAGTGTTTTATTAAATGCCTCAACCATTTGCTCTCGGATTATAAATTGATGAATATCGCCAATCAATCTTATCGTAAAAATTTATAAACTTTAGTACTTTTGAAGGAGATTTCATGATTGATGATTGGTACACAAAAATCTATAAACAATATTGTGGGTAAAGAAGTTAGTCACTTGTAACTTCTTTAAATGGTGGCCACTTGGAGAAATAATCGGTGGGCTAAGATGAAGCGGTGACCGGTGATGATGGTGGATCAATTGGTCCAATTACACATGTCCCCCCCAACATTCAGCAAAAGATGCTCGTTGGATCAAGATTTGGAGGATGAATTATGTTATGGACACATTCATGGCATCTCATGATTGATACAATCTTATAGTATCCAATTCTTTTAATTTTGAGCCATTTTAGGTGATTGGTGTGCAGTCCTTGATGGATTTCAACAATTACTATTCCCAGCTCATCTATTCGAAGGATCTGATCTGTATTGCCAACATAAGCATATAATCGAAGCCTTTTCTCAAGTTGTGCAGCTATCGACTTATTACTTGGCAATTTTCCTTTCTTGAAGTAGTCGACGAAGGGCTGTCTCCAGTCTTCCTTCTCTTCTACTTTAAGGATTTCATTGTGTGGTTTTAGCACTTCCTCGTTGAGTCTTTCATCAATGGTTTGAAGCTTGTCTTGTTGACTTTGAAGTAATTTGTAAGGGAGTGTAAGAGCAACATGGGCACCCTGGATTTATGTTTGATGACCCCTCTTCCGATCTTAAACTTATTGGCTCTAGGACTGAGTGCACACTAATTAGTATGTAGTGAGTGTCATCCATACTCATTTCTTTAGCTAATTTAGCTAAAGTCGCTTTCTTTCTTAGCTGAGTCATAATGACATTGAATTTGCTTCATAAGCTCGAGAACTCGTTTGTGATAGTAGGCAATTCAAGCTTGTTGATTTTGTAAAGGCCCAACACTTGATTAATGATGAGTTGAGAATCACCATAAATTTGCGGTTCGGACTCCCATGGAAATGGCTTCCTCTAAACACATACGCTTCATATTACGCTTGGTTGTTGGTTGGTTGAGTTAATTTATAAGAATGTCTCGGTATGCCACCTTGGTGTGATCAAGATGAGATACCTTGAGCCTTTGGAAGATTTGAGGGTTGAGTGTATCTAATGGATGAAGCTCCATCAAAATACAATTCCCACATTTGCTGCTTTTTCTTTTCATATATGTGCATGATTTGCTCATCAGGAAGATCATCGTTAAGCAATGAGTATGCCGGTATGGGATGAGCAGCAAGAAAATCTGCCGAATTTGCCCCACGCTTTTGGGAACATATGTAATATCAAATTATAGTAGAAGGGCATCGTGCGATCAGCGTTGGTCTTGTCATCAAGAACTTCAACGGATCGATCCTTGAGATAAGGGTAATTTTATGAGATAGCATGTAATGGCGTAGTAACTTTTGGGCGGCAAAATTAACATCAACAATGCTTCTCAATTGGAGAATAAGCGCTTCGCTCTATTAGTCTTCATTAATATAGTATAGAGCATTCTCCTTTCCTTCCTCATTATGTTGCAACAAAGCCTAGAGATTCCTCTGTCAGTGTACAAGATGAGAGGCTTTCTTGGGATTGGGCTGCAAGAATGGGTGGGTTCAGATATTTATCTTGTCAAGGCCTGACATTCTTCGTCCCACTTGAAAGGAGTATCTTTCTTCATTAATTTTGCAAATGCGACATCGCGCGACAAATTTGATATAAATCTTCTAATGAATGCGAGATGTCCATGGGCGAAGTTGTGAAGACTCCTTGGAGGCATTTGACAATTGCTTTGATTTTGTTGGGATCGATTTCAATCCCTCCACGGTGCACAACATATCAAGGAACTTTCAGAAGAGACTCCAAAGGCGCGAGATTCATCTTGAGATCATATTTTCGATTCTTTCAAGGGCGATCCTTAAATCATCGAGATGATCTTTGCGATCTATACTCTTGACAGATCATAGCACTCTACCTTGATGAATCAACTCATCAAAGATTAGTGTCATAGCCCTTTGGTATGTAGCTCCATTCTTCGAAGGGCATGTATAGTATATATATTGGCGTCACGTGAATTATGCTTCTCATCTTGAGCCATCTTGATTTGATGTAAACGATGATCCATCCATAAATGAGAACATGTCGTGGTTTGAAGTGTTATCCACTAACAGTTTTGATACAGGAAGCAGAAAGTCATCCTTTGGACATGCTTTGTTTAAATCCCTGAAGTCGATACAGATACGAATCTGACCATTCTTCTTTTTCACGGGGACAATATTATCTATCAGTGTATTTTTCTTCTCGAATAAAACCAGCTTCAATGAGCTTCTTGGTTTTACGCAATTACTTCTTCAACCTCAATCTCATTCTAGAGGCTTGCTTGGTGGTGTTGTCGGCTTAATTGCTTGTGAACCGTATATCGGGGATAAGCACGGCATTTTAGCATATGTCCCAAAGCAAGCGATCCAATTCCATAGCAAGGTTTTTAATTCTTCCACTTTATCTTCAGAAAGTAGAGCACTGATGAACGTTGGGCGAGGATCCTCCTCAGTTCCCAAATTAATTTCTTTAAGTTCATCCATAGTAGCGCCTCCCACCATCTTCAAGCTCTTGGGGTCTTCTACTTCTTCATTGTTATGAGACGTTAAGAATGACATTCTCATCTTCATCATCACTCTATTCAGCGTAGTATATCCTTGTGGACCATTGTCTTGGATGAAACTAAGGCCTTTGGTAGTGTGTTTATTTCTCTTACCAATGGTTTGAGAACCTTTTAAGTACCACATCATTTCAAAGAGCTTTGTCCTTTGCTTACTTGCTCCAGCCTGGACCCCATGCTTGCGCATCAGATTTTACATCTTTGGAGAGTAATATTTTTGGCATCCTTGTAGGCATAGCTTCTTCTTCTTGATAAGCATTACCCAATCGGGATCTTCTTCTTGACACCCCTGGTTTATAAAATAGGCTTCACGGCCCATGTTTTCAGGAGAGGAGGTACATAGAAGGTCACTTTCGACTTTAGTTTCTCGAGGGTGATTTCTTTAAAATGTTGGGAGGAGCAGGGTGACTAGTGTAGTCTCTGATGGATCTATGATTGTTTTAAAGTAGGTGCATTGCACTACCTTCAAAGCGATTCAAACTCATAATCGAGTCAAAATGTTCTTCTTGTTCGAGCTTTTGAGTCATGGACCTTTGGATTTAGAAGGAACACATTCATCTTCTTCTTCAGTATCACTGCCTAGATGAGGGACAGTGTTATTGATTTTGGACCTGTTCTTTATATCCCTAGGAATATTTGGAACAACCTCTTTTCCTTTATTCATTTTATCTTCTCCCTTCTTCTTAACTTGTTCTTTTATGGGTTTTGAAGTAGATGCAGTATTTGCTAGTTGTTTTGTTAGCTTTGATTCCTTCAGAAGAAAATAACTGGCATCTTGATAAATCTTCATTTCATGCACCGCAAAAGGTTGCATGTCACCCAATTTGGCATTCTTCTCCATCCTTTGTATATTTCATACATTGATGCAATGTAGATGGGACAATGTACTTATGAAAACCATTGACGAGGAAAATCGAATGAAGTATCGCATCGATGAAATTTGGCTTGTAGAGGTCTCCAAATTTAAGAGGAATGACAGATAGTTTTGTCCCTTCTCATTGAAACCTTGAACCATGACTTTATCTCATCCCGGATGTTGTACATCTAGAGATAGCCATCTAAGAGTTCTCAAGTTCATAAGATTCACGGAGGAACAGGATCAATTAAGATCTCCATATCATCACTTTCATAACATCTGAGGCGATTGTGCTCTGCGGTCCAGAGCATTAGATCATCTTACGAAAATGTGACGGTTGGAGGCTCTTGAACATGCAAGGTCTCGTTAGGCGGCGTTCAAAATATGCTTGAACTTTTCCGCTCTTTGAGAGCTTCAAGGATTAAGATCTTGACATTAGAAGTGCTTGTATACACTAAGTCGCCAAAATTTTCCTTAGATGGGATAGAATATTGTAGTCGATCCCTTTTGATGAAGGCTTCTTGTTTGAATCCTTAGGGATAACTTTTTCATTGACTTCAATTTCTTTTCCTTTATCTTTATTCATTGGCTCTTTCCTTGGGATGGTAGCACTTTCGACCACTTCTCAAGCTTGACTACTTCATTTGCGAATCTTTGAGATGACTCGATTCTTTGACATCTTACGCCCCATCTAATGATAGACTAAGATTGAATCCTTGCCCTTTATATTTTTTATGTTTGTTGATATGGTGAGCTCGATTCATCTTCATGGGAAAGCGAGTTCTCTAAGGCTTATCAACTTCATGCATCATCAAGCAAGACTTCGGTAGGAAGTTCTTGATTCTTCTTCTTCATTGATCGAAGATTTGTAATGAATTCGCAAGCGTGATAGGTCTTCTTGATTGTACATAATCTTATTATTGATGATCCTTTGTTACTTGCGACCATCAATAGTAGTAACATTTTGTGCTCTTGCCTTCTTCTTTTATTTAATTTATTTTTTTTTGTTTGGCGGGTTTCTTAGCCTTCCCTTGCGGTATTTGGCTAGTGTCTTTCATGAGATGAACTAGCCTTCCCATAACTTAGGTTTTGTCTCTCGACTCAATGCGGGCTCAAGTGGTGATTTCCATACACAGAGCAACCTTCCAATTGCTTTTTTTTTCTGATCTTTTTTAGAGGCTGACGGCCCATCCTTCATCATCGACCCGGTTTCTCTTTGCCTTTATCATTGCTTGATAGTCTTGGAGATGAGGTGATTACTTTGGTGGATTCTTTCTTGGACCAATACGTCAGATAATGTGAATTCATTTTATATTTTGCTCAGCCAATCTTTGAATATGTAGCAATCTTTGTAGCAATTTTCAATAGGATGGTTGAGCACCCGATGATATGGGCAATAGTTAGGATTATCTGCTTGTCCAGCCTCTTCAGGTCTTTTACACTCTGGTAGTTGGAGACCTACTTTGAGTGCATGTTTAAACAATTTGGCCACACTTTCCCTCTTAAAAGAATACTCTTTGTTCTTTTCTTTTAGGGTGGGGCCATTGAGTCATTCGCTCCTTTTGTTTGTGCTTTCGCCTTCTTGAAGCGACCTCGAGGTATCATTACCTCAAGTATGAGCTTGGGTTGTGGGCGAGATTGAGCGCTTGGTTTTCTTGATAGGCAGGTAGCCTTTCTTTGTCTACGTTATAGAGCTTACAGTATCCTTCTTGTATGAGGTGAAATGTGTTTCACCTTTCTTTGGTCTAGAGCTTTTGCTCTTTTAGATTTATCTTCTATGGATGATAAATTTAATTTCTCAAATTTAGCCACCTATCAAGCTCTTGAAATGTGGTAATTGAAGCCATGCAAAGATAAAGGCATCATATCATCGATGTTGCCATCCGATATTGGATCGCGCTCTTCTTCTAATGTTGTTCACATTTCATACTCATGATGTAGCGTAATATATCAGATTGACTCATCTTTCTTCCTCTTCTCAGGCGAGATCGTGTTATCTTTTGTTTTTAGCGAACCTTTTAACGAACATATTTTCAAGTTCGGCAAAAGTCTTGATTGAGTCATTTGATAACTCGGCATACCATTCAGCGGTCAGTTAAAACGGCAATTGGAATAATAATGCATCATTACCCCCCTGTTGCCGGGATGCTTTTGAAGATGTTGCTTAGGATTACCATTTCGTCAAATAGATTAAACTTTGGCATTGAATATCCCTTTGGGTATGGAATTTGATCATACCCACGGGATATGGGCGACCTTTTCACCAATTTTACGCTTTGCGGTATAACGACTTTGATCTTCTCATTCAAGATAATATCAAGTTGATCACGACTTGATATAGTATAGTGTATAGAAGCGGGTTCTTGACATTTATTTCAATCCTAACGCTCAATTTGGACCCTTGAAGCATGTGAGATCAAATTTATTGGAGGATTGTCATTGGGCATTCTTTGGAGGCTTGATGATTATTTGGGGGGAGGTGTTGGACTGCCTTAATATTTCTCACATTAACTACATCATGCATCATCATCATCATTTGCTCATTTTCATATTCAACTGAGCGATTTCTTTATCTTTGGCTTTCATCTGACGCTGAATTTGTCTCTGCGCTTCTGCCAAAGTGGTAGTATCGGCGAATATGGGATTTTCTTCCCTTTCTTCTTCCTCTTCTTGTTGTTCCTCTCTCGAAGACTTCGGAGGATGCTTCCTCTATTTGAACATTTTGTTGTTCTTGGGTTGAGGGGGGATCTATGCAGCCTAGGTTGATATTGGCGGATGGCTCACCGACTTGTTGCACCATATACTTCAGCGTTGCCTCCTCCTCTTCTTCTTAGTCCTCTTGGACACAATTTGGTCGGCGTCTCCAATGGACTTCGATTCCAGTGTCAAAATTTCTTCGATTAGAGGGATCAGTTAACCTCCTCTTGATGGGATGGAGATTGATGGCGGGATCCCACGGAGGATTCTCCAAGGTGTCTACCATCATATCTTTATCATTGGGGCCCTCTTTTTTTGGCTCCCATTGATAGATTTGAGTTGGGGGATCTCAGGAATTCACACCGGATGTCACGCTGCATGCCTAGCAATTTCTTTTTTGAGGCAGGCCTCCATATCTGCTTACCTTTCCAGGGACCTTTCGGTGGATTCACAGCAGGTCCAAGTGTCACACCACCGTGTGGGACATGGATTGGTGATCACGGCATTTGAGTTGCGGGATGAGGTCTCCTTGGAGGAACTAGCATCCTTGATAATAAGACCAGTATTTTCTTTTCATCTCCTCTCTCAGCAACTTGAGAGCAGGACTCGTGCGGATATAGTTAGTTTCCTCGCGGGAGGAGGCTGGAACACGATGTTGGGGTCCAGGGGTACAGGTAGAAACATTAGTTTAAAAGGTTATCAAAAGATGTGGGTGGGCTCCTTCGGTTCCATAATTGGTTGTCTGATTGTACCTGGCGATAAGTGTTGAGCATGGCTTCAGATTTCTTTTCTTCTTTTGCTTGCTCAGATGAAGAAGCTTGACATCTCCGGGCGAATGGTTCAGTTGGCAGGATTGCATTATTCTGAGGGACAAAAGAGGCGATAACAACCCTCTTCATGATTGGTGTCTCCAAGGGCGAAACCTCTCAAAGATTGTTTCTTTTGAAGTGACCTATGAGTCACAATCAACTTTTAGAGATTCTTTGCACATGGCGTGCGGCAGTTTACAAGTTGAGGCTAACAACTTGCTCATTCAAGATAGGGAATCCAGCTACCAAAGCGGATGGTAGCTTCCGGTGATGATGATGTGAAGCGGATGTTGGCATCTAGAAATGTAATTTGTATGTTACGTAATGCCATTCACGGAGTTTAAAGGTAAAATTAGCAATTAAAATAACTATCTATCACTTCCAAAAATATGGGATGACATATAAATATCGCATTAAATAAAATCTCAATATGACTTAAGACTTTGAGTACTTAAGCAAGTTGTCAAGTTTAACTTATCATTTCATTTCATTTTCATTTCATTTTTTTATACTCTTATTATAACTTAGATTTGACTAGCCAAAGATGGAAGAGAAACCTCCCCGGTCGAGAAATCTGTGGGATCAAAATTCACCGACCTCTTTCGAAAAAGAAAAAAGTTGTTTAAGTGTCGGTGATAATTTCAGAAGGTAGATGAATAGTAGATAAGACACTACCCAGAGATTTCGTTCTCATTTGGTGAGAACTTTTTTATATCTGGTTCCAGGTTTCCTATAGGCGCAAGCCCCTATAGTTAATTACCCCTCCCAATATTGAGAGAGCACTTTCGATTAAGGCTAGTCGATGAATCATTAAAGAACGAGTATATAATTGCAGTGAGTGGAGTTTAGAATTTATGAAATTTATCATTTTAATTTAAAACTTTTGTGGGGAGCGATGACACGCCGATCAAGATCCCATGGTTAGTCGTCAGCGTCCGGTCCACAGTCGGCTTAGTCGAGGAGAGGTAGTCGACCCGTAGAAGGATCCTTGTCGACACATGGGTTACGTCGTCAAGGTGTCTTGTACAGTGGGTGGGTTTAAGGGGACAAATATAAGTCAACCTTAGCTAACATAGGGCTTTTTTGCCCAACCAAATACATTCTACATTTCACTCAAAGAGCAAAGTTGGGGAACATACGGCTGGTGACCAAGTAATTTAGTGGCCATATCGCGAACCACCGGTCGGAGGGCTCGGTCGTAGCCATTTATGTGGTGCCATATCAGAAAACCACGGACAGAGGACACGAGCCATGTCCCTACGCTTTAGGAATATTTGAGTATGAAAGTAGTTATGTATTTAATTTGACATTGGCTCTTTGTGAGCAAAAGTTTTCTTAATTTGTCACCCGAATACAAACAATTGCAGAGGGGTGGATTTATTTTATTTATTTATTTAGTTTTAATTTAAATAATTTATTTCATTTTTTTATTTATATTTTGTTATTTTCTTTGAATTTTGATCATTTTATGATTGATTTTAGATTTGAATATATGATCATTTATCATTAAAATTTTAATTATAATTACCCTTCTCGATCCTGGGTTAATATCAATTGATAGACCTTGTCTACTGTCCGTTTTCTGAGGATGATCTAAATTCATTATCTCAAGTATAATCCTTCAAAACCTTGTCCACTCTTGTTTGAATATAGAGGATCGGGTTTGGGACTTTTCTTCCTGAGAGTTTGAATTTTAGAAGCTATATCAGTTGATTCATATCTTGTATTATATGACAGAATTAGCTTATCATATATTATTAATTTGAAATTCTTATAATATCAAATTTTTAGGTTTTGTTAACCCGGACCCGGTCCGAAGACCAAACCGGGAAGATGTAGCATTTGTTCTTTTGTATTTGACTTAGTATTTACTCCAACATGCATACGGATATCTGTTCTTTGGGAATTGTATGGACATTAGAATGTCTAAGTTGGAGTTTCGATGTTAAATTTTGATTTTTGAGTTTTGTTAACCCAAACCTAGTCCTAAGACCAAACCGGGATTATGTAGCATCTGTTCTTTTGTATTATACCTAACTTACACAAGTCCCTATTGTTTGAACACTTCAACATACATACAAGTATCTGTTCTTTTAAAATATTATATGGACATTAAATGTCTAGTTGAAATGTAGGTTCAATTTGCAAGTTTAGGTTTGATATGGCATTTTGGTTTTGTTAACTTGACCGGTCAAGACCAAACCGGAAGTATAACATCTCATTTGTATTTGACTTGATTGTAATGCAAGCATGAGTTTTGATCTGATTTTAGGTTTGTTAACGGGACGTCAAGACCAAAGCGATTATGTAACATCTTCTTTGGAAAATATGATATCATATTATTTTGTCCAAAAGCCCCTTTATGTCACAAATCAACAGGTATGAGGGAGGAATAAATTATTTTGAAGCTATTTGATCAAATATAAAGTGGACTAGAATTAGTTTAGGCATTTGATTTGTAAAATCTCTTTTGCAAATCAATAATAAAGTGAAATAATTATTTTGAAGGCCCATATGATCAAATACCAAGTGATGGGCCTAGAATGAGTTTAGGCATTTGATTTGGGCTAAAACTCTTTCTTTATGTTTAAATCAGCCAACATAAAGGGGTATAATTATTTTGAAGGCTATATGATCAAATACCAAGTGATGGGCCTAGAATGAGTTTAGGCATTTGATTTCAAAAACCCTTTCTTTATGTTTCAAATCAGCCAACATAAAGTGAAATAATTATTTTGAAGACCCATATGATCAAATACCAAGTGGGCCTAGAATGAGTTTAGGCATTTGATTTATGCTAAAATCCTTTCTTTATGTTGCAAATCAAATAAAGGTATATTTTTGAAGGCCCATATGATCAATCACCCATAGCCCATTTATTTCTCTTGATAAGGGGAGGGAATATAAAAATATGAGTAGTTGTCATATTTCATTTAAAAGACAAGTGATTAATTAAAATTCACCCTCACATCAAGCTCATGGCAAGTGGACAAATACTCATTAAATTTATTAAGAAGATTTTATTTTTCTCTTCAAAGAAAGAGATAAGGATGCACAAGCATATGTCCATGTATGTGCTCAATATGACAAATGGCATTACATTAGATAGTTTTCTTATGCAATTTATATGCGTGTCGATGCCATAAGAATGGATGGCAAAAGGAAAGGGCTAAAGCCTATAAATAAGATTTCCCTTTCACAAGGTACTTACATTTTCTACTCTTTCTCCTTCTCAGTTTAAGTTCTTTCAATCTTGCATAAAGGGTTAAGTTGTGTCACATATACTTGTGAGTTTCTTTTCTAACTTAATCATTTTTTTGATATCTTGTTGATATATGTCATGTCATATGGTAGATTTAATTTATTTCATATGTGTTTGCTTTAAGTCTTCACTATGTCTTATGTATGTAAATCATGATGTGAATGACAAGTAGGGGAGGCATTTAAGTTTGAGCATATGTCTAATGTGTATTCCATAATATGCCAAGCTAGATAGAATCCACTTTATGTCATACTTGCCACAAATAAGATAGATTTCATTATATAGAGATTGAAGCATGAGTATTCATATATGACCTAAAGAAGTATTTTAAGCCAACATGTTAACCTAAGCACTTCATCATTTCTTTTCTATCTACCTTTTTTTTTAAAGAAAATTTTGGCGACCTCGATCATCCCACATGGGGGGCTACTTGAGGTAGGTCTTCCACCACGCCAAGAAAGGCGTGTATGGTAGGTCGTGAGACCGTGTTATTTACCCTGCCAAGAAAGGCATGTATGGGTTTGACGACATTTCTTTGCCGTTGGAACAACGTGAGCAGTAACAACATAGATTTCCAACGTTGGAACAACATGAGCGGTACTTATCCGCTTCCGCCGCATTGGAACAATGTGAGCAATTACTATAGCATAGTAATAAATTTGCATTCACATGTATATATGAAATTAAAGTATAAGCATTTATATATGACATATTTCACCTTCTTTTATTTTGAAAATTTGACCTCGGCGTCATCCGCATAGATACTTGAGGGGACTAGTCTTCCAAAGGAAGTGTATGGTAGGTGTTGTGAGACAAGCGATGATTATTTACACCCACCAAGAAAGGCGTGTATGGGTTAGCATAGCATAGCAACAAGTTTCCCTATCATGTTGGAGAAACATGAGTAGGTACTTATAGTAATAAATTTAAAGCTTGCATGCATTTAATTAAGGACAAAATAATCAAAATTTATACGCCTCCCCCCAAGTGGGGTTGCCATGAGAGGGCACGCCCACCATGTCAAGAAGACATGTATAGGTGTATGTCATGAGACACCATGGCTGAAATTTTGATAGCATAGCATTTCCTACCATATTGGAGAACATGGTGTACTTATATCACAAATTTAAAGCTCGTTGCATATAAACAAAAGAAAGCTGCATATATATTTGATTAGAGCATAATAATCAAAATTTACAACGACTTCGGCTCTCCCCCCACATGTGGGGTTTGCCATGAGCGGGCACGCCCACCATGTCAAGAAAGACATGTATAGGTGTATGTGAGACACCACGGCAATTTTGATAGCATAGCATTTCCTACCATGTTGGAGAACATGGTAGGTATATATCACAAATTTAAAGCTCGCATTTGTATATAAACCAAAAGAAAGCTGCCATGTATATTTGATTAGGGCATAATAATCAAAATTTACAACGACCTCGCTCTCCCACAAGTGGGTTGCCATGAGATTCACCATGTCAAGAAAGACATGTATGTGTATGTCGTGAGACACCACGGCCGAAATTTTGATAGCATAGCATTTTCCTACCATGTTGGAGAACATGGTAGGTACTTATATCACAAATTTAAAGCTCGCATTTGCATATAAATATGTTTGCATGTATACTTAAACAAGACAGCATTTTATGAGCATTGCATTGGAACCAAAGTAAATTCATGAAAGCAATATGTGTATTGAACATTTGCTCAATATTTGAATTAGTATCATGATCGTGATGCGCTCGATGATGCGAGTAAGCAACCTGAATAAAACTCCTTTTCATAACCCCTTCTGACGCCACAAAACCACTACTCCAACTAATGCCAAAGGCAAATCTTAGTTCCTCTCACCCTATCTTCCGTCAAACAACACACCCAATATACCCCTTAAAGCCAAACACCCTAGTCTTTTGCCAATATCATATCAAAGCACAAATAATAGTTTTGCAAATACTTGAAACACCATGAACATTCACTAATGCGACCAACAAAAGGCCCAGTAGCGACCAAAACTATAAATAGCAAGATTAGGACAAGCTTAACGACCAACAAAACTCGAATAGCAACCAACCAGCCAACAAAAGGAAACCTTGGATGGGGCAACGAAATTGAGGGTGGTATTTAAGGAGGAAGAAAAGAAAAGCTAGAATTAACATTGAATCAAATTCAACTAAGATAAAATCACTATAACACTTCAAGGAACCAAAAAGATGTCCTGTTAAAATCTTTCAACGACTCCAACCACAAAGAGAGCCTAATGGTTGAACCACAATCATCCCAAAATCGACAATCAGCTCACCACAAAGCAAAAATAGAATATGGACGGAAAAGGAATGAACAGGATAGCAAGCAAAACATCAAGCATGCACAGCTCTATCCCTCGGTTTGTGCGTCTAACAAGGCGGAATGGACGGACGAGAGGAAAGGAGGCACCGAAATAAAGAGGATGAGCTCCTCGGCTCAGCTTTAGAAGGAGAAAACAGCAAAGCGAAAGCTTTAACGTAAATCCAACACCTTAATTTCATGCTATTGCAAACCAGGAAATAAATCCAACCATAAAACACAAATGGAAGAGGGAAAGCAATCTACATTTCCTTCAAGAGAAAAACCCACATAGAAAATATAGCTCGGATTGAACGAAACAACACAGGGGATTTGATTGGAAGAGGAATCGGGAAGGATCGAGTCTCTGTTTGCTGCTAGGGTTGTGAGAGAGACTCTGAGGCTAGCAGGGGAGCTCGGGAGGGAGAAGGAGCCGTTGTGGGAGTTGACAGAGCGACAAGAGGGAGAGGGAGAATCAGCTAAAGTTTCACCGAGCCATGAGGAGATCGCATGAGAGGGAAATGCCGTGAGCTTCAGCCGAGAGAGGGAGAGTCGAAATGAGGGATAGCGTGAAAAAATGAGGTCAACGCCTCGTTTAAGACGGCGGCTTCTTTCATTGGCACGGTGAATAAGCAGCTGGGCACGTGAAGGTTAGGTAGATTAATAGAGATTAAGAGATTAGCCTAATATTAATCCAATTGCAAATTAATATCATTTCACATTAAATTTTATGGATTTACTTTATGCAATAAACCCTAACAATATGGGTGTCAATTTTAGTTGTTTCAGTTGTGCCGAACGCAACGGCGCGATCAATTTCGTGATCGGAGGCTGTTCGGACAACGTCGACGGCGGTCGTAGAGAAATTAGGTTTAAATTATGCGACGTCGCGCTTGGATTTGATCGATGTCCGCACACACTTTGCCGAATCGATCTCGGAAGGTGTCGTTTGATAGGTCTCGACGTTTCGGCGATGACGGCGCGATCAATTTCACGAACGGAGGTCGTTCGGATATTGTCGGGGCTTCCCGACTTCGATGTGCGCGTAATTTCATTAAAAATTTATTTTAATTATTTGATCGATCATTAATTGATTCGATATTTTTTATTTAATTAATTTTAACATTTTCGACGCATTACGAAGTCGAATTTTCAAGTCGAAGAGAATTAGATCGATCTTGATCGCGATTAGGGGTTTTAAACTCTATGTCATTTATTTAAGTTTAAATGACGCATAGTTATAGGTCAATAGTGGTGTTTGACGGAAGGTAAAAACAGTCGTGTTGCGGAGTGTAACAACAGAAGGAAGTTGCATTGTAGGGATATGCGCACTGCAATTTTCCATGATCAAAAGTACGTGACGCCCCTCCATTCGTGCATCAAACCATTTGAGCCACTCGATGAAGATGATATGCGTCATTCATGCCTTGGCGTTGTTTCGGTACTTGCATCCAAAGCTGTCTTGGTTGACATTTTTGAAACAGCGAGAATTAGAGTACTTACCGATGACAAGAAGCGGAAGCTTATGCGAACCGTCAACAACACGACCAAGGTGAGCGCTCTTTATTACGCTGCGCCTTCCGGTACTTTGTGGCGAGTGAATTATCTGCCAGCGGAAATTGCAAGTGTTACCAGATATAGGAATTTTTTTAGGAAAGTGAATGCCTCATTCCTCACTTACCTGCATACGATAAAATAATCCAGTTTCGTCCATGTTGTAGATGTTGCAGAGCTCAAACTGGTCCAATGTCAAACGGATCTGCGGCAGGTTCCTATCAATCACGTTCATGTTGATAGATCCAGACTCTCCAAAATGGCGGTAGGACTTGATGCCATGGCGATTCTTGAATGCTTCCAGCCAGCCGTTTGAGAATTCAAAGGCATCGTGGGCTGGGTACAGCTGATCGAGGAAGAAGATGCCCTTCTCTTTGATGAGGTCACCCGACATGTTGACCTTATCCTGGTAGGTAAGGAACCAGTACGATCGTCTCCATCGGGAAACTTGGCGGCCCGTTGTCCGGCGGTCGGTTCGTGTCTTCCTTGAGCAAGGATGTCTGGCGAGCATTTTAGCGTCAATCGTCCGCAGCGTGAAACACCATGCATCTCCTTTAACCACATGATGAGATCAACTTGAATGAGGGAATGATTCTTTTTTTTGTGCACACAGAGTGCAATGCGGACCTCGTTGGTCATGTTTGTCTTCTTCGAAGCCATTGTTGTGGTGAGTGTTTGAATCAGGGTGAAGTGTTTGGTTTGTGGTGTGCTCAGATGGGCAAAGGGTTGGGTTGAAGGATGTTATTGTGAGATTTTAGCGCGTGTCACGGAGAAACTTTTTCCTTAGTCTCTCATGCGGCCTTAACACTCCTTAATGCTAAGTCAGCCTAACCCTCACAATGCTGGATTAGAATGCTCAAAACTCTTTTAGACAAGAGAGGTTGGAAGTAAGAAAGCACTTCACTATGCAAGAGAGCTTTACAATACAAGATTGCTTGGGAACCTTGGATCCCTTTGCTTGGTTATTGCTTGCTTCCTTGCTTGGTTCCAAATGAGGGGTGAGGTCCCTTATTTATAGTCCTCGCCCTATCCCTAGGAACAATCTAGAAAAGAATGTTCTAGAATACAATAATATATACATGGTTTTAGATCATTCGACACCACTCCTACCATATACAAGGGTTCTAGAGTATTCCACATTATCCTAGAGTTCTCTTGAAGCCTTCCTCCTCCAGCACCTTCATGGAATATGGTGGAACCTTCCAGGTCCTCAAGATTTTTCCCATCTTTCTATAATTCTCTAGAAGCTTCCCTCCTTGTGTATGGCTAAGAGAGCATGGCTGATCTCCTTTTATTTAGCTCCATGAACGTCAGGCTGGAATTGTAGAATATCCGCACCTCCTTGTCAACGAAAAATCAATTAATTAAATAAAACTCTCTTTATTAATATCCTGTCTAAGTTAATATAATGCCCCTAGTCCCGGGAGTATCAATTTAGACAGGAATCACTGTATTAATAAAAAAATTCCAGAAGAACTTCATAAATAACTATGATCCATCACATAAATCGTTGAAGCCTAGTCGTAACTTTCCTCCATCAAAGTGAAACAAGTCAATTGACCCACCGTCTCTTAGCTCAGTTGGTGAGCGAGCGCGGCCGAGAATCCCCTGGATCGAGTTTGAATCCTCTCCAGAGCTGAGGCGTCTATACCTAAGGTGGGGAAAGTAAGTGGGACCCGATATGTGTAGGTGATGAATGTGGTGCTGGCTCTCGTGGGATTAGTCACAATGATATCCCCACCCATAAGATGAGTGGGGTGTTGGGTAAATACCCATTGCAAAAAAAAAAGAGTCAATTGCGATCTGAATCTCGAGAAACTCCAGGCTCGAGTCATTAGTTGAGGGTTTTTCCTCATTTTGATAAAAATGATGCTCTGTTACATGTACGTATGAATTAAATGAAGAGCTACAGAAGAAGAAAAGCAGCAGCTCCTAAAATCAATAGAGCAAAATACTATAGAAAAACAACTAGCAAGAGGGATAGGCTCAGTTTAAAGGGATTAAAAAGAGCTGCATCCAGTAGCAATCCCCACAGAATGAGCGGAAAACTGGATGGAAAATCAAAATCACTGGGTTGAACAAGGAAATCATGGGTAACAGAAGTTCCATAATGCATTATTGCTGAAATCCCGTACGCTCAAATGATCATTGCCGAAGTAACTTTTTTTTTTAATATCATAAACCTTCTTCATTCAAATTTAAGATCAGCATTAATAATTAAATTTTTTATTAAAATATATTTAAAAGAAAAAATAAAATAAATATAAATAAAAAACTGATAATTGATAACATCTGTTCTTCATATTTTTAAAATATTAAATAATTATATTATTATCAGTATCATCAAGTTTATTTTTCTCAATATAAATAGTCACAAGATCATTTATCCATTAATTTTTAATTATTTTTTGTTGTAAAAAAAACTATTTCAACACTTATTATAATATTTATAGAGCAATTTTAATTTTAATAATTTAAAAATAAAATAATATAAATTATATTTCTTTTTTTTACAATCATTTCAATAACTTTTAAGAATAAAAATTATTTATGAACATCCAAGATATAAGTTTCAAATTGATTAAATTTATAATATAAATAAAAATTATATTTATGTCATTATCATTCTAATAATATATATATATATATATATATATATATATATATATATATATATATATATATATATATTTATTATTATTTATAATATATAAATTTAACCTAAAATTTTGAGAAAAAAAATTTAATTGTTTATCATAATAAAAATATAAATGATAAATAAAACTAATAAATAAATAAAATTATTTTTTTAATAATCTTAATAAATAAATCTCCAAATTTTGAAGGGAGGGCATCACAAAATTTGTTGTGGATGAAAGTATATTTAAAAAAAAAAATACTATCACAGAGATGGGAGGGAAGCTCTCCACTTAAATCCGCCTATGAACTCACTTCTTTATTTTCTTTTCTGGTCTTACTAATTTTTATATTGTCTTCTAATTCATGTTTAGACTTTATTTTTCTTTTTTATTTTTAAGTTCTCCCATTTTAAATACAGAAGCTACTGATTACATCATTGAATTTCTTACGTGGTTATTAAAACAATAAATTTTTTATTAAAAACTAAAATTGAGGTCATTATCTTATGAAATTAATTAGTTACAATTTTTGAAACAAATAGCTTTATGAATCTGGTCATTATAATGTTGGATATTGTTGTTGGTTTGATTGCTCAAATTTTGAATTAATGCGTTCTTTAATTATATGAAAGTGGTTTTAAAAATATTTATTAGTGTTTGGTTGGCTTTATGAATTTGTTCGGACTTCTAATTCGAATGCGGTCACAACCTTTAACAAGTGTTAATAAAATAAATTATTACTAATTTTTTTATTATTTTATAGTAAATATTTAAATTTAAAAATTACTTGTAATTATCATGAAATAATAAATATAATATTATCATTTTAAAATATAAAAAATGGTCGAAACGACATCCGATTGATGAACGAACTTTGCTATCGCATTTAGAACATTAAAATTGATCAAAATATAAATATTGCATAATTTAAATATCAATCAGTATCGAGTCAATATATCCGTATGTCGAAGTCGGGAAAATGCGATGACGACGACGTTAAATTGATTGTGTGTTAGCTTTGAAAGCGTCAATCTATCAAATGACCGTACTCTGGATGAGTCGTGCAAATGTCGAATGATCGGGTAAACGTCTGGTCGAGGTTGAAATATCGGGGCACCAAAATCAACCCAAATAACCTCTGATCGATGAACGAATTTCTCCATCACGTTCAGAATGTTGAAACTGATCAAAATATAATTATTGCATAACTTGATAATTAATCGATCAAGTGATCAGTCGCCAATACGCACTTTATATCGAGGTGTCGAACCAAACCAAACCTTCATTTGCAAAATTGCATGTTCAAACGTCAAAATCTATAAAAATTGAGGCTGTTGCTCATTGATGCATGAATGTCGAGCGATCGAAAGCAATGACGCACAATTTTGAACTGAAATTGACGACTCGGCGACAGCTCCGTTGTAAGCGGATTGAATATCAAAATAACTTATAATCAACATATATATTAATTATATAATTGCATCATCACAAAAATTAAAATTAAAGTTTGATTTTATTCAAAAAAAATGTCTATAAGACACACTTTCATCCCTAATTCTATTTCATTCGCATTTTATTCTTCTCCCTTCATCTCTGTCGAACGAGACTCCCACACTCTCCGCAATTCCACAACCGCAACCCCTCCCTCAAACTGGTGGCTGAATCATCTCCGATATTTCCAACACTAAGACGAGTTGTATAACGAGCTCTGGTATGCTTGCACCGGTCCGCTGGTGACTGTTCCTCGCGTGGGGGGAACTGGTGTTCTATTTACCGTAGGGACACATCGGGCAGATGTACGCTTCTACGAATCAGATGATTGACCAGCAGATGCCAGTCTACGACCTCCTATCTAAAATCCTTTGCCGCGTGGTGAATATTGATTTGAAGGCTGAGCCGAATACTGATGAAGCTTATGCTCAGATAACTCTCTTCCCTGAGCCAAATCAAAATGAAAAAGCTGTGGAGAAGGAGCCGTTGCCACCTTCTCCTCCAAGGCCTCATGTCCATTGGTTTGGCAAGACTCTCACTGCATCTGATACCAGTACACATGGGGTTTCTCTGTCTTAAGATACCATGCTGATGAGTGTCTTCCTCCCTTGGACCTGAGTGGGCTGCCTCCAAGTCAAGAGCTAGTGGCCACTGATTTGCATGGGGTTGAGTGGCATTTCTGCCATATCTTTCGTTGACAACCGAAAAGACATCTGCTATAGAGTGGTCGGAGTGTCTTTGTTAGTTCTAAAAGGCTTGTTGCTGGTGACGCTTTTATTTTTCTGAGAGATGAAAATGGAGAACTTCGAGTAGGAGTGAGAAGAGCGTGAGGCAACAGACCGATATTTCATCCTCAGTCATCTCTAACCACAGTATGCACCTTGGTGTCCTCGCAATTACATTGCATGCAGTCACTACTGGAACAATGTTTGCTGTTTACTACAAACCAAGGACGAGCCCTTGTAATTTTATCATTCCATTTGATCAGACATGGATTCTTTAAAAAAAAAAGAATATTCAATTAGAATGAGGTTCAGGATGAATTCTTCAGAATTTTTTGATGGTGATTTCAGGCTAAAGATTCCTTGTGGACTAGTTCAGGGCTCTTCCTTAACTGTCATTGGTAATCCAAAAGGAATTCTAGGAATTTTCAAGATTGAGTTGGTGGGAACAACACTTCCATGTGAACAATATCCTCCCATAGTCCAGCATTTCAATGTTGGGCTTTAAATGAAATCTTTAGCTCAAAGATAGTGTCCACTTGTGTAAAGATCAATATTGTTGTGCTGGGGACGATAGATGAGAGGGCCATCAATACAAAGAGGATGCTAAATCTTTGTGAGTGTGTTAGAGTTTACAACATACCGACAATTATTTGAATTGAAGAGTATGATTTAAAGTTCATTATAATTTTTAGAAAGTAGATGAGATAGTAGATAACTACCCAGATTTATCCTTTGATTCTCCCCTCCATTGACATAAGTCAGTCAAAGTCAAGCCGACGGCTTGAAGCGGCATCGCAAATCGAACTTAAAATGCGCCGGATGTCACTAAAATGGTCAACGACCTCCGATTAACTAACCGTATTTCGTGAAATCAATCAAAATATAAATATTCACCTCGATCAATCGATTAAGCGCATGGCCAAGTCGGCGCATCTGAATTGAATCTTCGATGTCCGACGATCTCAATAAATTGATATGCGTTAAAATGAAAACTATCAAATGAAAATGTTTGCTCAAATTGGATGAGTTTGTGCAAATGTCGAATGATTTGAAGTGGCGGATGAAAGGCGAAAATATCGAGGCGTCGAAAATCTCAAATAATCTCGTCGATGAGCAGGTTGTCGCGTTGATAATATAAATACTGATGATCACCGTCAGCCTTCAATCGTCAACGCTGCATCTCTATTCGGAGGCGATGCAAATAACCTCGTTGTGAAATTGATTTCAACGTACTTATCAAGCCACTCAATTTGCGAATCTTGAATATCGGCGTTAGAAAGAGATGGCGTGCATTTTATCTTTGAAATGGACCTATTTGATCTTGGGTGTGAAGCAGAATTCGTCGAATTAACAATCTTAAATCAACATATATCAACCTTATATTGAGGTCTGCATAAAATTCTTATTAAGATGGATTACTCATTTAATAAATTGATTTAAAAGAAAAAAAAGAATATTTACATCTAATAACCCTACCCGACCGTGCGATCCCTCTTCTTCTCAGTTTCCTTATGCATGCGAGAGTCTCCCTCCTCCCTCTCATTCGTTCAGTTGTGGAACCGCAAACCACACGCAAAGCATTCCCCTTCTCGTTTCTTTTCCGTTCAAATGGCACAAAACGAACGCCCTTTCTCGTTATGTTTTGCTGGTTCCGTTCCTTTCTCGGCCAATGCAATGAAGAGCCCTGCCACACCTTCCGAGGATATCCACCCTTTCGTTGCTGCTGGCTCCGTTGATGCTGCGAAATAGAAGGAGAGGGCGAAGAGTAGGATGTGAACGTGATGGTTTCTCTCTTAGTCGAAATTGGTTTCCGTGATTCAGGCGAGTAGATCCAATTCTCTCCCTCTCGATTTCATCCCGTTACCCGTGCTGGCTCAGCTCTGGCAAAGGCATGGACGTCCTTCCCTGTTCGCTCCACAGACAGAGATCCGCCGGAGCGATGAGCCTGGCCGTAATAGAGAAGCGGCTACAATGACATCTTGGAAGCTGCGCTGTTCGCACTATGAAGAGGCCGACGAAGAAGTTCGGCAGTGATGAGAAGATACCAAGGGCGAAGCTTAAGCTTATCGCTAATTTCCAGCGTGAAGAAGGCAGACGTCGATGAGAATCCAGAAAATGTCATGCGAGCTCCAGGGTTAGTGCCCTGGCTTATGGGTTGAAGTCTCTCCCTATTATAGATTATGAGAATCCCTTGGATGAGAAAGATATACCTCATATGGGTTAGATGGATGAGTAGAAAATCGATACTTCATGTTTCTCGAGCAACTTAGTAGACAAATCCAGAGCTGCCACAATACCTCTTCATCTTTCTTCAGGGCAATTGTTTTCTGCCATAAAAATGAAATTTTAGTTCAGGTCTCTTTGCATTGCTTAAGGTACCACTCTGGAAATTATGACCATGCGTAGATCTGTCTTAGAAAATAAAGAATGTTATATACATCTTAGTCTTACTCTTTCTACTGATCTTTTGATTTCTTCTTTCATACTAGATCTCGTGTGTATACGTAATATTTCCCGTCTGCTGGACCTATGCTATTGAATGCCTTTATAAAAGTGTCTCGTAGGAATGAACTTTCAAATCTTTATTTTTGGCTTTGGGAATGTTCTTGGTGAAAAAGTCCTTATCTCGAGGCGTGAATTTTACGAATGTTAGGTCTACAAATCAGATCTTTGCTTTTGCGTATCGAAATAATTGTATCAAGCAGCTGATACATTCCTCTGGAGAGATCATGAATTATGTTAGAGTTGATGCATATAGGATTGGGAATTTCCAGTTTGATTTCATCAGACATGGACTACATGCTTGCAACTTTGCATTGCTTTGGTGATTCTACCATGTTGTAGGCCTTGCAACAATATCATCTATGGTTGTAATAGTACTCACAGTTCTATGCAATGCTCCTGGCTAAGCTTCAGCATAAATTCCACACAAGACTTATATGGGCTCAAGATGAGACTAAAGGCTATGTCAGCTCTAGTGAATATGAAAGTTCTAAAGCTCTATGCTTGGGAAACTCATTTCAGAAAAATTGATATAAGTATTAAGAAGAAGAATTCAAGTGTGTCGACATTTCAATTACAAAAGAGCATACATGACTTTCTTGAATAGATCTACAAAGCACACCTTTCACCATTCAGTCACAAGCACTGAAAAACCAGCCCTTAGCCTTCAAACCCACCCTCTATCCACTCCGCCATCGCTTTACGCGCAAACCATACCCTTCAGGATAATTCAATTTTGTAGAAGGAGAAAAACGTTAAGAGATAAATCTTTTCGGTTTCCGACGTCGCACTCCTCTCTTTAGCCTTTCAATTTTCGCTTTGCCGTAATTGGGGGAAGCATATCGTCAAAAGTCAAATTCTTGCTTCTCTTTAACCTTTCAAGCTTCATAAATCGGGAAGAACATGTCGAGATGAATTCTTCTTTCGTCTGGTGTCGTCCTACATTGATGCATTCCCATTGCAATGCAATTGGGTATAATTGGTATAATTTGCGGTTTATTGGAATGAACCTTGGTGAATTTGATACTGGGGTTTGACTTCTTGGATTCTCACTTGGATCTTTGGAGACTGATCTGGTCTTGATTGAGTTCCAGTGGATCAGTTTCCTTGACTATCAATGAAATCTAGACATTGGATTCGTCTTGGACGTTTGATGATTCTTCTTGGATAAGTTTCGTCTTTAACATAGTTTTCCTTTTATTCCTTTCATTGTTGGTCATTCTCGAGAGAGAATGGATGGTATCTCGAGAGGAGGGAGGAATCAGAGGGTGACTCTGAGAAAATGCTTTTTCGGTGAGGACAAACCGGTGTAGAGGCTTGGGAATGAAGGAGAAGAAGATTAGACACTGAGGGAAGGGTTTCTTTGCAGAATATTTGATCTCCCTTTCTGTTTGGCTTCTGACCTCTATTTATACTTTCTGTTTTAGCTTGGATCTGAGCTATCTATGCAAGACAAACTACTTTCTGTTACAAGTTGTTACTTTTTATTACAATCTATTATCAAACTTGCTTCAGTCGTTCTGGCAGTTGAGGTATGAGCAATCTGTTATTTTACTACTCTTCTTGATTTCTTGAATTTAAGTCTCTGTTCTTCTGTTCCTTTGGCAGTTCAATCAGTTATGATTTTATTTACTTTCAGGGAGGCTCTGGAAATAGTTTCTGTTGATCTCTTTTGTGCTGGATTGTTTCCTGACTCTTGTATTTAATAAAGTTTGTATTTTTATTTTTTGGGCTTTGATTGTTGTTGTTGTAAAATTTCTTTATTCCTACTGATCTCCGTTGTTGTAAAACTATTATTCTGGCTTGGTATTATTTTAAATCTGTAACTCTTTCTAGTCTGAATGTAAGGTTATATTCTCTGTTGATGTTGTATGTTGGGGATATTAGTGAAATCTTTTAACCAACTTGGCCTTCTTCTGTCCCTTTTGTTTCTGTTGTTGATTTGAGGATATGGATTCATATCATAACCCCATTTCTTTCAGTATTGCGCGCGCATCGTCGAGGGGATCGTGAATGTGGATACATATACATGCTTTTATTTCTTTGCAGGTTTGAAGACCTCGTTGTGCTCAAGAGGGCATGACGAGATGAAAAACAGGATGTTGTGTCGTAAGACACCGCTCGCTATACTCAAGAGGGCATACTGAGTAAGCCAACACCCGTTAGATGTCACTCCCCCTAGATGAAATGATGTCAAAATTTTGTCTAAATTCTAGACTTAAAAAAAGAGGGGAAGGGGAGATGAATATATATTGTATATCTTCTTTCAGTTTTGAAGGCCCCATCGTGCTTAAGAGGGCTCGACGAGATGAAAAATAAATGCGCTGCAAGACATCACTTTCATGCTCAAGAGGCGTCTTGATAAGCCATATCGATCGACCTCTACATGGGGATGATCTTGCTGCCAAATTAAATTTTTAACAAAAAAAAAGAGGATGGTGAAATACCACTTAAGACGCTAAAAATAAAAACTTTCATGAATTTTAAAGCATCAAATAAAGGGGAAAAAAAATTAAAATGAAATAAAAAAAGTAAAACAAAATAAAATAAAATTAAAAATATTTTATTTAAACAAAGTTCATAAAGTTCTAATTTTTCAAATGTCATTATCAAATGAATGGAATGAAATAGGAGACTCCCTATTGACTTTATTTATAGAAATTAGAGGAAGTATTAAGTGGGTTATTTTCAAAAGAAGAAGAGGGGGGAAAATGAATGTAGGAGAGTTCAAAATATAACAAATGTAGATATTGATCATTGATTTGGTTAAATTTTTAACCAAACCAAATAATTTAAAATAATAAACCATCAAATAATATATAAAACCAAATAACCAATTATAATTGGTTTATTATTCGATTTCGATTAAATCAAATAGCATATTAAAATAAAAAATAAAAAATATTTTTTATTGAACTAATTAATTGATCTAATAAATTTTATCCATTAAAAATTTCTTAGTCAATTAGAAATTTATAAATCTATATAAATAATTAAGCATTTATAATCAAAATTATATATATATATATATATATATATATATATATATATATATATATATATATATATATATATATATGACTTTTTTAACTAATTTTGTTTATTGATTTATTGGTTTAACCAATATTTAAAATCAAGAAAATCGAATAAAGACATTTACAATCGAAATGTGAGATTTAAAATCGAACTAAAACCAATTAATGTTAGTTTGATTCAATTTTGGTTTGACAAACAGTACACAGTAGTATGAGTTGAATAAAAAAGAGTGGGAAAAATGAATGTAAAAGAGTTCGAATAAAAAGAAGGGGAAAATAGGAATTACTTGGATGAGTAAATCTTTTTCTTAAAATAACAAATTAAATTATCCTTTGAACCTATAGCTCCAAAATACCTTCTTTGCCATGATCACTCTTTGTCTGAATAAGAATACTAGTCAAAATCTATAAAAATCATATGACTTCCTTTAATCAAAAATCAAGGAATTTCATTCTAATTATGATTTTAGAAATCAACAAAATCACTAATTAGGTAAAATTGTCTAAGTTATAAACACTTGCATGTGCTCAGACATAGAGAGTTCAAGTGCAAATTTTAATGTCTAAAAAGGCTGCATAGGCTAAATTGGAATAATAAAAAAATAAAAATACAAAATTAATCTCATAATTGAGAAATAAAATTGCTTAAATTTTAGATACACCCGCATGGGCCCCGACACTATGCTGAATGCTTAAATTTAAGTGTCATAGAATCTTTGCTACTATTTAGTCTTTAGTAAAACTTAAAACTTATAATAGAGTTTTAAATCTGAAATATCCATTTTGTCGATAGTGGATAATCCTCTATTAGCTTAAAGTTCGATTTAAAGCTCTTAAATATATTCAAATTAATCCATTTTTCAAATCAAATTAAATAGCATCTAAAATTGCTTAAATGAAATTCTATCATTAAAATCTTAAAACTCAAACTCACAAATTTACTTGTATGTCAAATCAAGTGTTCTACTAGGTTCACTCTCAATCAATCTCAGACCAATAAGGATGTGACCCGTGTCCTCTAACTACATGGATTGACCAGTAGGCTCCACATATGAAGCAGTTATGACTAGAGTCCTTTGATTGGGTGGTTTGGCCAGTCAGACTCTATTATATTACGATCACGACCATAGTCCGTATGCTCCTCAATGGCTCTGCCCTTTGAGTTATGAATCATAGGGTATACTTGATAGGACAAAACAACCCTTTTCAGCTAAGGTAGACTTAAGACTGTCTCCTTAGACAAATACCACCCCAGGTCTACAAAGATTTCTTGGACGACATAACCCATGTGTTGTTGATGAGAATCCTTCTGTCAAGTTGGGTTGACTACCTCCTCTGACTAAGTAGACTAGGGACCGCGTCTGCCCGCGATGACGGAATCATGAGATCTAGATTGGGCACGTCATCATTCCCCCAATCATCTGATTTAAGCTGAAATGATGAATTTCATAATTTAAATTACGAGCTCCATATCTTCTACTATATCGTCATGCTTTAAGCGATCTAATGATTAGCCTTAATCAAAAGTTCTCTCTCACTTATTGAGAGGGGTAATTAACTATAGGGGCTTGCACCTATAGAAAACCTGGAACCAGATCTAAAGTCCTCACCAAATGAGAAAAAATCTCCGGGTAGTGTCTTATCTACTATTCCATCTGCCTTCTGAAAATTACACCGAAACTTTAAATCATTACTCTCTTCAATTCAATATCAATAATTGTCGAGAGGTCGTGCAAATTTTCTGAGCCCATAGATTTTTGGTGACTCTGATGGGGACAAAATTCTCTTTCCATCTTTGGCTAGTCATATTTGTGCTATAGTAGCAATAAAACTTTTTACAAATTTAAAACAAAATGATGATATAAGTGTGTAATAAATTCAATATGAGGCTCTATGTAGAATGAATCATTCCATAGAGTATATCTTTGTATTACACCATTATTTGTTCTGTAGTACCTCTACATCTTAAAAGTATGGGGTGAAATAATAATTGCTAATTATTAATCCCCATATTTCACTTTTGCAGAAATGGATCTAAAAAGCACTCCTTTCCTTTGTTATTTGGAGTCATGCGAACATCTCACACGCCATCATGTGGGAGATGTCTACCATTCAATTTAGTAGCATGAATTTCCGGTATCGTTGCAACTCTCGGTACCCATCCGTGGTACATTATTAGCCATGTTGGAAGGCCTCAAGTTATTGAAGCTCTGCGCCTTGCAGCAGGTTCAACGACCAACCAGTCGAGGAGTTCTCCAGACAGAGAACTTCAATTTTCAAAAGGGTAGGTTAATCTGAAGCTCCCATGATGAAAAAAATCATCAAGAGAAAAACTGTGACTTTAATTCCTCATGGTACAGTAGTTGCATCGACTGAACCTTTTATGCGAAAACGATCATGAAGCTTTTTCATGAGGAAGCAAATTAACCAGAAGAAGGAGAAATCTTTCGAGGGCTCAAAGAAATCCCTGAGCGACCTAGCAAATAATATCGCCATCGGCGGTATTCTTATCCATAACAACTTTGATAATCTAAAGTGGGTAACGAGGAATAGCTCTACTGGCAAAATTAAGCAGTCCTTCTGGAACCAACTACATCAAACTCCATCACCACAGAGGAGGACCCACTATATGCCGGGATACATATAGTTCTCAAAGTAGACAAAACAAAGGCCAATGAAAAGAAGATTTCAGAGCCAAATACTAAGGCTCCACCAAGAAAGTTGCCATCTCTTCTAGTAACTAGCCATCGAGCCCAGTACGCTTAGCATGGTGAGCATCGGGGCGTGACACTTGGACCGCGTGTCTAAAAATTCACCGCTGAAAGATCACAAAGGATAAGCAAATATGGAGGCCAAGGCCTCATAATGAAACTTTGACTAATAAAAGAGGTGTGACATCTGAAATATATACTCATAAATCTGCCTCAAAATCAACTCATCAGAATTGACTACTAAAAAACACTATGAAAGATATGATGGTCGACACCTTGGAGAATCCTCCGTGGGATCCCATTATCGATCAATTTTAACCCTACAAGAGAAGGTGTTGATCATGGTCTTTTAATAGAAGAAGTGGTTATTCCGGACATTGAACTAGAGATCCACTGAAAACATCGATCAGAAATTCGTGTGCAAGAAGAAAACAATGAAAAAGATTCTATGGAAGTGAAAGTTATTTATATGGTCAGAGATATAGATGAACTCCCAACACCTTCAAGAATGCAAATTCGTGGAATCAAACAATTTAACGCTTATGAAGAAGAGTCTTCATAAAATAGAGGATGGATCTTCATCTTTACCAAGAAGAAGAAGAAAACCATAATAAGAAATAGATCATGTGTGTCGAAGCTGTCTATATGGTTGAACTAGAAAATGATCAGCCTTGTACACACTTTTATAATCAACGTCATCGTACAACCCCAGCAACAACTGTCTCTGCAAATGCACAAAGAGAAGGACAGTTAAGTTCTCCCCCAAAAAATGAGCAAGGAATAGAATAACAACAAGAAATAGAAGAAGAGGAAGAGCTTGTACTGATTGATGCCATGGTGCTAGCTAGAGAGCAAAAAGAAATACAACATCAAATGGTGTTTAAAGATAAGGAGATTACATAGCTTAGTAAAAATGAATGATATGATGGTAATCATGAATAGAAGATATTGTAGAAGAATATCACATCAAGTGCATCACCTGTCTTGTCTACTAATCAACAGGCAGTTAATAATGCAACTTCTATACCACCAACCACTATGGTACCTCAAGCTCCTACAATACATGTTATGCATGAAGCGAGGAATGAAGTTAACCCACTACCTCTCCAACCAACAATTCAAAATTTGACTAGCACACTGGGAACTATAACAACTACTCAACTGGAAATGATAATAAATGAAAAGATAAAGGCAATCATAGCCGAGTATTGAAAAGTCGTAAGGGTCACCCTTACCCAACTGAATATGATCAAGTGTCATACCCAAAAGATTACTCGCGAAATTTAATATTTTCATGGTATTCCAAAGTAACATCAAGGCTACTTGTGATAATGCGAAGAATAATGCACTGCTTTTTCGTCAATTCGTCAGTAGCCTGACCTTAGCCGCTTTTGAATGGTATGTAGAATTGTCAAATGATTCAGTTAAAACCTTTGCTGAATTAGAGACTATATTTATGAAGAGGTTCGCCAGTGCAACCGAGAAAATCACAATCACGACCTTGCCTTGTCAAAAGGAGAAAAGATGAGTCAGTGACAAAATTCATAAGTCATTGGCACAACCTAAGTATGAAGTGCGAGCAACAATTGGAAGAAGAACATGCGATCTAATTGGTAATGGGCAATATGAATGATAAAATGGCACATTTCTATGCATGACGCCGACACAACATTTCGTGACTTTCGATAGGGTGGATAAATTCAAAAAGTTGAACTATCCTAAGTCTGAAGTCTATGTAGATAAAGCAAAAAGAAATAAACCTTCGAACTCAATGAAGATGATCAAGTCAGTAATCCAAATTACTATCTCTATGATCGGATGATCAATCATTCTATCGAAGATTATTATGTCTTCAAAGATTGGCTAGAAAGGAAGTATCGACGAGGTAAATTCACACTATTCGATAGTGTTCTAGTCAATCCTAAAAGAGAATCTACCAGGATGATTACATCCTCTTCCATATCATCCATCAAAGATAATAAGAAAGAGAAATCGCCGCATCAAGAATGATAAATAGTCTCCAAAAGATTACTAAGATGATGAAGTAAAAAATGTCCCTAGTGGTAGAAATCACCACTTGAACCTATATTGTACTTAAGAGAGATGCCTAAACCAAGTATTTGGGCTTCTCAATGGCATTTTAGTAAGGCTACTCCATCACAGTAGAAGGTTGAGTAGAAGAACTTGCCCTCACCTCAGTCGGTGGAGTAGATGAAGTGAGACCATTTGGCCATAGCCGGATCACCAATGGGGATTTCTTCTCCGTGGATGTTATCCTCTGTGCCTTTGTAGGCATGGTGGATGGCAAGACCTGAACAGGTGATGGTGGGAGAGTAGTGGATCAGTGTGGTGGAGGAAACATTGGCTTTCTAGGAGGAGCTTCTCTTATGGTGTAGTACTTGTCAAGAGAATTCTCTCAATATGATGCAGGCACCGATCAAAAAAGTCCAAGGACCGAGGCCACCGACTATCCGCATACCTCTCCCTACTAGTAATCAGATTGATACTCAAGCCTCCCTGTCCCTCCTCGATGTGTCCTACACTAAGGAATGATAGAACACAAATCAAATTGAGCTCAACTCTAATCATTCAGCCCGCCAACTCGTGCAAAATTGATCCAAGATGGCATATCTCCTATCACTAATAGGAGCCTCAAAATGAACAATGGGCGGAGGTCAAATTAAGATCCTCCTAATGTCTTCCTCTCCATCGGAACCAGAGAGGTGGTGAAACTTCTTCTCCATGATAAGAAGAGACACTATCCTAGGTAACTCCTCTACTGCATACTGAGAAGCTGCCTCTAGCTCCTTAGCTATGCGATCATGATGCCGCTTGATCTTGCGGCACCTGTTGCGGTGCTGAGACCTACTAGAAGGAGCAAAGACGAGAACTGCACCCAACCTCGGTGGGGAGACTATCCCTAAAGATAGGGTACCCTTCCCCTTGGAAAGAGCCAACGAGTGGTGCTAGCCTATCGGGGAGAAAAGGGGAACCACCGAGTGCACGGTACTAAAATTGTAACCTGGGAACTACCATAACCTTCCTCTTCAGTGAGGGAAACTTTGAGTCAGAGGACATGTCAACCTGGATGACCACTGTCACCATATTCTATCGACGGCCAGGAGGGTGGTCCCCTCACAAGTGATCTTAGCCCTCTTGAAACCTCGGCCAAAATGAATGAGGTAGGCAAAGTCAGTCTACTGGAGACTGGCCCGATCCAAGGCTAAATCCATCCCAAAAAGAAAAGTGAACACGTACTTCTGAGCTGCCATGTGTGAAAATTGAAAAGATTATATTGGTTGATCTAAGCTGTATGTCTGCATTTGTGGAAATATAACTTGTATCCAATTTCTACCTTGATATTTGTTCCACACAAGTAATAGAAGTTTGGAGTTTTGAACCCACACTCAACGATTCAAATGTGTTAAGTGGGGTTCATTGGAAAGATTTGGATATTGAGGAGAGTCTTTTCCATTTGATTTCAATTTAGAATCCACACTCAACCAATTTAGATAGGTGGGGTCTTAAATTTGAGGAGAGATTTTCTTGGAGATATTTGTGTTTTGTGCATCTTGTTTAAAAATATTGATAGTTTGAAAGACCTCTACTTAGAAAATTTGGGTATGCTAACAAGAGGTTGTGATTGTGTGTTTGAAATATTTTTGCTTGTGAAGATTTGATTATGTGACATTTTGATTAAAAAATGGGGCTTTTTTACTTAACAAATTTGGTATTTAAGTAGATTCCACATGTGTTTGGTTTGTTTTTGATTATGAGACTTTATTTAACAAATGTTAATGAAAGTCAAGTGTGTGAGATAGATTTACTTTTCTTTGAAGATGGGAGTCCCATTTAACAAATTTTGTATGTTAAGTGAAAGCACTAAATTTATTTGAGATATATTTGTTTTTCTTTGAGAATGAGACTCTCGCTTAACAAATTTGACATGTTAAGTGAAAGCTCAAGTGTGGTTTTACATGAAAAATTGGATCCTTATTTAACAAATTTGGTATGTTAAAATAGGGATCAAATGTGTGTTGAAAAAGAGACCCTCACTTAACAAATTTAGTATGTTAAGTGAAAGTCAAATATGTTTATGATTTTGACAATGAAACTCTTGCTTAACAAATTTGGTATATTAAGTGAAAGTCAAATGTTCTTATAATTTTTTTTTAAATGAAACTCTCACTTAACAAATTTGGTATGCTAAGTGAAAGTCAAATGTGATTGTGATTTTGAAAATGAAACTCTCACTTAACATATTTGGTATGTTAAGTGAAATTCAAATGTGCTTATGATTTTTTAAAATGAAACTCTCTTAAAAAAAATTTGGTACATTAAAAGAAAGTCAAATGTGTTTATTTTTTTTTTCCTCACTTAACAACTGTTATAGTGGAAGTCAAATGTGTTTATGATTTTTTTTTTTTTGAAAACTCTCACTTAACAAATTTGGTATGTTAAGTGAAAGTCAAATGTGTTTATGATTTTTTGAAAATGAAACTCTCACTTAACAAATTTGGTATGTTAAGTAAAAGTCAAGTGTGTTTATGATTTTTCAAAATGAAACTCTCACTTAAAAAATTGGTATGTTAAGTGAAAGTCAAATGTGTTTATATTTTTGAGAATGAAACTCTCACTTAACAAATTTGGTATGTTAAGTGAAATTCAAATGTGTTTATGATTTTTGAAAATGAAACTCTCACTTAGCAAATTTGCTATGTTAAGTGAAAGTCAAGTGTGTTTTTGATTTTTAAAATGAAACTCTCACTTAAAAAATTTGGTATGTTAAGTGAAAGTCAAGTGTGTTTATGATTTTGAAAATAAAACTCACTTACCAAATTCAGATATGTTAAGTGAAAGTCAAGTGTGTTTATGATTTTTGAAAGAAAATGAATTTATTTAACAAACTTAGGTATGTTAAATGGAGTTTAATTTTTTTCTTATGATTTTCGTGGTTCTCATTTAATATACTTGACATGTCAAATGAGTTCCTAATGTGTTTTGAAGTCCAAGACTTTGGCAAGAAGGAGTTTTATCAGACAAATGCAAATAGAATTCAATTTTCTCTACCTTCTCTAAGGGATGGGGAACTCCCATTTGACAAATTTGGGTATGTCAAGTGGGGTTCAAATATGTCTTGACTTCTCTTATGTGTGTATGGTTTATTGCTTAAAAGAGGGAAAACTTCAACTCTAGCAAGTATGCTAAGTGGAGTTTTTTATATTATAATTTAATTTGAAAATAGAATCTCCATCCAACAAATTTGAGTGTGTGGGATGGGGATAACTATTTCCAAAGAAAATGCGCTTTTGGAAAAGACATTAAAAATGGTTGATTTTGATTTTGAAAAGAACCTCTATGTAACAATCATAGGATTTGTTAAACGAGGTTTAGTTATATGTATTTTGTGCCTTTTTGGAAAGTTATCTTATTATATGAATTTTGAAAAAGTGATTTTGGAAAGACATGTTATTTTGTAGAAAGGGTTTTATTTTCTTATTATTCATGGGATGAACCTTACCTCACAATCAGAATGGTGAAGGGGTTCTTAATTTTGGTCATCTCCTTTATTTGATTAATTTTAATTTTCACATATTGAGGGAACCCAATAGGGATTTTAAGACCTACACAGAGTGAGGTCCTAAAACCTAAAGGATGTTGGCGAAGCTTTGCTTAAGGATGAAATAAGCTAAATGGAAAGAATGATAGTGTTATGCCTATATAAAATATAAGTCCACTATCGATGCTTGGAGATAATAATTGTTTACTAAAGATGGAGAGAGGAACCGTCCCTAGCGAGTCGCCAGAAAAATCTATGGTGCTTATTTTTGGGATGTGGGACACCACACAGATCTTAGGGTGTACTTATTGAAGTGATCAGATATGACATTAAAGAATGATGCAATATTTTGAAAGATAGAAATCACCACCCTATAATGGACCTAATCACCTAATAAGGGCTCCTAAGGCATGATGGGTCTTCGAATATACTAGAGATCTTTCCCCTACATTACATGGAAAAGTAAAGTAGGGTTTATTTTAAGCCAGGTTCATTAAGTTCCCTATGGAGGCAAGCCCCATAGTTAATTATCCTGGAATGGGAATTCTTAAGAATACTCGATTAAAGTAGATAATTAAGGTATCCAAAGATTTCAAGGTTAAGACTATCAAAGGATTAGCTATTTTAAAAAATCAAATAGGATAGATCAAGGAGAAGACTTATTTTTGGAATCCAAAGGGAGAAAGCAGGAAATACTCATGATACTAGGAAGCCTAGTGAGCATTCCAATCTACCCTATAATTGAGCTTTATATTTTTGAATTATTTGATTTGACATTTTAGTAGATTGCTAGGGCTTATAATTCCACAACATAAGATTGTGGAAATGCCTAAGAAGTGATGATTTATGCTTTTATCTTGGGGAAATAACTACCTCAGATTCTTAAACTAAGGAGGCTTGGTAAAAACAAAGGCATTTAAGTCTAAGCGAAAGGTGGGTATTTGATTCAACTCCACAAGAGAGGATGAACCAACTGACTGTTGGACTTACAGTGGTTACCAACTAACACCTTCTATGCTTTAAATCCATGTAGGAAAATCTTATGCTTTGCAAGATGGTGAGGCTGTTGTTCATTTAAAAAGGAGACTAAGTCCTTAAACTCACATACTAAGAGACTAGAGAATGAGTGGTATGAATCCATGGCTTAATCTAATGCAAATTTTATCTAATTTATTTGATTCTTCTTGACTCTTTGTTTTGACACAGGCTATGGGATTTTGTATACCTAAATGCATGAGAATTTGATTATGGGCCAAACCAAGAGAGAAAGGGGTGTTCTTCCACCAAAGGCTCTCACAGGTTAAGCCTTCATTCTTTGGCAAAGATTGAAGTCTCCTCTTAACAAGAGTGAAATAATATGACATGCATGATATTATACATTCATCCATCCAGCTAATGGTTTGCTAAAAATTTTATTATTTTGATTTAATTCCTAAGCTTTTATGTGAGGTTATGTTGACCTCACTTTTGGAGTGAGCTCTCAACCCCATCCTCTTAGACTTAGAAATCCTCTAGACACTAAGATTTTCTTAGTCATAAGACACATCTAGTGATTAGGTGAACACTTAACCTAAGCCTAGAGACTTAAAAGTGTTAATCATAAGATTAGGCTTTGCCTTAGGGTTTAAGGAAATTACCCATCTTATATCCTAAACCCAATCTAGATACACTTTCTCAAATCAAACCCAGACTCAATTCTAAAACCAAATCTCAAATTTAAATTCAAATTCTGAATCTAATTTCAAAATTTGACTCCAAATGATTGAAACTCAAAATCAAATTTGAATCCTAAAACCCCTTCCTAAGCCATATGAATCACATTCATAAGCTTAGCCAAAACTTTCCTTAAATCAAATCAAACTCAATTGATCTCTTTATAAATCAATTATTCCTCTTCATTTTTCACAAATATAAATGAAATCCCAATTCAAATGACCAAAACTATATCAAAATCAAATCCAAACTCAATCCAAACCCTTTAAGCCAATTCTTTGGACTTAGCCAAATTCTATCTAGATCAAGTTAAATTCAATGAATTTTCTATTGAATCAATCATTCATTTAATTATCTACCCAAATATAAATGAAACCTACAATCATCAAATCAAATCGAAACTAACCCAAGTCAAATCCAACTTAGCACTTTTGACTTGAAAATTTTAAATTAGCCCAAATCTCTTAAACTCTAAATTAATTTCCATTGAATTTATATTCCAATCTAGAGCTCATATATAAGTTCAACTAAACTTGAATCAAACCAAAACCAAATCAATTGACCCACTTAGGTCCACTTGGCCCAAAGTGAGCTAAAGGACCCATTTGAGCTAACTTCTAATCCAACCCAAATTGGATTGAACCAAGCTCACCAAAATCTTCCACCATGATTGTTGCTCACTCTAGGATGATTAATTACAATCAATTGGCCAAACCAAGCCCAATTGGCCATTTGATCCAAATTGATCCAAATTGGCCTAAAGGACCAAATTAGATCAAATCATGATCTAACCCAAATTGATTCAACTAATAGCTCAAGTTCATCCCAAATTGATTATTAAACTTGACCAAAGTCATAATTAAACTCAATTTGATCACCTAATTGATCAACTTGACCCAACCTAGCCCAAATTAGCCTAATGGGTCAATTTGGCTTAAATCAAAATTAAATCCAAATTAATTCAAATCAAAGATCACATTCATCTTCATTTAGCCAATTGAACATGAATCAACCTATAACCCAAGCTAATTTGGCCAATTTGGATCAAATGGGTCAATTTGACCCAAAATGACCCATATGGCCCAAATTATGTCAAATCCCTTGAAACCAAGCCAAAACCTATTGGGTGTTGATCAAACCCGACCCAAACCCATTTGGGATTAGCCCAAAACTAACCCAACCCATTTAAATCCCTCATGGATCCTCCCCCACATAGGACTCCACCCAACCTCATTTAATTCCTCCCATTTCATGTCCCTAATATTTACATTGAATAAATCTGATCATATGGCAGTAAGAGAGGACTTTGGAGCAAAAATCCAAAGTCTTCAATCAATCTATCATCCATCCCAACCACCCCAATAAGATGGCAATCAATTTGGAGCAAAAAAATTCAAAAAATTTTGAATTTTTTGCCATTATAAAAGAGGGGAAGATAAGGCTTGAGATCTCTTCCTCCCACCACCATTCAGCTCCTAAAAGCTCCCTAAAGCAAAAAAGAAACCCATCCCTCACTTCATTGAGCCATTTTTGAGCTCAAAAACTCAAATAATTGCTCTTCAGGCGATGTTAGACATCGATGAAGGCGATGTTCCGAAGGGAGGCAAGGGCTAAAGATCACTTCAAAGCTTCCTCACATACCAAGAGTTCGTTCGGATCTTCACTGTCATCAAAAATCATTCCTGTGAGGTAAATTTTGTCAAACCAGAATGGCCTTAGGATTTGCATTTTGTATTAATTTCTCACAATTTTAGAAATTTCCTTAGGTAATCCGCATTTTTTACTTTAAATCATCTAATTATGAAATAGAATTTTTTGGCAATCGATGAAAATGGGTCCATTTGGATAATTTTTGGCTTAGGAACCCTCATTTTTTCCAAAAATACCCTCTAAAAATATTGTTCATCGCCGGCGGCTCACAGCCACCGTCCGATCCCGCGGTTCACAGGATCGGATGGCTCGGATCATGCATGGACCATGCGATCCGCCTTCGACGCGATGCTATGAACCATCGAGCGCACATGATTAGATGGCTCGGATCACGCGCGGATCGCTCGATCTAGTCTTCGGATCGCCTGATGTGATATGGATCGTCCGATCACGGTTCAGCAATCGGTCGCGCGCGCCCGTGCGATCTCGGCGCAAGATCATGCGATCGACCAATACCGGACGGCGATCGAATGGTCAAGCGATCCGCATGTCGCTTTCTCTTCCTGCCAAAAGCATGACGTCAATGCCACGTGGATTTCCTTTTTATAAAAAAATAATTTAAATCACTTAAAACTTCAAAAATTCAAAAAATAAAATACTTAACAAAAATTACAAATAAATTGTATTCTTCTTTTGAGAGGAATCCAAAAAATTCAATATCCCCAAAGTTTACTATTTTAAGCTTAATTTAAGTTTTAATAAAAATTAATTTTCATTAATTAAATCAGAAATTTAAGTCAGATTAAGTTAAAATTTTTAGGGATTGAGACCAAAATTAAAACACACTTACCATAAAAATTTCAAATTAAAAGGACATATGGATTAAGAGAAATTAAATTTTGAAGTTTAGATTGTGCATTTTAATAAAATAAATTAAATAGAAATTCAGAAATTTGCAAAAATCTTTAAAATGGCTTAAATCACTTCAATTGACATCTAGGGCTCTTAAAAAAATAATGTGATCTTCTGAATCTTAATGAGCCCCAAACAAACACTTAAGGTTAGAGTTTAATCAATTAAGAAGTTAATTAAAATATAATCTAAAAACATTTTAAATATTAAATCAAAATTAGAAATGAAATAGTACTTAAGCAATCATTAATCAAATCTCAAATCAGAAAAATATCATGTTTAAAGGAGGTTAAATTAAATATGATTAAACTTGTTTAGGTTAATAAAACTCAATTAAAAGATTAAATCTTAAATCAAACCCAAAATCTAACAAATTTAGGAAACTTTAATCATTTGATTCTAATTGAATTAAACCAAATAAAATTAAATTAAACTTAATTAACATGTGATTAAATTACATCCATTTGGTATAAGATAATTAATAAGCCAATAAATATTTCAACCTACTAACTAAGTCAAACATATTAATGAAATCAATTAAACATAATAAATGAATCAAATCAAATAAATCTCTAATCATAAATAATCAAACTTAACTGAAATGAAATAAACAATTAATTCACTTAATAATAATGATGGTAATAACAATAATCCTTTCATCAAATTAAACTCAAAGAAAACACTTAACTAAATCAAATCACTCACATGTGAAAAATCAAGTCATTAATCTCTAATTAAATAAACCCTTAATTAATCTAATGATTTAAAAATTTAATTACCCTTAATCAAACTTAACTAGTCAAACATCTAATTAATGCAAACTTAATGAGTTAATCCATCATCTTAATTAATCAAATTAATTTAAATAAGTTACATTAAAGCTAACTCTAAAATTAAGCTTAAATCAAACCCTTAATTAAATTTAATAATCACACCCCTCAAATAAACTAATTAAGTTAATCAAATTAATCATATTAAGTATAAGATTAATCAAACATAAAGATGTAATGAAATAAATACTAATCAAAACTTAAATTAAACTAAATTATTAAGTCATCAATCTCTAATTAAATAAACCTTTAATTAATCTAATTTAATTACCCTTAATCAAACTTAATTAATCAAACATCTAATTAATGTAAACTTAATAAATTAATCCATCATCTTAATAAACCAAATTAATTTTACAAATCACATTAAAATTAATTCAAATCAAATACTTAATTAATCTACTAATTAATTTAATCAAACCTATTAAATAAACTAATTAAATCAACTAAATTAATCATATTAAACTTAAGCTTAATTAAACATAAAAATGCAATTAAATGCTAATCAAATCCAAATTTAAACTTAATTCATTAATTCACTAATTGCATCATTAACCTAAATAAATATGAAATCAAATTAAAGATTAAATAAATCTTAATTTAATTTAATAATGAATCACACCTCTTAAATAAAATAATTAAGTTAATTAAATTAATCATATTAAACCCAAGCTTAATCAAACATAAATATAATTAAATATTAATCAAAACCTAAATTAAACCTAAATTATAAAGTCATTAATTACATTAATCTAAGCAAATATAAAACCAAATTGAAAATTAAACAAACTTTTATAATTAACATAAATACACTTCTTAATTAAACTAATCACATAATCACATGAACCTAAGCAAATCCATAGACCAATAAAGCTAATCAAATTAAAAAGAGTAAACTAAATTAAGAAAGACTCTCATCAATTTAATATGTAATCAAATCGAATCTCATTCATTCTACTTAAATAAGATAAACTAATCAACTATCCAATGTATGAAATCGAAATACAAACCAAACTTTGATGAACATGAAAAATGGATGTGATTAAAAATAAAATCATAATTACAAAAGAATCAAACTCAATTAAAATCAAAATAAAATCTCAATTAATCTAATCCGATCAAACTACAAATAAATGAACCACAATCGAATTAAATAAACATAAAGTTAAATCACATAACCATGATTAAAGAAAAAGAGTTAAATATTAATTTAAAAGGATATTGAATTATCAAGATTTAATTAAATCAAAACATCTAATCTAAAAATTAATCAACCAAGAAATACATGAACTTAAACAAACCTAAATTTCATTAGATACTAAGGAAATCAAATTATCAATATTCAATTAAATCAAAACATCTAATCTAAAATTAATCAACCAAAAAAACACATGAACTTAAACAAACTTAAATTCATCAAATACTAAGGATATTGAATTATCAAGATTCAATTAAATCAAAATATCTAATCTAAAATTAATCAACAAAAAACACATGAACTTAAACAAATTTAGACTTCATTAGATATTAAGGATATTGAATTATCAAGATGCAATTAAACTAAAAACATCTAAAATCCAAAATCAATCAATCAAATACTTAAATGAACTCAAAATCTAAATTTGAAATTGTAAACCAAGTTGAATATATCAAGTCAAATGAATTACACAAATCCAAATGGGCTAATTAAGATACTTAAGGACCTTAATTAGATTCCTTAGGAATTAGGATGTAGAATAGGGTGAGTTCCATCCACAAATGGAATTCATTCTACTCTTCATTCTGGAAAACCTAAACATCATTTTAACCAAATAAAATTGAAATAAAAATGAAAAGTAAATCATTAAATCATTGAAATTAAAATCACCCAAAGGTAAAATTTAAACAAATTTAGACTCCAAATTGAAACTTAAGCTAAAAAAAAGCCTAGTAAAGTCTCATCACACAACATTAAGCACACATATTAAAATACTAAGTCACCACTTCTAGTGCTAAGTTAGGGCGTTGTATGTATGATGTTGTATTTTATTTTATGATGTAATATTTTAGACTGGATGTTAGGGTGTATATTTGTAGACTGGATGTTAGGTCGTTATTAGTCTAATCATATTTTCCATAAGAAGTGTTGCTTAAGGAGTCACTGTAATAAAAATATAAATGCTTTTATTGTGCAGGTTGCTTAGCCCCTAAACGTAACCCATGTTAGGATATGTGAGCTTGGTTACCCATGTGTGGGTGCTAAGTCCAAATTATTCATATAACTGCTTGAGTTGTATGGTGTGTTTAGCTAATATTTATTTTACAAGTGTAGCTAGATTTACTTTTCTTATTTTTGATGTAATTTTGCATTAGGAGTTAGGATTAGTGCTATGGGGGATTAAGATGAGCAGTGGCCAGAAGGCCTAGTCCCTGGGGTGCCCTGTGATGCCTTTGGAGCAAATCAAATTGAAAGAAAGAGAATAAAGAAATGAAGAAAAGAAGACCCCCATAACATATATATTATTTTTATAATCTAGGTTGTATAAGGGTAGAGCTCGGCTACCCATCTTGTTTTCTCTTTTTGGGGTGTACTGGTGGAACCCAACCACACTGACCTTTTATTCTTTTATGGTAGTCTATAAAATTATTTGATGTTGTGTTTAGAATGCGCATTAGAATAGCATGCTTTTCATAGTTTTTTATGATTGATGTTTAAATGTGTGGCTTGGATGCGGTAAACTCTTAGGATAAAAATTAATTTTTTTACCCCAATTAGCAACTCATAACTAAAATTTTAAAACAACTCATAACCTCACATAAAAGCCTAAGAATTAAATCAAGATAATAAAATTTTTAGCAATCCCTTAGTTGGATGAATGAATGTATAATATCATGCATGTCATATTCTTCCACTCTTGTTAAGGGGCTTTCCTTCAGGAGAATCAAGGCTTAACCTAAGAGCCTTTGGTGGAAGACACCCCTTTCTCTCTTGATTTGGCCCATAATCAAATTCTCATGCATTTAAGCATACAAATCCCATAGCTTGAGTCAAAATAAAAAGTCCAAATGAATCAAATAAATTTGATTAAATTTAGCATTAAATTAAGGCATGAATTCATACCACTCATGCTCTAGTTTCTTAGGGAGTGAGTCTAAGGACTTAGTGTCCTTTCTAAATGAACAACAGCCTAACCATCTTGTAAAACATATGACTTGCCTACATGGATTTAAAATGTAGGAGTTAGCTGGCTGCTACTCCAGGCGGTAATAAGTCCAGCAGTTGGGTGGTTTATTCTCTCTTATGGAGGTAAACCATATACCCATTTTCACCTTAGATTTATGTCATGCCTTTATTTTGTACCAAGGCTCTTTAGTTTAGGAATCTGAGGTAGTTGTTTTCTTTGGGCTACAAGTATAAATCCTCACCTCTTAGGCATTTTCACAATCTTATATTGTGGAATTATAAGCCCTTGCAATCTAATAAAATATCAACACAAATAATTAACTCTCTTCAATTTCAAAATTTAAGCCCAACTATAGAGTAGATTGGAATGCTCATAAGGCTTCCTAGTATCATGAGAATTTCTTACTTTCTCTCTTTGGATTTCAAAAATAAGCCTTCTCCTTGATCTATCCCATTTGATTTTCTAAAATAGCCAATCCTTTAATAGTCTTAACCTTGAAATCTTTGGAAACCCTAATTGTCTACTTTAATTGAGAGTATTCTTAAGGGATTCCCATTGCTTAGGATGTAATTAACTATGGTGGCTTTCCTCCACAGAGAACTTAACGAACCCGACTTAAAATAAACCCTACTTTACTCTTCCATATAAAGTAGGAGAAAGATCTCTGGTATATTCGAAGATCCATCATGCCTTAGGAGTCCTTATTAGATGATTAGGTCCATTATAAGATGATGATTTCTATCTTTTGAGATAGTACATCATTCCTTAATGTCGTACTTGATCACTTCAATAAGTACCACCTAAGATCTGTGTGGTGTTCCACATCCTGAAAATAAACACCACGTGTTATGAGTTATTTTAAAATTTTAATTATGAGTTATCAGTAGGATAGAAAATTTAATTTTATCCTAAGAGCCTACAACATCCAGGCTACACATTCAAGCATCAATCATAAAGAAATTATGAAAAGTATGTTGTTCCAATGTGCAATCTAAACACAACATAAAAAAATTTATAGACTACCATAAAAGAATAAAAGGCTAGTGCGGTCGGGTTCCGTACACCCCGAAAAGAGAAAAAAAAGATGGGTAGCCGAGCTCTACCCTTATACAACCTAGATTACAAAAGAAAAAAATATACATGCTATGAGGGTCTTCTTATCTTCATTTCTTCATTCTCTTTCTTTTGATTTGATTTGCTCAAAGACATCACAGGCACCCAGGACGACCCAGGCTGCTCATCCTAATCCCCATAACACTAATCCTAATTCTTAATACAAAATTATATCAAAAATAGGAAAATAGTCATCTGCAAAATAAATGTTAGCAAAACCATGATACAACCCAAGCGGTTATATAAATATTTTGGACTTAGCACCCACACATGGGTAAGCCCACCTATCCTAACATGGGTTACGCTTAGGGCTAAGCAACACAAAAATTTATATTTTTATTATAGTGGCTCCTTAAGCATGACCCTATAGAAAATATGATTAGGCTAATTTAATCTGTCTACAAAATATACCTAACATCCAGGTCTAAAATATTACATCACAAAAAAATACAACATCATACATACAACACCTAATTTAGCTAGAAGTGGTGACTTAGTATTCTAATGTGTGTGCTAAAGGCTTGTGTGGCAAGACTTTACTAAGCTTCTTTAGTTTAAGTTTTAATTTAGAGTTTGAATTTGTTTAAATTTTACTTTTGGGTGATTTCAATTTAAATGATTTAATGATTTATTTTTTTTATTTCACTTTTAATTGGTTAAAATAATGTTTAAGTTTTCAAGAATGAAGAAGGAATGAATTTCATTTTATAGATGAAACTCACTATATTCTACATCCTAATTCTAAAGAATCTAACTAAGGTCCTTAAGTATCTTAATTAGACCATTTGAATTTGTGTAATTCATTTGACTTGATTTATTTGATTTAATTTAGAGCTTAGAATTTGAGTTGGTTTAAGTATTTGATTGATTGATTTTGATTTTGATGTTTTGGTTTAATTACATCTTGATAATTCAATATCTTAGATATCTAATGAAGTTTAAGTTTTTTTTAAATTCATGTGTTTTTGATTGATTAATTTCAGATTAAATGTTTTGATTTAATTAAATCTTGATAATTCAATATCCTATTAAATTAATATTTAATCCTTTTCTTTGATTATGGTTATGTGACTTACTTTAGTTTGATTCTTTATTTATCAAAGTTTGGTTTGTATTTTGATTTCAAACATTGGATAATTAACTAGTTTATCTTATTTAAGTAAGTTGAATGAGATTTAATTTGATTACATATTAAATTGATGAGAGTCTTTCTTAATTTAATTTGATTTGATTTAATTTGATTTGATTAGCTTTATTCGTTTATGGGTTTGCTTAGGTTCAATGGGATTATGTGAGTAGTTTAATTAAGAACTGTATTTATGTTAATTATAAAGATTTTTTTAATTTTCAATTTGATTTCATATTTATTTAGGTTAATGATGTAATTAATGGCTTAATAATTTAGGTTTTGATTAGTATTTAATTGCATTTATGTTTGATTAAGTTTAAGTTCAATGTCATTAATTTGATTAACTTAATTAGTTTGTTTAAGAGGTGTGATCAAATTAATTAGTAGATTAATTAGGTGTTCGATTTTAATTAATTTTAATCTGATTTATAAAGCTAATTTGGTTTATTAAGATGGTGGATTAATTTATTAAATTTGCATTAATTAGGTGTTTATTCAATTGGATTAGCTTAAGGGTATTTAGTTTAATTAAGGAGTGTATTTAAGTTAATTATTAAATTAAATAAAGATTTATTTAATTCTTAATGATGTAATTAATGACTTAATGATTTAAGTTTAATTTAGGTTTTGATTAGTATTTAATTTAATTTTAATTATGTTTGATTAAGCTTAAGTTTAATATGATTAATTTGATTAACTTAATCAGTTTACTTGTCGGGAGTGATTATTAAATTTAATTAGGGGTTTGATTTAAGCTTAATTTTAGAGTTAGCTTTAATGTAACTTATTTAAATTTATTTGATTAATTAAGATGATGGATTAATTCATTAAGTTTGCATTAATTAGATGTTTGATTAATGGTAATTAAATTTTTAAATCATTAGATTAATTAAGGGTTTATTTAATTAGAGATTAATGACTTAATTTCCCACATGTGAGTGATTTATTTTAGTTAAGTGTTTTCCTTAAGTTTGATTTGATTAAAGGATTATTATTACCATCATTATTATTAAGTGAATTAATTGTTTATTTCATTTCAATTAAGTTTGATTATTTATGATTAGAGTTTTATTTGATTTGATTCATTTATTATGTTTGTTTGATTTCATTAACATATTTGATTTAGTTATTAGGTTGAAATATTTAATGGTTAATTAATTATCTTATTCCAAATGGATGTGATTTAATCATATGTTAATTAAATTTACTTTAACTTTATTTGGTTTAATTGATTAATATTAAATGATTATGTTGAATTAGTTTATTAATCAATTTGATGTTTTAGCTTATTTAATGATTAATTAGTTTCAATTTATTTATACTCATTAAGGGGTTTCATATGATTAAGATTTCATGCTTAGTATAGGTTTAGTTATACTCATTTCACTAATGTTAAAGTTTCCTAGATTTGTTTAATTTTAAGTTTGATTTGATATTTTTCTAATTTGAGGTTTGATTAATGATTGCTTAAGTGCTATTTCATTTTTTTATTTTTGATTTGATATTTAAATTATTTTTAGATTATATTTTAATTAACTCCTTAATTGATTAAACTCCACTCTTAAGTGTTTGTTTGGGGTTCATTAAGATTTAGAAGATCACATTATTTTTTTAAGAGTCCTAGATGTTAATTGAAGTAATTTAAGCCATTTTGAAGATTTTTTTAAATTTTTATTTGATTTATTTTATTAAAATGGATAATCTAAACTTCAAAATTTAATTTCTCCCAATTCAAAGACTTTTCACTTGAAATTTTTATGATATGTGTGTTTTAACTTTAATTTCAATCCCTGAAAAATTCAAACTAATCTCGTATATTTGTTTGGTTTAATCAATGAAATTTGATTTTCACTAAAACTCCAATTAAGCTTAGCATTCTTAGTAAAATTTTGGGATTTTGGGCATGTTGGATTCCTCTTGGAAAGACGAATCTAACGAGCCCTTGTTTATATTTTTGGTTAAGTATTTTATTTTTTTATAAATTTTTGAAGTTTTAGGTGATTTAAATTAAATTTTTTTAAAAAAAAATCTGGCGATCGACCTTTGGGCGGGAAGGGAAAATGACCCGTGACTCACTCTGGACCACTGATTACAGATCAGATGGTCTAGATTAAATCTCTGGATCCAGAGGCTAGGGTAACGTGATCGACGTGCGTCGGCGATGCGATGCGAACCATGCGTTGGGCCGGTCCATGCTCGCCTAGCGATCGAAGGCTCGGATCACGCGATCCACACGCGGATCCGAATCGCCCAATCATGCGAACCGCCGGATTGTCTGATCACAACATGATCCGGTCAATCGCGATTCACGCATGATCCAAGCCATCCGATCGCGAACTGGATCGGACTCGTACCACGGACGGTGAACGATTTTCATCCTTTTTTTTTTGAAAAATGAGAGTTTCTAAGTGAAAACTTATCCAAATGGACTCATTTTTGCATTAATTTACACCAAAAAAAATTTATTTTCTAATTGGGATGATTTAAAGTAAAAATGCAGGATATTCTAGAGGAAATTCTTAAAATCGTAAGAAAATTAATACAAAATGTGTGAAATCCTAAGGCCAGCTAAAGTTTGGCAAAATTTACCTCGTCGGGGATGGTTTCCGATGGCAGTGAAGATTCGAGCAAACTCCTAGGTATGTGAGGAAGCTTTGGAGTGATCTTTAACCTTTTCATCCCTTCGGAATGTTGCCTTCTCTGATGTCAACCATTGCCTCACCAAAAAAGTAATTATTTATATTTTTGAGCTCAAAAATGGCTCAAAGAAGTGGGGGATGGGTTCCTTTTTACTTTGGGGCGCTTTTGGGGGGCTGAATGATGGTGAGAGCAAGAGATCTAAAGCTTCATTTTCCCCTCCTTTTATAATGGGTGAAAATCCATTATTTTTTTTGAATTTTTTGGCTCCAAATTGATTGCCATCTTGCTTGGGTGGTTAGGATGGATGATGGATTAATTGAAGACTTTGGATTTTTGCTCCAAAGTCCTCTATTGCTATTATATGATAGATCTATTCAAAGAAAATATTGGGGAGGAGTTAAGTGAATGTGATGGGGAGAATTAAATGATGTTGGGTGGAATTCTATGTATGAGAGGATCTATGAGAAATTTAAATGGGTTGGGTTGGTTTTGGGCTGATCCCAAATGGGTTTGGGTTGGGTTTTATTAGCCTCCAATAGGTCTTGGCTTGGTTTCAATGGATTTGGCCCAATTTGGGTCATACTGATCATATTAGGTCAAATTGACTCATTTGATCAAAATTGGCCAAATAAGCTTAGATTATTGGTTGATTTATGTTCAATTGGCTAATTGAAATGAATGTGGTCTTTAGTTTGAATTAGTTTGGATTTAATTTGGATTTAGCTCAAATTGACCCTTTAGGCCAATTTGGGCTAGGTTGGGTCAAGTTGTCCAATTGGGCTTGATTGATCAAATTGGATTTAATTATGGCTTTGGTCAACTTCAATAATCAATTTGGAATGAACTTTAGCCATTGGTTGTAATCAATTTGGGTTAGATCATGATTGGACCTGATTTGGTCCTTTAGGCCAATTTGGATCAAATGGTCAATTGGGCTTGGTTTAGCCCAATTAATTGCAGTTGATCATCCTAGGGTGATAAACAATCATGGTGGAAGTTTTTGGTGCGCTTGGTTCAAGGGTTGGATTAGAAGTTGGTTCAAATGGGTCCTTTAAGTCACTTTGGGTCAAGTGGACCTAAGTGAGTCAATTTGTTTGATTTTGATTTGATTCGAGTTTAGTTGAACTTATATATGAGCCCTAGATTGAAATATAAATCCAACGACAATCAATTTGGAGTCCAATGGGTTTTGGATCAATTGAAAGTTTTAAGTCAAAAGGGCTATGTAAGGCTTGACTTGGGGGTTGACTTAAATTTGTTTGATGATTATAGCTTTTATTTATATTTGGATAAAAATGAATGATTGATTCAAGAGAAAATTCATTGGTTGACTTGATCTGGATAGAATTTGGCTAAGTCCAAAGAATTGTCTTAAAGGGTTTAGATAGAGTTTGGATTTGATTTTCGATATAGTTTTGGTCATTTGAATTTGGATTTCATTTATATTTGTGAATATAAATGAAGGAATAATTAATTCATAAAGAAATCAATTAAGTTTGATTTGATCTAAGGGAGTTTTGGCTAAGCTTATGAATGTGGTTTATCTAGCGCAGTAAGGGTTTTAGGATTTGAATTTGATTTTTGGTTTCAATCATTTGGAGTCAAATTTAAAATTATATTTGGAATTTGAATTTGAATTTAAGATTTGGTCTAATAATTGAATCTAGGTTTGATTTGAGAAAGTATATCTAGATTGGGTTTAGGCTATAGGATATGTAACTTCTTTAAGACATAAGGCAAAGCCTAATCTTATGATTAATACTTCTAGGTCTCTAGGCCTAGGTTAAGTATTCACCTAATCACTAGATATGTCTTAGGACTAAGGAAATCTTAGTGTCTAGAAGACTCCTAAGTTTAAGAGGGTGGAGTTGAGAGCTCACTCCAAAAGTGAGGTCAATAAGATGACAACTTTTTTGGTGGAGCTTCAGTATTTTTCATCACCACAGACCTCTAAAATCTTCTTTTCATTAGGCCTTTGTCCTTGGCTATTTTGAGAACTTTATGTATCCTGATATATAGTGTTTCAGGCTGTCTTCTTTATGGTAGTGGAGCTTGATGTGGTTGGTTCTTCCAAAAAGACTGCTTTACTTTACTAGTAGAGCTATTCCTTTTTACCCACTTTAGGTTGTCAAAGTTGTTGTGGGTAGGGATACTCACTTCTGGCGATAGTATCGCTTGTTCGTTAGGTTGTTCAAAGGGGATCTATTGAGCCCTCAGCTCAGTGTTTCTCCTTCTTCTTTGTCTTATGGTTAATTTGCTCCCAGATGAGGAAGCTTTCATGATCATGCTTTCTTGGTACAAAAGGTTCAATCGGTGCAGCAGCTGTACCACGAGGCATTAAAGACACAATTTGCCCACTGATGGTTCTTTTCATCACGGGAGCTTCGGATTGACCTAGTCTTTTGAAAATTGAAGTTCTCTATCGGGAGAACTCCTTGATAGCAGTTGGTTGTTGAACTGGTTGGCGCACATGGCTAGTAGGAGCTTCAATAACTTGAGGCCTTCCAGCATGGCCTCAGACGAATGTACCATGGGTGGGCACTTCAGGAGTTATAACTACGATAGCCGGGAAATTCAAGCTACCAAATTGAATAGTAGTCTCAACATCTCCTGTGTTGATGATGGTGTTAGTTAGGTAGATGTTCGCACCATGACCTAGCTGAACGGTGAAAATAGTGCTTTGTAGATCCATTGTGCAAAAGTGAATGATGGGGATTAGTAATTATTAATTATTATTTCACTCCATACTTTCAAGATGCAGAGGTACTATAGAACAAAATAATGGTGTAATAAAGATATACTCTACAAAATTATTCATTCTACATAAAGCATCATATTGAATTTATTACACACTTAAATCACCCTTTTTTGTTTTAAATTTTCAAAAATTTCATTGCTGCTATAGCACATATATGACTAGCCAAAGATGGAAAGAGAATCTTGTCTCCAGCAGAGTCGCCAAAAATCTGTGGGCTCCAAAAATTCACCACTGACCTCTCGACAATTATTGAATTGAAGAGAGTGTGATTTTAAAAGTGTCGGTGTAATTTTCAGAAGGTAGATGAGATAGTAGATAAGACACTACCCAAAGATTTCATCCTCATTTTGTGAGGACTTTAAATTTGGTTCCAGGTTTTCTATAGTTGCAAGAGTTAATTACCCCTCCCAATAAGTGAGAGAGAACTTTCGATTAAGGCTAGTCGTTAGATTGCTTAATGCGTGGTGTATAGTAGCAGCATATGGAGTTTTAGAATTTAGATTATAAAATTCATCATTTCAGCTTAAATTAGATGGTTGGGGAAATGATGATGTGTCCGATCTAGATCCCATGGTTTCATCATTCCGGGCCATCATAGGCCTAGTAGAGGAGGTAACCCAACCTCGACTAAGGACCTTATCCACATAAGTTATATCTTCCAAGAAATTCTTGTAGACCTGACATGGTGTTTGTCTAAAAATACAGTCTTAAGTCTACCTTGGCTGACATTGCTTGCCTTATCAAGTATACCCTATGATTCACAACTCAAAGGGTAGAACCATTGGGGAGCATACGGGCTACAGTGATCGTAATATAATGGGGCCTGACTAGCCAAACCACCTGATTAGAGGACTCTAGACGTAATTGCTTTATCTGTGAAGACTACGGCTGCTTGCAAAATGAGGGAGACGGGCCACATCCTTATTGACGTGAGATTGATTGAGAGTGAACATAGCATAACACTTGATTTAACATTAGCTTCTTTGTGAGCTAGAGTTTTCTTAATTTATCACCCTTGACAAATAATTGTGGAAGGTGGATAGATTGATTTTAGTTAATCTTTTAATGATAGAATTCCATTTAAATAATTTGAAATTACTACTTAATTTGATTTGAAAAATTGATTAATTTGAATATATTTTTAAGAGCTTTAGATCCTATCAATTATGTTTAGCTGCTAATAGAGGATTAAATCTACTATCACATGATAAAATTAATTTCTCAAAAATTTCACTAATTTGAAACTCTTATTATAGAATTGTAGGTTTTGTTTATCCGGACTCAATCCTAAGACTAAACTGGGAAGCAACCCGCGCAGCATCCTCAGATGCTTGAATTTAAGCATTCAACATAGTATCGGAGCCCATGCGGGTGTATTTAAGAATGCTTTAACTAATGCCTTCTGTTCAATTGTACGATGAGTTGCGAATCCGGTGGCGTAGAAGACGTTGTAAATTGATCTAATATCTTATTAGAATTTTCAGATTAATATTTAATAGATTCCAATTTAACCTACACAGTCTTTTTAGACATTAAAATTTACACTTTAAATCTCTATGTTCAAGCACATGTAGGTATTTATAGCTATTGACCTCCATATGTGTGTCATAAATCAAGACAAGCTCACAAATCTAATTCGATTGACTTCGGAGGTGACAATGCGCAAATCGGGGCTCAAAATGCACTGAATATCATCGAAAATGGTCGAAACAACCTCCACGAACGGACTTTGGTTGTGTTCAGAATATCAAAATCGATCAGAATATAGCTATTACAAAATCTAATGATCAATCAATTAAGCGATCGAGCTATCAAAGTGTCGACATGCATATCAAAGTCAGGAGGGACCGATGCAAGCCAAACAACTCCCGTTTATGAAATTGATTGTGTTGTTAGCTTCAAAACATTAAAATATATTAAATGAGACTATCAATGCTCAATTCAGACGAGTCTGTGTAAATGTCGAGTGATTTGAAGTGACATCACACAAATCGAGACTGAAATACACTAGACGTCACTGAAATCAATCCAAATGACCTTTGATCGACAAATGAACTTCACCATTGCATTCAGAACATCAAAATTGGTCAGGATATACATATTGTACAACTTAATGAGCAACTGATCAAGCGCTTGAGTCATCAACATGCTTGCACGTATATCAAGGTTAGTAGGAGCCGACATAAGTCAAACGATCTCGTTCATGAAATTGATCATGTCATTGGCTTCAAAACATCAAAATTTATCAAATAAGATACTCAATTCAAACAAGTCTATGCAGAAATCGAGCGAGCAAAAGTGGGGGCATGCATTTCGAGCTAAAATTGACTCAATTTAGCACCGACTCGAACCAAATGGCCTCCGTTCGTGAAACAGACTGCGCCATTATGTTCAGAATGATGGAATTACCCTAAATCGATATATATATTGACTATGCTCAGCAGGGCGTACCGAGCAAGCCAAAACACCCCCGATGCAGCCCCTACACGGGGATGACGCCGGGAGGCTATCGATATTTTGTCTAAATCCTAGACTTAGAAAAAGAGGGGGGAATGAATATATGTTATATATGTTTTCTTACAGGTTTAAAGACGTTGTGCCAGCGGACGATGAAAAGCAGATTGTGGTGTCGCAAGACATCGCTCGCTACGCTCAGCAGGGTGTACCGAGTAAGCCACCAGTTGTTAGATGTTGTTCCCCTAGACGAAATGCTGCCAAAATTTTGTCTAGTTTCTAGACTTAGAAAAAAAGGATGATTATATATTGCATTGCATGTATTCTTGCAGGTTTGAAGACCTCGTTTTGCTCAGCAGGGCGCGATAAGATAAAAAGAGGTGTGGTGTCAAGACACCACTCACCTTCGAGGGGCACGAAGCCAAAATACCTCGATGCTCTACACCTGGATGTCACCGGAGATCCAAAATTTTGTCAAAATCTTTTGACTTAGAAAAATGGAAGGGTAAAATGAGCTGACTTGGGGGCGCTAAATAGAAAAACTTGTAGCTAATTTCAAACTAAAAAGCACCAAACAAGGAAAAAGGGGGAGCCCTTTAAAACAAATTTTGGGAAGAATAAAATATTTATTTAAAATCTAAGTGAAATTTTGGGGAGGCTAATATTAAATTCACAAACTCTAATAGACTTAAATGGAAGTAGTGAGTTCTCTTTTCTTATAAATTTCTCAAAATTAAACAGGTTTTAATTAAAATTTGGGGGGGGGGGGTTTAATGCCAAACTTACAACAAACTTGAAATAAACTCAAAATTTAAGGATAAATTCAAATTGGGTTTAATAACTCTTATGTGAATATGGAGGTGATTATTGTACTAGCTAATAAGCATAAGTGGGGCTAAAGGAACAAACACTCAAATTGGCATAACTTATCAAAATTAAGGCAAATTGAGCATAATCAAGCTGGGAAAATTACAAAAACTCAACAAGTAAACTAAGCACCAGTAGTGTGTTAAACTGCAATCTAAATCAAAATGCCTTCTTCACACCACAACCCTAAATAGTACAAGATAGAAGATACTAAACCAAAATCTACAAAAATCATAGGGTCTCTTTTGATCAAAAATTAAGAAATTTCATTCTAATTATAATCTTCAAAAGCAATGAAACCACTAGTTAGGTGAAATTATCTAAGCTATAAATACATGCATGTTCGACATAGAGATTTCAAGTGCAAATTTTGATGTCTAAAAGGATAGGTTAAATTGGAATTAAATGAAAATACAAAATCAATCTCATAACTCGTGAATAGCCTAAATTATTAATTACACCCACATGTGCCACATAAATGCTTAAATTCAAGTGTTTGAGGATGTCTGTTTGCTTAGTTTAGTATGATGGGTTAACAAAACCTAAAACCTATAATAAGAGTTTTAAAGTTGGAATTAAATGAAAAGTATAAAATCAATCTCATAATGAGAAATAAAAAACTACCTAAATTCTTAAATACACCGATGCCCCACACTATGAATGCTTAAATTCAAGTGTTTGAGGATGTCTGTTGCTTCCGTTTAGTCTTATGACTGGGTCCGTTAACAAAAACTAAAACCTATAATAAGAGTTTTAAAGTTAGAATTAAATGAAAAAAATTTGAAATCAATCTCATAACTCAGAAATAAAAACTACCTAAATTTTTAAATACACCCGCATGGGCCCCAACACTATGTTGAATGCCTAAATTCAAGTGTCTAAGGATGCTGCGTAGGTTGCTTCCCAGTTTAGTCTTAGGACTGGGTCCGGGTTAACAAAACCTAAAAACCTATAAAAATAGTTTCAAATCAGTGGAATATTCGAGAAATTCTCAGGTGACAGTAGATCTAATCCTCTATTAATAACTAAATAGAATAGACAAGATCTAAAACTCTTAAACATATTCAAATTAATCAATTTTCAAATATCAATCTAAAATTACTCAAATGAAACTCTATCATTAATAACTTAAACCAAACTCAATATATCCACCTTTCAATATATCTGGAGTGACAAATTAAGAAAACTCAAAGGCAAAGGAGTTAATGTCAAATCAAGTGTTCGCTATGTTCACTCTCAATTCTCAAGAAGACGTGACCGTGTCCTGAATCGGTAGGCCAGCTCCACAATAAAGTAGTTATGACGATGTCCTCGACGGTTCCACCGCCCATTATATTATGATCACTACCGTATGCGCCAATGGCTTTGCCCTTTTGAGTTGTGAATCATAGGGTATACTTGATAGGAAAACATCCTGTCACCAAGGTAGACTTAAGCCTATCTCCTTAGATAAAAACACCACCAGTCTACAAGGATTTCTTGGATGACGAACCCATGTGTTCGATGAGGATTCTTACGTCGTTGGGTTGACTACCTCCCCTGACTAAGTAGACTATGGACCAAGGCTGCCCGGGATGATGGAACCATGAGATCTAGATCGAGCGCGTCATCATTCCCCCAACTATCTGGTTTGAGTTGAAATGATAAATTTCATATCTTAAATTCTTAAACTCTACATGCTGCTACTATACGCTATGCATTTAAGCGATCCAATGACTAGCCTTAATCGAAAGTTCTCTCTCACTTACTGGGAGGGGTAATTAACTATAGGGGCTTGTGCCTATAGAAACCTGGAATCAGATCTAAAGTTCTCACCAAATGAGGATGAAATCTCTGGGTAGTGTCTTATCTACTATTCTATCTTCCTTCTGAAAATTACACCGACACTTTAAAAACACTCTTTTCATTGAAGAGGTCGGTGGGGAAGTTTTCGGAGCCCACAATAGCTTAGATAATTTCATCTAATTAATCAAATTATTGATTTTTAAAAATCATAATTATAATGAAATTCCTTAATTTTTGATTGAAGGAAGCCCTATGATTTTTATAGATTTTGATTTAGTATCACCTTCTATCTGCTTGTACAAAGAGTTGCATATCAAGTGGTGATGAAGGCATTTTGATTTAGATTATAGTTTAAAATATTATTTGCACTTACTTTACTTGCTGAGTTTTTATAATTCTCCTAACTTGATTATGTTCAATTTACATCATTTTTGATAAGTTATGCTGATTTCAGAGTTTATTATTTTATCCCTACTCATGCTTATTAGCTAGCATTGTAATCACCTCTATATTCGTATAAGAGTTATTAAACCAATTTGGATTAATCCTTAACTCTATATTAAATTTATAGACTTTAAGTTTATTACAATTTTGTTGTGAGTTTAGTATTAGTCTCTCCAAATTCTAATTAAAACTTGTTTAATTTTGAGGAATTTACAAGAAAAGAGAACTCACTCGTTACTTCATCAAATCCCTCTAAATAAGGCTAAGAGAGAGTGCTTGCTTGAGTTTAGAGTACTCGAGAAAGAGGGAGAAGGATTTTAATTCACACTTCGGGAAGGTTTTCAACTTGCTTAAATAGGTTTTGTAAATGCTTTTCCTCTCTTCTTTTTTCTTGTTTTACTTTTGTGTTTGTATATGTCATTTTACTTTCCCCTTTTCCTTGTTTGATGCTTTAGTTTAGATTTAGTTGTAGGTTTTCTTACAAGCTTCTTAAGTCATTTTACTCTCATATTTTTCCTAAGTCAAAAGATTTTAATTTTGGCTCCTCGACATCATCCTAGACGTGATCATGAGTATTTTGGCTTTCTCGGTATGCCTCATGAGAATAGTGAGTGGTGTCTTGCAATATCATAGCGTTTCACACCTCATGCCTCATGAGGTCTTGAAACCTATAAAAAAGAAATGTAATGTAATGTGTATTCATTTCATTTTTTTCTAAGTCTAGAAATTAGATAAAATTTTGGAAGATTGCCTAAGGAGCGATCAACAGATGTTACTTACTTGCACACCCCTCATGAGAGAAGGGGTGTCTTGCACAACTAATTTTTTCATCTCATCACACCTCACACGGTACCACCTTCAAACCTATAAAGATATATATATATATATATATATATATATATATTCACATATCATATATCCCACATATTTTGACTCATTTTCTCACTATAAAGATTGACAAAGAGAGGTTAGGCATGCGAAAACTAAGAGAAGAACCCACCTCATGATGGTGTTCTTCTAAAGAGAAGGGTCGTAAAAGGGATGAAAATGGGAGGCGATGCCGAAAACTTAAAGAATAACCTACCTCATGATGGTGTTGCTTCTTTGGTTGCGGCGAAGCAAAAATTGGAAAGGAAGATTTGGCTAGGAGGGCGACGCCGAAAATCGAAAGAAGAACCCACCTCATGATGATGTTCTTCCCTGGTTGCGATGAAGCGGGTTTGAAGAGGTAATGCAAGAGTGCAACGAAAATCAAAATCAAGAGAACCCACCTCATGAGGATCTTCCTTGGTTGCGATGAAGATTGGAAGTATAATGTAAGGAGGAGATATCAAAAATTAGGAGAAGAACTTGCCTCATGACTGTTTTTCTCCAATTTTTTTGAAATTTGAATTAGAAAATGGGATTTTTTAAAAGTTGATTTTCAATTTTGATGAAAATGAGGGGATTTGGAGAGTGGATTTTTGATTTTGGTGGAAAATGAGGGAACTAGGAGAGTGGATTTTTGATTTTGGTGGAACAAAGGGAAATTGGAGAGCTGAAGTGAATTTGAGGGAAGGAGATGATGCAATTTCAGTTTGAAGAGGAAGAATGAAATAATTTTTTTTGTTTGGAAATGAGGGGAAAGAGTGAAATGGAGAAGAAGAAGAAGGAAAAAGAAAAGGAAGGAAGAAGAAGGAAGAAGAAGGAAGAAGAAAGGAGAAGTTTATATCTCTTTTGGTTTGGAGGAGGAGAGGAAGAAAGCTTTAAATTTATATTAGGGAGTAGAGGAAAGATCTCCTTTTGGTTGGGATGAGAGGAGAGGAAAAGTACCACTCTTCATGCATTTTGGAGGGAGCGGTTTGGGAGAGGCAGTTGTTGTTCGAACGAAGAGGCTTTGACATTCTGTTTCATACATGAAGAAGGTCTAACCACGCAGGCACGAAAAAGGAGACAAGGTCATGGTGTGAGGGAAGAAGAGTCAAGAAAGGGATTAGGGGATTCATAAATTACTTGATTGAATTTAGGATAATTTAGGGATTTTAAACTAATTTTTAAATGGATTAAATGACTTTAATGTGAATTTTATGCTGATAAAATCACATGGTCAATATATATATTAATCTTAGCTTTCTCCGATGTTCCGGATGCAATAGAGCAGTCCGTTTCACAATCGAGGCTGTTTGGTTCAAGTCGATGTCAAATTGAGTCCATTTCAGCTCAAAATGCTGATCGCTCGACATTCATGAAGACTCATCCAAATTGAGTGTGAATAGTCTTACTTGATAGATTTTGATATTTTGAAGATAACGACATGATCAATTTTGTGAACGAAGGTCATTTGGTCTACATTAGTGCCTCCTAATCTCGAGGTATGATAAGACTGACGCTTGATTAGCTCATCAAGTTGTGCAATATTTATATTATGACCTTTCAACATTATGAATATGATGCCCGTTCATTGATTAGAGGCCATTTTGACCATTTCTTAGTGACTAGTACATTTTGAGCCCCACGCATACCACGGAGTCGAATTTGATTTGTGGGCTTGACTTGACTTATGACACATATGTGGAGGTCAACAAAGTGGAATGAAAACCACACTTTGCCTCAATTCTGCAAAGCCATGAGGTGTATTGTAATTAGCATTGCGACTCAAGGCTTGGTTGAAGGGAGGCCTCATTTGGTGTTGGGCTTAATTTCTCAAATCATCAAGATACAACTCTTAGTGGATCTCAACTTAAAAAAGATGCCTCAATTGGTGGAGCTTGTAGATGACAACAAGGATATTGAAGAGCTTCTGAATTTACCATCCGAGAAGATGTTGCTTAAATGGATGAACTCTTTTGCATTATAAGAAACCCGTAACAAATTTCTCTTCGATTTGAAGATATCAAGGTCTATGCATGCTTTCTTAGCTGGTGGGTTTGAAAGACTTCTAAGCTGGTGTCAAAGACACACTATGCACGCCCCATTGGTGGAAGGCTTTAGTATGACCTCTACATGGGGATGACGGGAGGCTAGAATTTTATTTCAAACACTTGTATATATCTATTATATATTTTATTTAATTATTGCTTTAATACAAGCATATATTTGCTAGATATAAGTACTGCATGTTGCTTCAGACGAGGAAATCATGCTTTTCAGTTTGAAGGCCAACGACACTTTTCATAAGCACAAGAGTAAAATCATTCAATAGTGTCTCAAGACATTGACTATGCATGCTTTCTTAAGCATGGGGAGGCTCTAGACTCTGAGTACATAGGGATGATCTGGAGGCATCGATTTCATTTTAAATGACACATGTTTTCTGGCATATTAAATTCATTTCTACTATTCAATGCAATCTACAAATTTTGTTAAGTACGCCGCCGACATGTTAAGAAATGGATGCTTTTACATGGTTTAAAGGCCAATGAGGCTTTTCATAAGTGTAGTGCAATAAAATCTTAAGTCACGTGTCGCAAGACACCACCATGCACGCATAAAGGCTAAAGCACTCTATTTACGCGAAAGATGCTTGGAGGTCAAATTTAGATTGATAAAGACTTAATAAATTTAACACAAAATGAACTCTAAGTTCAAAATAAAATTTGAATTGAAATTACAAGTATTTGAAGGCCTATGCATTCTTTCTTTTCTTAAGCTGGTTTTAAGACTCTTCATAGTGTCGCAAGACATTAACTATGCATGCTTTCTTAAACATGGTAGGAAGGCTCTAGCACTCTCGAAGTAGCCCCATATGTGGGGATGACGCCGAGAGGCTACCAAAATTTCATCAAAAATAGAGATTAATAATTAATGAAAATGAAATACTCAAAAGATAATATTTAAATCTTAAATGAGTAACAAGACCAATAATTGGACTAAGTCTAATATACTACAGATAAGATTAAACTTTCAATTATTGACTAACAATAGTCCATAATAAATTAGAAAATTCAGCGGCTATAAAACATTCAAAAGATTTAAAATTGGATATGAATGAAACATACCACTTAACACCATTGATTTGCAATACATCGCTCAAAGCTAATAAGGTGTTAATTAAGGATTCAATTAAACTCATGCACCTATTATGAAATATGATTAAAACTCAAATTTAATGTGTGCAAGCAATCTAAAATTATATCCAGATGCTGAATGTGAAAACTTAATTCAAGATGCTCTTGCTTTCCTGCTTTGGTCTTAAGATAAGTTAACAAAACCTAAAAATCTAAGATATCATAATATTTCTAACTTAATGAACAGAGAAGCTAGTGTCATATGAAAGTAGATATCTTATTATTAAATTAGTAGAAGACCAAACAAAACATTAAACTAAATGGATGTGTTGAATGGAGATTTCAATTAGATACTTACCATCAAATTTGAAAGCTCAAATTGAATTAATCAAAATTAAGTATTAATAGATATAAAAATTGAATAAATTACTAAGTGTTAAATGACTAAATAAAATCATCAAGTTAAAAGACTTAAAGCAAATTCAATTAATCCACCTCAATGCTTGTCGAGTTATAAATTAAGAAAACTCAAATTTAAGAGCCAATGAAATCAAATGTATTATATTCACTCTCAATTAATCTCATGCCAACAAAGGACGCAATGTCCTCTAATCATTGTATAAGATTCATGATGCTAGAAGTCAGATTGTCAAAATGACACTATATCATTATCACGAAAAATCTAATTAATTTGAGCTAATATGTATAGAAAAAAAATCTCTATTATGGTAGACTTAAGTATCTCTTTACAAACACCATAAGTCTACAAGATTTACAAACCCATGGTCAGATAAATCCTTGATTAAACTATAAATTAAGAATGGACCATGACAATGGATGATAAATACATTGACATCAACCATGATAGCTCAAGATGGGATTGAGGTATGATTCTCATGATAATAATCCATAAACTTGCATCTCAAATGTATTTTCATTATTAATATTATGTAAATATATATTTAATCACGATTGCTAAATTAATAAATATAGTTAAACTTTCAACATTATAATGAAGCCAAAGCCCTCAATTATAGAGTCATATAGCCACGTTCTTTTCATTTTTACTTTATGCATCTCATTCATAAATAGAAACAATTAAATACAATATTTCAAACATATAATTGGGATAATTTAATAATGTTGAAGTCTTGAAGCCACGGAAGCAGTCTTGCTATGTAAGGATGACTAATTAAACTGAGTGTTCCTTGAATATAGTGATAGAGGGAAATATAAGTATTAAATAAATGCTCTATAATGCAACCCTTTTTTTTTTTTGGCCATTTTGTAGGTTTTATGAAATTCACTTATATTCAACTTTTATAAATGAAATTGATTAGGTGTGATCTTTAATTTTTTTCTTATTTATATATTTAATACTTATACTTTATAGTCTTAAATTTAATAAAATATTATTAAAGTCTAATTTTATTTAGATCTTGATCTTCAGTTCTCAATTATCCAACACACAAATGTGATATGAACACGTTATCTTGGAGTGGACCATGGCCCCTCCCAGAACTTTACATGTGTTCAAAAGATACTGGCTTCATTGGAAGAAGATTATGAAACAATGAGTGAAATATATTAACTCCAATATAAGTTTCCCAAAAGTTAGAATGATCTTTCTGAACAACCTTTGATTTATGTTAACTATCTTTTTATGATAATGAAATCTAATATAATATACAAATAGATCCTAACCATTCTCAAAGTCTTCAAATTCTTCAAGAATCTATTTATAGATTTTTACGATAAATTCGTAAAATAACATTATCTATAAAATGATGAAGGTATTTTGATGACTCCATTAATGATGTTTGAATAGTGATGAGTATATTTAAATCCTTAAATCTTTTTTTGACCATTTAAATATATTTTTATATAAATGAATTATTTTTGATTTAATTTTTTTATATTATATATTTTAATTATACTTTATAGATTTTTTATTTAATTTTAATATTATTAAAGTATAATTAATATTAACTTATTTAAAAGGATATACATTCATAGTTATATATTTTGATGTGAGTTAAACATCAGAATATTATAAAAGTAAATATTAAAATTATAATATTACATATATAAATATTTAAGAAATATATGAAATGATATACACTCGTAAGGCTTATAGTTAAAAAATTTATAACTGATAATGCTGATCACTGATCAATCATAACAGTTATATTAATATCATTACATGAATGCAGTGCACAATGAAATTTTCATTTTATTTTTGGAATTTACATGCACATCATGCAGTTCTTATATATTTATATATTTAATAATATAATGTGTAACACTAATATTAATTTTTCTTAAATAAAATACAGATTTTTATGCATGTATTTTGAATGAGATAATAAAATGACACACATATACACACATTATATATAATAATAATATTTTTATATGATATTAAAAGTTTAAATATACCGTATATTATTATTAAAATTCAAGTATTAGATATGTAAATACATAAAATTATGTGGTGTATAATTGTTATTAGAAAATGCTAAATAAATATAAACATTAAATGTTAGAAATATTTTTTTCTAAAAAAATTAAATAATAATTTTCTTATCGTCACACCTTAAAATAGTTTTAATTTTCAAAAATAATTTTTTACTATAAAACATTTTAAAAAATAACCAAAAAATTGATAATCAAATTCAACTATAGTTACTTTAAAAAAAATAAAAAGTTATCGTAAAAGCATTCAAAATGATAGTATATATATATATATATATATATATATATATATATATATATATATATATATATATATATATATATATATATATATATATATATATATATATATATAACGATAATATAAACGTTGAATGCAATAATTAAGTGTGGTTAATATGTGCATGCATGTCACTAGGACTGCAATAATTCAAGGAAGGAATGTTCATATTTTGTTTGCGATAACTTCGTCTTCTCTCATGAATGGAAGGAAATATCCATGTCTTTAACAACCATTAATTATTACTCATCAATGGGTGAAAGCCATTAACATATACAGATATGGGGAATTTCAAACAAGAGTTTTTCTTTCTCGGGCCCCTCCCCAATATCCACCAGTGGGGCACCAGAATTATGTTGGCCATTAAATAAATAAATAAATAATAAAAATAAAAAAAATAAATAATAAAAAAAATAAAATAAAATTGGTAAGATAGATAAAATAATATATATTATAATTAAGATTATAAAAATCTATTTCTTCTCTCACTTGGAGAATATATGATTACAAAATATAGATTACAACATCACGTGATCTTGGAGAATAATAAGTAAATAAGCTGGATCAAATAATATTAGTTGATAGATATGCATTGTACGAATCATGGTGAAAAAAATTAAATAACGATCAAATAATAATCAAATGATAATTATGATTGACAGATAATTAATGATAATAAAATAATTATAACCAAGAATGAAAGTAAGAGAACAATAACAAATAACGATCAGATATCATATTAATCGTTAAATAACACAACCAAAAAATTTTAAATTCTAAACTAATATATTTTATTCAATTTCATGTGCAAAATGAATAAAATTTTATAATTTTTTGAAGTAATATTTTAACAATTTTAACTAAAATTTTAAACACATGGCCAATGCTTTGAAATTTAAATGCGTAAATTACATCAAAATTTGGATTTGATTAGTGGGTATTGAGTTTATGAATTGATTTATTGTTGCTTTATATGTGATTATTGAAATGATGTATTTCTTTACACAAAATTTGAATGAGGACTTTATATGGATCTTATTAAAATTTAAAAATGGGTTTTTTTTTACTTAAAACTGAATGGAGTTATTCAAATAAATAAATTAGGGACTCAAATTTGAACATCATCCGATTGGATGATCTTATTATTAAAATATTTAAAGCATTGACTTTATAAATTTATTATTATTATTGGATGAGAACACTTAAAATGATGATTTTAATTATTCAAAATTTAAATGTAATCATTGCCTATTTGTAACGATTATTTTGTTAAGCAGAGAGAGAGAGAGAGAGAGAGAGAGAGAGAGAGAGAGAGAGAGAATGATGATTTAATTATTGAAGATTTAAATATAATTATTGCCTATTTGTAACTGATTATTTTGTTAAGCAAAGAGAGAGAGAGAGAATGATGATTTTAATTATTCAAAATTTAAATGTAATCATTGCCTATTTGTAACTGATTATTTTGTTAAGCAGAGAGAGAGAGAGAGAGAGAGAGAGAGAATGATGATTTAATTATTGAAGATATAAATGTAATCATTGCCTATTTGTAACAGATTATTTTGTTAAGCAGAGAGAGAGAGAGAGAATGATATTTTTGGTAGATTAAATATTTTAAATTTCTTTTAGAGTTTTATTTGGACTAAAAGATTACAAATTTTAAACAATGTAACCAAGAATAAATAGTTGTCAACCATAACTATTAGACCAAAAATTTCCTTTAAAAATAAAAAGGTTATAAATAATATTTTATGTCATGATGATATTGCAATTATTAATTTCGTGAATAAATTGTTTTCGAAGTTTAACAGATTAATAGGTTGAATATATATTTTTTAATCCTAAATTTATTCATGTATAAATCATTAGACACAAATTGAAGCATAGCTTCACGCCAAATATTTAGACATTATAGACAGTTTCATAGTAATTAAATGACAGAATAATAAGCTGAATACCAAATTTAATAAATAATAAATTCTTTTAAAAGAGAAATGATATATCCAAATTTTAGAAAGAAAAAAAAATTGTCAGACAAAAGTTTAACCTCTAAAATCAACTTGTAATTGATCTTCTTTTATTTTAACTCAAATTTATCCTTATAGTTAACTTTGCAGTGAACTTTAAGAGAAAATTCGGGAAGGGACTACATTACATTTAACTTACCTCCTATTTTTATTTTCCTTCATATTACACCGTCAATAAGCATATCAAAAGAAAACATACATTTCATTTCAGTTTCCTTCACTTGATTTAATTCAAATGAAAGGTAGATAATTTATTTAGAATAATGACTAAAATTGCAGGAATCCGCCAATTCTATCTCCTTTCATCAATCGCTCATAAGACTTCAAAATTCATCACTAGAATCACCTTAAGATTCTAACCTTAAAGGAAGATAAAAGTAAGATTGAGAGAGAGAGAGAAGAATTAGAGCTAAGAGCTACAAGAATTAAAGATCGTATCGAACTCAAACAACATGATCCATTGATTGAGAAGATGACAAAAGAAAGAATCGAAGATAAAAGAAAGAAAGAAAATTTTTTGACTATAAAAAATTAAAGATACATCAGAAACAATATTGATGTCACAACAAAATGTAACCATGACAAGAGATGATTAAAGAGAATAATATCGAAAGAAGAAATAAAAAAAATATTAATACGTAATAATATTTGATTAAGGCTACGTAATATCTTCTTTACAAGAAAGTTGAGGCTTATTTAACGTGATTTAGTCATTAGTTCAATTTTTTATTTTTTATTTTGTTTGTTTAGCATTTTTAACCAGTAATTGCTTCATATTGTTTTACCATGCTGTAATTTGATGAATCAGCGGCTGCCATATTAGCTTTTATGACATATTATATGATATTAATCGGTTAAAACTATTCAATATTAAAAGACGTATTACAAGTAAATTATTGTTAGAGATTAAAAGAAATGGAAGTGCAAGTTGTGCGGGTAAAGAAAGAGCAAATTTTTAATTTTCTATTACATAATTTCATTCTCTCTAAGTACATGAAAGGCATTTCTAAGGCCAGTCCTTGGACTCAAATGTCTAGTTTTGCATAAAGTGATAGTAATCTTATTGATCATCCGTCTGCATTATGCAGAGGACTAGATATGTTCATGGGGCTAACAACGATACTTTTTTAAAGTTACTCTACTCATAAATAGATGAATACTTTTTAAGACTGAGAAAGGCAACATAGACTTTTTCTTTCTAAATGTGCATATGAGAAATAAAGTATTAGTTTCATGGTTATGATATCATCCAATCCAACAGGTCCAAATGTACCTTCAAAATAGATAATGTAAAATGAAGATAAAGATTCTTTGTTGTTGACCTCACAATCAATCCATAAGTTAAATCGAAATTCAAATGGTCAAATGACGATATCATATGAATCAAAAATTCAAATTACTTTGATCATCATTGTTGATAAGATAGTGACTTCGATTGCAAAATAGACAGCACAAATATATTTGCAATACAAAAAATAGCTAAAAAAAAGAGAGAAACATCCATATTGTTGGAGTCAATGCACAAAACACAGAATTATCTGAGCACAAAATGATGAAACACAATTTGAGATGCACAAAAAAAAAAAAATGCAGATGCGTGTGTACGTGTCTATCTATCTAACTATATATATATATATATATATATATATATATATATATATATATATATATATATATATATATATATATATGTGTTATATGGATGGTTACATAATTTTGTATTGCATGGAGAAAAATGAAACTGGTAACATCATCTTAATTCATAGTAATTAATAACGTGATCAAAACTACGGTTATTTTCATTAAAACATAAATAGCACAAAAAATGCTACTATGTCATTACATTAGGCTTAGTCTCCATTAACAATTCATTGAATACATAATGTACTGAGTTGTTGGAATATGATGGTAGCAACAACTACGTTTTAAGCATGTAGCCAATAAGGGATTTCAAATTTCAAACACGAAATTTTTTGAAGTTGTATTACAGTATTGGAATCTGCAAGATCAAGCTTTTTCATGTTCAAGTGCATGCCATGTATCAATTGGTAAATTTCACTTTCAACGAATGACTCATGCCCACATAGAAACCTATAATTTGACCCACTAATCTCAATACAGCTCTCCGGCCATCTTCTTCAAGCCTTCTTCTCATTATCTTTCGAACCTTTGCAGCCTCCTCCACGATTCTAGCTCTGAATACATGTTGGCAACAATCACATAGTTTCCACATCTATTTGGCTCTAACGCAAGCAGAATCTTCTTTGCAGCCTAATACCATGACCATCTCTAATAATATGTAACTGACAAGCATTTTAGCAGAGTTCTCCAAACCACAGAATCAGATCTATAGGTATATTTTTGATAAAATTGTAAGCTTCAACCAGAAGACCTTTTACGAGCACATCAACCATGGCACTATAATGTGACATCTCAGGTTTGATGTTGTGAACATGAACCATCTCATGAAAGAATTGATAACAATCGTCTACCAAACCTGCATGACTACAAGCGCAGAGCACTAAAATGTGACAGAATTAGGCTCTATCAAAGAAGTCTTCATCTGCTTAAATAGATCGAGCGCTTTGTGCACGGCCATGTTGAGCAAAACCAAGGATCATTGCACTCAAGTCCATACATTCTTCACTTTCATTATTTCAAATTTCCCAGATGCAAAATCCAAAGCTCCACATTTCGCATACATGTGCACTAGCTGTGTCCAACTTCAGGCCAGCTTCAATACAAATGATCTGGCTATGAACCCATCTCCCAAGACCCAAGCTCCCCATCAAGGAAGAAGCAGAAAGCAAAATAATGTACGTTGTCTGATCCAATCCTAAACCGCAATACATTATCTTGCCAAAGAGTTCCATAGCTTCTTCCATCATCAAACAATCAATATACACATTTAAAATAGTGTTCCATGAAATCATTGTTTGTGAGACATTCCATCAAACAGCTTTCGTGCATCATGGACCTCCCCACACAACCCATACAAATGCATCAATGTGTTTCCAACGTAAACAACAGATTCCACAGCATTTTGATAGAATCGGCGTGAACTTGCCTACCAAAACAAAGGTCTAGTAATTTAGCACATGAATTGATTACAAACGGATAAGTTAACTCATTTGGCGTTGCTCTTGCCGGCGACGCATCTCGAGAAACATGGCGACAGCATCTGCTGAGACTGAATTAAGACAAAGTCCTCGAATGACATGATTCCATGAAGAGGACATTGGGCGGGCAATGGAGAAGGAGGGCTCGAGCGTGGGAAAGGTCGCCAGAGGGTGAAGGGAGCAGAAACGGAGGGTTTCGCTGACTAAATATTTATCCATAAAGAGAAGGCCAGAGGTGACGAGGTAGGAGTGCAATTGTAGGAGTTGGCGCATGGAAGAGATGAAGGTGAAGAGGGAAAGACATAGGTGCTTTGGGGAAAAGTTGGGATTTAAATTATGGTGCTGAATTTTGGCGAGATGATGCGAATGATGGGCCTAACAGTTGGCCCGGACATTGCAGGAAAAATCACCTGACTGAGATCACGGTCGCCCGATCATCCCGAAACTTGAATCCATATATTCCCAGAGAGAGCGCAGCGCTCCTGCAAGATTTTACAACCCTCTCCGCCATATCAACATCAAGTAATATCAAACCCGCGGTGGCAATCAACCGTCTCCCCTCACCGATCCTTCTTCACTCTATCCTTTACGAAATACAACAGCTCCTTCAACGATTCCACGGTCGTCTCTGGGTTTTCAGCAAACGGTGAATGCCCAGGAACCACCTTCATCGAAGCTGTCAATCCAATTTCGATCGCCGGCATCCCTCCCCAACCTCTTCTGTAGCCGAAAAAGTGAATACGCGTGCCAGTGTTTCCGCCATCAATAGTGACAACGACTTTATGCGAAGATGATAAGGTCAGATGAAGCAAACACCTGAGGGAGCCGCAAAGAAGGCGACTGCGGTAACTAGGCTGTTGGGGCAAAGACTGCAGTCGAATCTGTTATAGCATGGAGTGGAGCTTCCGGCGAGAGCATTTCGGTGGAAGAGTTTCGGAAGATGCCCGAAGCAAGGCATTTTCCTGCGCAAAGCGTGGCAGGAAAAATATTTTGGTTCGACGTTTCGACCGCACTCCGCTCCCGCCGGTTGGATCGGAGATGCTTGGGCTTCCCTAGTAAATGCCAAAAATCGGTTCCCTAAATTGTTAGCCATTAAGAGAATTTAATCATAATTTTTAATTAGTTTTTTTTTTGTTAGCATATGGAAGAGCTCCCGATTACTAATCCATTGCCTCTTATCGAAGCTGTCAACTATTTAGTGAAGTCTCTGTTCAAAATTATGTAAAGCTATCTTAGCATAGGACAACAATCAAATAAAGAAAAATTAAAAAATAACTTAACAAAAAGATCTGTGGCCCATTAATTAAAAGAACAAACTGATTCTCTAATGTTCTAAATTTGAGTTTTATATTTTATAATATACTGCGATGATTCTTAAATATGAGAATTCAGACGAAGTAAATGAAGAAGTAATAATTGATATATTTATAATTACCAATTTAATTATAAGTGCATCAAGTAAATACTATTAGGATTTTGTGTGTGTATATATATAATATACAAAATTAATGAATATTATAATATTTATACATTAAAAATTTGTTTATTTAGATTTTATTTTCAAAATAAAATTGTCATAAAATTAATAGATTGATTAATTGGTAATTTAATTACCACGTAAACGAACTAACACTTCTATTACACTCTTCCCCTCTCTAATCGTATGCCGCTTCTTATTTGTGTTAGAATCATGATTTTCCACTTTCATACATGATTAAAAAAATTAAATACCTTACTGAGCTCATTTATTCATGCAGCATTTTCTTTCTCAATTTGTCTTCAATAAACTGTAATTATTTGGTGGTGTATTTTTAACATAAGAGTTTATTCAACATGAGAGTATATGTATGCATGATTTTATGATCTCTTTGTATCGAGCAAATTCTTTATATGTTTTTATCACCTTAAGCTGATTTGTCATGACATTGGAATCTCCATCATAGTCAACATAAAACCTATACAATCATTTTATAAAAAGACAAAATCTCCCAAATAAATCCTTGATTTTAGTCTAAACATGCACGATTCACTTCAGTTATAATAGTCTTGATGCACTAAACCCTAAATTATGCATATACAATATTATCATATGTTAAGTTGGGTCATTTCTAAATAAATAAATAAGCTCTCCAAAGTTTAATTTGGTTACACAAGATATAACTGTTTCATCTAGTTAGATTGTTCAATCATGAGGGATCAATTAAGCTAAAAATTACTTTTCAAATTTAAGGGAAAATCATATAAATAAAACATCTCTCAATATTATTGCACTCATGTAGAAGAAATATGAAATATAAAATAGTTATATTATTTTCAACGAGATTGGTCCTTATTTACATAGAAATATAAAGAGATTTATAAACCATGACTAACTAGAAAATATATATATATATATATATATATATATATATATATATATATAGCTCATAACTTGTAAAATAGGAAGTCACAATCATCATTTTTTATTAAAATCTCTTTTATGCCAATGTAAGATGGAGGCTCGATGGAATTCAATCTTCTTCATTGGTGATAGAAATTGAGTTCAAAAGAGAGATTTTGTGAAAGTATCAACTATTTCATCCTCAAATGAAATATGAGAAACTCAAAGCACATTATTTGGAAATAGATGAAGTGGGAAATAATGACAATTATCTTCATGCACAAGTGAAACACTAAGTTAGATCACCAATCTATTAAATTAATGTTTTTATGATTGGTAACAAGTCATTTTGAAATTTATTTCAAGTTATGTCAAGGTAGAGTAGACCAAGTTGAGTTCATTAACAATAGTTGAGATAAATCTATAATTTATTTGTATTGATGATCGAGAAATAGTATGTTGCTTCTTAAGCTATGAGACAGTAGTATGTCCAAGATAATGGATGAATGCACAAGAAAAATAGTAATAATCTTTCATTACCAGCTCAATTAGCATCCAAGAATCATGTAAAGATAGTGAAGAATGATAATGTAGAAGAATTTCATATCCAAATACAACACATAAATAGCAAAGATGATGCTTGATAGATGCATAATGATTAGCGGTCGGTCAATATCAAGTCATATAAGGATGACTACTTCATACTTCATGCTACCAATGATTGTGTTATTGTTAGTTTGATCTATGAGAATAGAGCCGAAGTGGATTGTTAGGATCAGTCTTATAAGAGGTGGCTTGAGTATCAATTCAGATTTTATTATCTAGTGTGAGCAAGAAAGCTTATAATATGGTGCCATATACCGGATGTGGATAACCTTTACATTGAGGAAGTAATAGAGATTACCAATATCTTTGAAAGATAACTCTTGAGCAATTATAATTGCAAATCTTATAATAACTAGGATGTCATCATATGACAATAATATATTCAAATATACAAAAAAAAAGATATATTGGTTGGATACTATAGTTGAAGACTAAATATGACATGATAGGATGAGAGTGGTTAAATCTAGTGAAAATTATAAAATGATGAAGTTCATGATATCATGCACATAAGGCTTGGTTTTATATAAAGCGTCATTAAGTTTTCAAAATAAGAGGGGCAATGATGGCCAACAAAACAAGGCCATTGTGACATATATACATCTTCATAGAGATGTCCATGTAGAGAGGAAATATTAATATCCAAGCACCATAATTATGAAACTTGTGGCAAGAGCTTTCTAGTGGCAGGGCAATCAAAAGAATAATGTCAGTTAGTGTGCATGTCCCTACATTTATATTTGCAAATGTTGAGTGACTTAAGATAGGTAGGTTGCATTAAAAATATACTTAATAATATAGAAGTTTCTATGTTCAAGACATGACTAAGAACAACTTCCATATTTTTTTTAATTGTATATAGTTAGAATATATTGAAAAGCAAACATAGATAAAAATTGTATTGCAGTTTTATATTAATAAGAAGAATATCAATGGTTATATGATCTTGTGTTGCATAGATGAAAAAAAAAAAGAAAAAAAAAGAATACCAATGTTGACCTCCATGCATGTTTCATCGCTGTCGACAAGCCAAATTGACAACTTCGATACAACAGCACGAATCGGTTGAAATACACTGATTCGGCCAAATCAATCGTAATAACCTCCGATGAATGAACTTTTGCCATCACATTCAGACGCCATTGATCAAAATATACATATTGCCCAATTCGACGATCGATCAATCGAACGAAATCCATCACGCGTTCACGCGATACCGGAGTCGGAGGCTACGACGCCAAACAACCTCCGTTCATGAAATTGATTGTGTCGTTAGCATTAAATGTCAAAACCTATCAAAAGAGACTACCCACATTCGATTCAGACAAGTATGCAAATGTCGATCGTTCGGAAGCGACAATGCGTGTTTTTGAACCAAAATTGATCCGATTCGAATTGAACCAACGACTGACGCTAAAACATTTCACCGCAGATCCAAAATGTTGAAATTATTTAGAATAGGTATTTAATTTAATAAAATTGCCTCTTAAAATATCAAAATTAATACGCATTTCGAGATAAACCCACCTAATTATCCTCTAATTGCGCCTAATCAGCACCTTGAAACTCGCAGCTGCCCATTCTTATACCTCCACCTCCCATTCGACCAGTAATTGGCTATCACATCATTCATCCCATACCACCCCACTTAATTAGGTCTTATCTCATCCCTGCTGCAGGCAGAACGAATAGAAAATTGAGCGAACCTCCCTCTCTGTTATGTTCTAAGGATCACAAAGCAAGACCACCTTCCCTCCATGCTGCACCGATCCTCTCTCAATCAAAGACCTCATTTTTGGAAACTCCCATTTCTTTCTCCTTGCTGTCCGAACGAGCCATTGCTGCCCCGTCCCTACTACAGGTTTCGATCACCCCTCCTTCCCTTGGATCGAAGCCCACGTAGTAGCCGAACGCGGTGTTCGACACATATTGGATACAATATGTGTATGGCACGTGTCTGATATGTGTCAGACACGCCAAAAGACGTGTCAATATAAAAAAAATTGAAAAAAAATTTGAACACACGTCCTAATTTAAGTTAAAATTTTATAAATATTAACTAATGTCTCATTTGAATAAACTTTTTAAAATAATTTTTGGTGATAAAATGCCATAACAAATAAATTATTAAGTTTGATTACATAACTTTTAAAAAATGATTCTACTGAAACTCCATTATGCTTTTCTACATTAGTTTTCGATTTTCATTTCCCAAAACTATTTTAAAATCAATTTTTCAAAAGATGAATCTCAACCAAATATGCCTAAATATATAAATAAATATTACATTTTGATAATTTATATTGTATCAAATAATTTATACTTATTTTTATATATAATACCCTAAATATTATTGATGACTAAATATTTTAAGTTATAGTTAGAATTTGATTGCTTATTATTTTTCACTATATTTATTATTTTCTAAATCTTTTACTCTCGTTTACTTACTATTGTGATTTTAAATAATATATTATACTTTTATTCATTTCTCTGCATTATTAAATGCCAACATTTTTTGTTCTTATAATATTATATTTTTTGACTTATTTAATGATTAAATAATTTATGTGATTATTATACATTATTTTACAATTATAAAATTATAATGTTGTGTCACATGTGTGTTCAGGTCCTATATTTTTCAAGTATACGTGTTCCGTGTTTGCATGGTATTATGTCTATGTTCCTGTATCCATATCGATGTAACCTACATATCCATGATAATAATGTTAAAATACAAGAATTAAGAGAAAAATTGTCATCTATAACAGGTTGGTCTATGCAAAGAGAGGCAAATGTCCTTTTAAGGTGAGACTTAATAAAGACCAAAATGAATTCCTATCTCTCAATAACTAACAGGTGGAAAAGCCCAAACTTGATTGAGACGCCATTAATAAATGTTAAGTTAGATTAAATCCAAGCTTTATTAATCATTATTATAGGCTGATGACTTATGTGTCAACCATATGATATAAATATGCCAAAACCTGTACAAACATTATATGATGCCTCAATGACTATGACATCAAAATGAAAAACAAAATATATGTAATGCAAGTGAATTGATAGTAGAACCTAGCTAGCCTAATGCTTTAAATA